>CAXITT010000177.1:740538-751571 GCA_964033795.1 Lymnaea stagnalis | reverse complement strand
TACCTATTTTTTTTTTTTTTTTTTTTTTTTTTGGTTGAAATAATTAATTGCATTTTATTTTAGGCCCGTCACTAGAGAGGGTCCCCAAGACAAAATTGCGCCAATTTGCGTCACGCGCGCATTTCTACAATTACAATGCGTGTTTCAATTTAAATTAAATTTCAATTGAGGAACTAAAAGATTTTATTATTTTAATTATCTTTTTTTTTTTAACTTCTTGTGTAAAAAAAAAAATATAACCTTTATAAAATAGTTAAGTAATTTTTATTTTACAGTAACACGCCTTCATAAAATAGCAAAATACATCCTTTACAAATATGGTAAAACACATTTATGACCAAACATGTATAAATTAGTCCAGTGTTTATAATCCAACTGTTTACATTTTTAAAGAAATTCTTGTAAATTCTTTTATTTCTAAATTGTATTTTGTTGTTGTTGTTGTTGCGTCAATGCGGTGTAGTCACGCATTGCGCGTCGGGTCGTTTTCACGTTGGTCGGTTGGAGATCTCGTTCTGTCCGCGAGATCTTGTTCTGTCCCCGAGATCTCGTTCTGTCCCCGAGATTTCGTTCTGTCCCCGAGATCTCGTCTGTCCCCGAGATCTCGTTCTGTCCCCGAGATCTCGTTCTGTCCCCGAGATATCGTTTTGTACCCCCCGAGTGCCTGCCCCATCGTCCTGAAAGTGTTCCGCCGGATAGCCCAGGGGCTCCCAAACTGTGACGCCGCAGCATCGACTTTAACACAATTCCCCGTTAATGTTTATCAAAATTTGCCATTGCATGAGTTAACATTACTTTTAAAAGTAGCAAAGTACGACCAAGACCGTGAATGTTGCCCATTAAATCTATCTTGAAATAAGAGAAGATTTTGTCTAGACAGTTTGGGATGAGGTCATTTAAAAAAATAATAAAAACATAAATAGAGACGGCTGGTGTACACTCGAGTGCACAGAGCGTCTAATGACGGGTCAATATAACACATCACATGACACACCACATGACACACCCCATTACACACCACATGACGCATCACATGACACATCACATGACACATCACATGACACATCAAATGACGCATCACATGACGCATCACATGACACACCAAATGACACATCACATGACACATCACATGACACATCACATGACACACCACATGACACATCACATGACACATCGCATGACACATCGCATGACACATCGCATGACACATCGCATGACACATCGCATGACACACCGCATGACACACCACATGACACATCACATGACACATCACATGACACAGCTTTTAAATTTAAATGGAATCATATAACTTACCGTGATCCCACCTCTTCGTCAGGTCATATATTCTCTTACAATAAATCAAACAACATGGCCGATGTTATCATCGGCGCAGCATCGTAAAACCCATCCGTCTCCGAGACAATATTACATTACATGCAGGCCTGATCCCTGAATGACCTCGGCATGCGTAATCATATATATATAATCATTATTAGTCGGTCAGTTCACATGTACCCGGGTGAGGCGCCCTGCGCACGATCGAAGCAGGACACCGCTGTGAGTACGTGTGGACTGACCCAAGTCCAATTCTAGGTCAAAGTCTTGGTCTAATTCAAGGTCCAAGTCTAGGGTCAAGTCAAGGTCCAAGTCTAGGTCCAAGTCTAGGTCCAAGTCTTGGTCCAAGTCTTGGTCCAAGTCTAGGTCAAAGTCTAGGTCCAAGTCTAGGTCCAAGTCTAGGTCCAAAGATGTCTGCTTTTTTACGAGCCCTGTGTCGTAACATTGTCACAGCTGTGCGGAGTCTTCAGTTATGGCCTTCTTTCAAATACGAGATTGAGCCGACTAAAAAATAAACAAGTAATTTTGTTTCATAGAAATGTAAAATGTCTTCAAATGCATTAGGCAAAGAAAGTCTATGCAGATGGTTGAGAATGGTACAATAAAGCAGTCTCTGAAGCCGAAGAGACTCGGTACAGAAGGCTGAGATAGAAGGGTACAATAGAGCAGTCTATGAAGACAAAGCGACTCGGTACAGAAGGCTGAGATAGAAGGGTACAATAGAGCAGTCTATGAAGACAAAGCGACTCGGTACAGAAGGCTGAGATAGAAGGGTACAATAGAGCAGTCTATGAAGACAAAGCGACTCGGTACAGAAGGCTGAGATAGAAGGGTACAAAGGGTACAATAGAGCAGTCTATGAAGACAAAGCGACTCGGTACAGAAGGCTGAGATAGAAGGGTACAATAGAGCAGTCTATGAAGACAAAGCGACTCGGTACAGAAGGCTGAGATAGAAGGGTACATTAGAGCAGTCTATGAAGACAAAGCGACTCGGTACAGAAGGCTGAGATAGAAGGGTACATTAGAGCAGTCTATGAAGACAAAGCGACTCGGTACAGAAGGCTGAGATAGAAGGGTACATTAGAGCAGTCTATGAAGACAAAGCGACTCGGTACAGAAGGCTGAGATAGAAGGGTACATTAGAACAGTCTATGAAGACAAAGCGACTCGGTACAGAAGGCTGAGATAGAAGGGTATATTAGAGCAGTCTATGAAGACAAAGCGACTCGGTACAGAAGGCTGAGATAGAAGGGTACATTAGAGCAGTCTATGAAGACAAAGCGACTATGTGCAGAAGGCCTTCTTTATATCACTGTCATGTTCTTTCCCTCTTCCCTCCCCCCCTCTCTCTCTCTCTCCACTCTCTCTCTCTCTCCACTCTCTCTTTCTCGCTTATTCATTTTCAAGGCATTCTCTGACTCAGAATGATTCCTGGACTAAATAATTCCATCAGCGGTTTGAACTTTTAACATTAGAAATTTTATTTAAATGGGTATGTCATGTGCACTTGTAATGTGTGTTTCTGGAATGGAGTGAATAATTTAACGTAGGCTGGTCGGCAAATTATAATTCAGGGCGGGTCCTCCATCGCCTTCAAGAAAGAAACGGACCACGTTATCGTCTGTGGCCCGCGGTCTGACGTGTGTTCAAATAGAATTGTCAAAGCACGTCATTACCGCTCCCCCCTCCAGGCCCTATGTCCGGATAATACGTTAATAGCGGCCCCGTACACTTGAGTGGCCGACATGCTCTGAAACACACTTGCAGCGTCACGCTGTGAGAACCATTGAGTCGGGTTTCTGAAGCCTGGGTTGCGAAACTATAGAGTTTAATGTTCCCTAGAAAAGGGTTCCCACAAGTCGCTGTAGTCTTCTGTGAGATGAATTTTTAGATTGCATTCGAATTAGCCAACGATTACAACACCCACAAAGGACGATTGCAACAACGAAAAGGGCGATTACAACACCATAGTGTATCGTACTTTAGTGGAAGAAATAGGGCAAACAGTATAATCGAAATATGTCATGGCAGTCTGGAGCCATGAAGGGACGCATAGACTGGGGTTGAAATCCAGGGACTTAATTTTGCTGGTGGAATTTTTAAATATTTTTTTAAAAATTATTTTTTTCTGGTCTTGGGAAAACCCTATCCCTTGTCGAATCTCATTTCCGGTTGTTCTAAATGTCAAAGATTCTCCATCTGCCAGTCTGGGTCGATTTAATACCATCGAGTAGAGTTCTATACAATCGACTTTCATCGACTTTTTTTTTCTTGGTTATACCATTGAGTAGAGATCTACAACAGGCCTGCACAACTCAAAATATAAGGCGGGCCGTAATGCGCTATGAAAAACTTGTGCGGGCCAAAAGAACATAGAACAGGGCGGGGAGGGGGGGTGCTATTAAGAGAATACTAACAATAAAGAAATATTTTGTTAATACGTGGGCCGCATAGTGAGTGCTGGCCATATGTTGTGCAGGCCTGATCTATACCATCGGTTAGAGATCGATACGATCGACTAGAGATTTATACCACCGAGTAGAATTCTATACCATCGAGATGAGGTTTGCACCATCGAGTACAGTAGTTATTCAACAAGCTTAAACATTTTGATGAAATGCCAGATCATGATTCAAGAATCGCTCTTGCCCTCCCCCAAACCTTCCCTCTTATACATTAGCCGTCACCCCCAGCATTGGATAACTGGGGGATGTTCGTGTCAGGGGAATATTTCAAACACTTATTTATCTATTTTTTTACCAACCTAAACGCAATGCGATGGAGGTAAATTCGCATTATTCTTTATTATTGGTGTCTTTTTCTGTATCATTAAAACCTTGCATCCCCTGCCCTCCAACACATTTTACCCAAACGTCCCCTCTCCTTAATTTCAATGAATTCCCACACGTATCCCACCCTTACCCACACGTATCCCACCCTTACCCACACGTATCCCACCCTTACCCACCAATTATCGCAGTTCGTGAAAAATGTGTCCTTCGTAAATACTCTCAACTACCATGCTGCACCGTAACTCTTGAGTTCATCATGAGAGTTCTCTCTCGTTTAGTAAGGAAAAAAAAAAAAAAAAAAAAAAAAAAAAAGAACAAATTGGTTCATTATTGAAAGGAAAAAAAAAATTATTTCCTCTGTTCTGGTGAATCGTGGTTAAGCCGAGTCACGTGACATCTGATCCAACCTTGTACTGTGGACTTTTCTTCATTGTCAGTTTAACAATTATTTTTTTTTTTGGGTTGATTTTTAAAAAAATAAAATAATGTAAAACGAAATGATTAAACGTCCTTGTTTGAATCCCCCAGAGATCTAGACTCAAAGTTAACAGAGCTTCTTTGACATTGCAATGGGCGATATGTAGAGTCTGATTTGATACCAATTCATTGTTGACATTTGAAAAAAAAAAGAAAAAAATGTTATGATGGTATCTTTGAACAAGGCCCAAGGGACGATCCTCGCCAATGTATCCCATTTGATCCTTTGACAGTTGGGCTGAATCTAATGTAATCAACAACGTTGGATGCAAGAGGAGAAAAAAAAACTTTTGTTATAATCAAATACAATATTGTGTCCTGTTTTGTTGTCCATCAGTTGACTGTGCATGCCACCGGGCCCACCCCTGTTCTTCTGTTTGTTTCAAAAATTCCTACTAAAGGGGCAATAGTTTTTTTTTCATTCCCACACCCTCCCCCCCCCGGATTGGGGGGGGGGGGGGGAATTGGTGGCATCGGTATGTTCTGGTTTTTGAAGTCATTTGCACCCACTGATGGTTTGTATGTAGTCCTCGCCGCTGCCTTCATTGTTACAGCATATGTTACACTCGTCACCACTTGTTCCTATTTATTTTTATTTTTATTTTTTTATTTTTTTTTTAAACATTATTTTTTTTAAAAATGATCTAACCAACTTCCGGTCGACCGGAGCCATTTAATCAGACCATGCACTTTTCATCTCGCAGCAAGGGGACGCCATTCCGTTGTGTTGAGACTACACAATCGATGAATTATCAAAGAGTTGTCTTGATCCAAGCTTGATGGCTTAATAATAAATAACAAAAATAAACTTTGTCTTTGTTTTGAATTTTAAAGGGGTTTATATATTTTTTTTAAAAAAATCTTTTGGAGAATAATGGTGAACTTTTCATTGACTTGTCTTGCGACACGGTTTCCATTGACTTGTCTAACGACACGGTATTTCGTAAGATCTTAGAAATTCTAAATGAAATATCTTTGAATGAAATCTTCATTGCCGTGTCGCCATGTAGGTGCAGTCCCCCACCACCCCCTGCCCCAACATTGGTTTACTTTGTGACCGCTGTCTTATATCGGTCTCCACCATATGAACTTATTGCATTCTGCTGGATTCCAGCGGGAGCCCAAGACCATTTAAAAAAAACAAACAAAAAACAAAACAAAACAAAAACAAAAAACAAACAGTACCTGCCAACTTGGTGGGTTCTGTCACGCTCATTAGTTTAGTTACGCCCCTGAGCCATCAGTAGATCAAAGTGCCGGACACGTGTTCAATTTTTATTATTTATGTTCTAGTAGAACCAATTTAATATACATTATACTAGCTTTTCTTTCATTTCTTTAGTTTAATTTGTACTTTTCTATGAGCTGTTAAAGAATGCAACCAAATTCTTGTCTAAAGCCTGGTAGCAAATGCCTTTCAAACTTTAAAAAACAATAGTTATGATAAATAAATAAATACATAAATATATATATTTATTATATATGTATATATATTTATTTATATATCAGAAGCCTAGGTGCAGACGACTCAAGGATGAGATGGATTGATGATGTGGAGACGGATTTACACCAGTTGGGGGCTCGCGCATGGAGGCGGAAAGCCATGGATCGCTCCGAATGGAAGGATGCGGTGGAGCAGGCCAGGGCCCTACATGGGCTGTAGTGCCACTGATGATGATGATGATTTATTTATATATATACTAGCTGAAGTACCCGTTCTAGACACGGTTGCCTTTTATACGCACATATTGATAAGGCGACGGCTGACTGTGAAGTTTAATTAGTGGGAGAACATTTCTTTGGAGACCAAATTCTTTATGTTAAATCTATGGGGGGTTTTTCAAGTTGCCATGTTGGTCAGCACCTTGACTTGCTGAATGGACTTTGTTCTTGAAAGTTCAACATGAAGTTGTCCATGACTAAATACAACGCTATCTTTAAATGATCCGGTCAAGATTTCTAAGGCAATGTGGTTTTTTTTTAAATCATCTGCTTGAAGACCGTGGGGTTGCCTTTGATAAGACCTTAATGACTCATTGGATCAAGGTTTCGTAATATCATTATTATGGCCCCCAAATCTCAAGTTAAGTCTGTGGGGAGGCATACTTCCAGGTGTTCAGCTTTTCCAAAACTCCATTAGGATGATGTTGCTGCCTCCCCAGCATTTACAATGTCTTGATGAATAAAAAATTATGCTAGTATAGCATTTCAAATTCTGTTTGAATTCGTATCAGAATATTTTCAGTGGCTCGTGTTTTTGTTGCTGTTGTTGTTTTTGTTGTTGTTGTTGTTGTTGGTTTTTTTGTTGTTGTTTTTGTGCCGCAGGATCGCACGGGTAGCAATGCTGTCATCTCTTGATTAAACTTCAGACCATTAACTTGAGATTTGCTCAGACTAGACCACTCGGTCACCCAGCTCAGTCAAGCAAAACCATCCCCAGCACTCCTGGTGGATGGGACTCGTTAACATCGGATGGCAACTCATCTAAGAGAAGGAAAACTCTGAATTCATAACCCGGAGATGGAGTCCCGTAGGCGGATAACATTTGTACAATGAAACATTCCGACAACACCTGCGGCGCCACTGGTGTCGAGCTGTATGGTCCACGTGATGTTCCCTTGGGTTATCCAGCGGCGTGGAGAGAGGCGATTTGCTGGGTAGGGAATCAGTATATAATCCTAAAAAAGACTAACTCCATGCTTTGTGGATTTCGTCCTGCGAAGTCTACACTATCGTCACATTGTGACGGACGGATGCCAGCATCTCTTGATTGGGTTACCTGAAGAAGGACAACATCGAAAACACATCCATTTTCAATGCAGACTGAAGGATTTTCGAAGATGCCTTCCTCTAATCCAGGTTTTGTGGAGTCTTCCATTCCAAAGTTTAAGAAGCCAATCGGCTGTGCCTCGGTGTTCTGATGGGACATTGTCTTCACTGGCGCGCTTGTTTTGGTCTAACTTTAGGACCTGAATATTGCTCTCACACTTACTATTCTTCATGCATGAAGAAAGTATTTTGATTCTTCTGCCATGAGGCCATATGTCTCAAATCATCACTGAAAAGAAAGACCGCAACTCCAAATGGGTCGTTTAGAGGGAAGTTTTGGATATTCGGCTAAGAGTTCTTTATATGTTGTGTCAAATGCATATGACGCCAAGTGTTGGGGTTATTGAAGCTTCATCCCAGATTTAGATTTTTTTCTGTTCATTTATCGTATTGTTTAAACGACTATTGGAAGTTCTGTCTCCCTCAAGCAAAGTCTCTTCTGTGCCTGTAAATGCACATGGCAAGATTAATTCATTTGTACAACGTAAAAAATGCATGCCTGTATTTATGAGAAAGGTTTGACCACGTTCGCCAGATCCATCAATAAAGAATGGACGTTTGGGTAGAATCGGGTTTTTAGTCACTTCCCTGGATTTTGTCGAAAGCCATTTTTTTTTTGCCAGCATACTTCAGTTGCACTTACATACGGGGTCCGCAGGTAACGTTTTGTTTTGTTCCATTTAATAACAGCTTCTTGCGCTGCTGGAACGGTAACGAATTGAATAATTGCATTCATGCAATCTTGTAAAGTATCTGAAGAGGTATTTAACTCTTTGAATTGAGCTACAAATCTTTACGTTCATGTGGGCATTGTGTTTCAGAGAAAGGATATGGGTTGTATGGCACTACTGATCTGTTATCCCATCCCCTCCCCCCCCCCCCACATTGTCACTGACCTTGCCATCATCTCAGCGTTGATATTTTGGGTAACCATTGACGTTGCTGTTGGTCTCGGCACATAAACTTTTGGGAATTCTTTTGTTCATTTGCCGTTTCCCATACACGGTGTGTTTGGATTGAATGGACCTGATGGGCCGCGTATCGTACAGGATTTTACAATTTCACGTAGCCTCCGGTAGGAGGCATCTTTATCAGGGAGCTCTGCACAGACAATTTTGTCAATTCTTTCATTCTCCCAGGCTTTGTCTTCCAGGGCCATGAATAGCAGTATGTGCCCGTGTTGTAGTAGCCGTTTCTTTCTTTTTTTAAACTCGATCACGTGAAGCATAGCCTTAACTTATGCAAATCTATGGTGTTTGTTTAAGTCTTCAAGTTGCAATTTCAGCTTCAACTCAAAGACTCTTGCTACTAGATCAGGCTTGTCGCATGGTTGTTGATCGGATAGTAAGTTGTCCTTGATTTCCCTCCAATTAGGATTAAGAGTGAATGTTACAAATACTTCAGGTTTGCCATATTTCCTGACCATGGACATAGCATCTTGGTCATTTTGAGCTATATCATTTGGACTCCATGTGAAGGTTGAAGGCAATATAACCTTCTAATTCAAAAGTAGATAACCGATTGGGTGATGCCATACAACCCATACCTGTCTTTGAAATACATTTTGACTACAATTCTATTTATCAATGACATTTCAAAGAAGTGAGGTTACAACTCTCTCGCGGGTCGTACGACCCTTTCCCAGGGGTCGCCTAAGACTATCTGAAAACACATTATCTACAGTTATGAAGTAACAACGAAAATAATTTTTGTGTTTGGGGGGCTCTATAACGTGCGGTACTGCATTAAAGGGTCGCGGTATTAGAAAGGTTGAGAACCACTGGTTTAACAAAACGTTATGAACTCCTATTTGCTTAGGCAGTTCGATGAGTTGGCTGTAGTCTAAGGGGTTACAAACTCTCGTCACAATTAAAAGCAATCACCAACAACATCAAATTGAATACTTCATAAGGTTCTTGATGGCAGCGCTGCTCTCCGTGTCTCCATCGTTCAACTCCCTCCCTGCATAACAAACACGTCATCTTTCATGCCCAAAATCGACACCGATACAAACTACATAGCGACAGCCACACAATTAATCTTTACACCAAATGCGCTCACTAACAAATTTCTATACTGATGACTGGTCCACTGCTTTTGGCTTTATAATATAGGTGTATCATTTCAATAAGTAAATCATTCACTCTTTTTTTCCAACGTCGCTTTTATGGACGATGTCCGTTTCGTGTCCAGCTGTATGGAATTTAAGGTGGTTTAATCAAACAAAGAACAATGGCGCTTTTAATTATGGAGAAGGAGAAACAGTGTGTCCTTTACGAAGCGCGTGGTGCTCATGGTCACGTGACAAACTGCGGGGGACGTTAAGTCATAGGTCAGCTGTTTATATCACGTGTGTAGCCTTACGCTCGTTACTAATAGTGAAAAGGATAATAAAATTTGAAGAAAAAAAAAGGGGGGGGGAGGGGGGCGGATGTGATAAGCAATTATGAAATGAGAAGTATGCTGTTTATATCACGTGTGTAGCCTTACGCTCGTTACTAATAGTGAAAAGGATAATAAAATTTGAAGAAAAAAAAAGGGGGGGGGGAGGGGGGCGGTTGTGATAAGCAATTATGAAATGAGAAGTACCAGTAGGGGGATTGTAGGGGGAAAAAGTCATAGACTGACTGATGTCTGGGGAAGCATTGACGTCCTGGGAACCACTGATGTCTGGGGAAACACTGACATCTTGGGAACCACTGATGTCTGGGGAAACATTGAGGTCCTGGGAACCGCTGATGTCTGGGGAAACATTGACGTCTTGGAAACCACTGAGGCCTAAGGCAGGCCTGCACAACATACGGCCCACGGGCCGAATGCGGCCCGCCGTCACTCACTTTGTGGCCCGCGAAGTAACGAAATTAAAAAAATATATATATTTTCTTAATAGCTTTTCCCTCTGTCCTATTTTTATTTGGCCTGCAAAAGTTTTTCATAAACTATTACGGCCGATCATACATTTTGAGCTGTGCAGGCCTGGGCCTAAGGCATTGTCTTCATGAAAGCAACTTTGAGATTAATCATTTATCCGTGTTCAGGGGTCTTCTCCCTGTTTCTTTTCCTCTGGCTCCGACTGTCCAGTTATTCTGAGTGCTACCAAGTACTTAGCGCCAGAGACTTTTGCATTCCAAGAAAATTATAACTTTAAAAAAAAAAAATTAAAAAAAATTACCATATGTTAAGCCAAGGGTGGGCAACTACGGCAACGGATCTTATGCGGCCCTCCGAAGACATTTAGAAATTTTGTTTAAATTCTTTATTTTTAAGTTATTTTGTTTTAAATTTATAGAATTTCTTTCTAATTTTCTATTATTATTTTTTTTTAAATCCTTGACTTTTGTCATGTAATGATATAATGCGAATTCACCGATTTTAATATAGAGAAATGTTTATCGACATGTAAAAAATTGTACATAATATACATGCGCCCTCCCCCCACCCCCCCCCCCCCAAGCCTTACAATTGACAATATGGCCCTCCGCACGAAGAGTTTTCCCAACCCTGTGTTAAGCGATGGAGTTGTTACTTCAAAGGTCTGTTACTACGAAGACCTCTCGAGTCACTTACTATCTTTGACAGTCGTGCTGGGGGGGGGGGG
>CAXITT010000177.1:683435-724598 GCA_964033795.1 Lymnaea stagnalis | reverse complement strand
TATTTTAATTCCATTCTATAAAGTTCTCTAAAAAGAAAGAGGGGAATAAAAAAAAAGGGGGGAGGGGGGGGGGGCAGGCCAGCAAGGGAAATAATTGAAGGCAGCTCATCTGTCGGGACAGTGTTCTCGACTCATCTGACGTTCACGTCAGCGTCATATGACAATATTAAATTGAAAAGAATAAATGGATTGAAAATATGATGATTGTCAGGGTTTGTTAATTAATTATTTTTTTTTCCACGGAAGATAAACTTTTGTTAAACTGTATTTTCACAGCATATGCGATTGTTGTTTTTTTCTCTCTACTTTTCCGATTAAAAAAAAATAAAATTAAAACACAATATATTGAATCCTTTTATGGAAGTGATAATCTTTAGATTTAGTACTTGCTTTTCTTATGTCTCGCCCCCCCTCTCTCCTCCCACCCCCCCCCCAAAAAAACCCATTAAAAAGCCAGTTAAAACCCTCAATTAAAACAAGCGCACTGTACATCGGGGAAACACTGTCCAGGGTGACTTGAAAGGAAATGTCAACGGTATTTTGTGGTGTATTGACCTCTTCAGCCCCTCAAGGTAAACTAGCTCAAAACATCTGAATGAAATTATACTAGCTAATGCTATTGTAACAAAAAAAAAAAAAAAATTTGAAAAAAAAAATCATGTTTTAATTATATATTAATGATTTGGCCTAACTCACAACATCCTTCCACTCACACCTAACTGATGCTTTTCTTTTCCATGCTTGGATTCCCAGCTGTAGAGACCTCTCCACATTGTCCTTCCATCTAAGCCCAGGTCTGCCTTTGAGCCGTTTTTCTCGGGGGGTTTTGGTGGTGCATCCTCTTCAGCCCTCTGTCATTTGGCATTCTCTCTAGGTGTCCCTCTTCAGCCCTCTGTCATTTGGCATTCTCTCTAGGTGTCCCTCTTCAGCCCTCTGTCATTTGGCATTCTCTCTAGGTGTCCCGCCCAGCGTAGCTTGGCCCATTTTTTTTTTTTTTTTTACTTTCTGCTTCTAGCGTGGGTCCTGATATAGACTGTACAATTCCTGGTTGCTTCGTATTCTCCCAACTGAGCTATCAAGGATGACGTCATGAAGCAAGTGGCAGCTCTTACTAGACCAGCGCCCTAGGAGCGACCATGCCTGGTACGGTACTGTCCTTCACCTTCGTAACGGCTACTGCAGGTGTCAACAAAAGGCAACTTCCCTCCCGTGAAGAGAATGGGAATCCGCGTGGTTAGCCTGGCATCTGTTCTTTGGGTGGATAGCCTGGCATCTGTTCTTTGAGTGGATAGCCTGGCATCTGTTCTTTGAGTGGATAGCCTGGCATCTGTTCTTTGAGTGGTTAGCCTGGCATCTGTTCTTTGAGTGGTTAGCCAAGCACCTGTTAATTGAGTGGTTAGCCTGGCATCTGTTCTTTGAGTGGTTAGTCTGGCATCTGTTCTCTGAGTGGATAGCCTGGCATCTGTTCTTTGAGTGGTTAGCCTGGCATCTGTTATTTGAGTGGTTAGCCTGGCATCTGTTCTTTGGGTGGTTACCTGGGCATCTGTTCTTTGAGTGGTTAGCCTGGCCTCTGTTCTTTGAGTGGTTGCTGGGCATCTGTTCTTTGAGTGGTTTGCCTGGCATCTGTTCTTTGAGTGGTTAGCCTGGCAACTGTTAATTGAGTGGTTAGCCTGGCATCTGTTCTTTGGATGATTAGCTGGGCATCTGTTCTTTGAGTGGTTAGCCTGGCATCTGTTCTTTGAGTGGTTGCCGGGCATCTGTTCTTTGAGTGATTCGCCTGGCCCGTGTTCTTTGAGTGGTTTGCCTGGCATCTGTTCTTTGAGTGGTTAGCCTGGCATTGTTCTTTGACTCGGTGTTCACACCAAGATATCCCTACCGAGTGAGTTATAATTAAGAACGCTCATTGGTGAATATCGCCATGAAGTTTTCCTGATAAATACGGTAATAATTTTTTTACTTTATTTCCAAATGTTAACTTCCGGTCATAGGCATTAAAGCAAGGGGCGGTCCGCCCAGGGACGTCATTTGGGAAGGGCATTGTGGGGAATTAGCCCCCCCCCCCCGCCTGAATTTTCAGGTTTAATGTAAATTGATATTTAATGTGGCGCCTCCGGTGATAAACAACTTAACAAGCTGACCAAGTTTTGGTTTTGCCCCCTTCCCTGGAAAAAAAACAAACATGAAATGACGCCCTTAGGTCCGCCCCGGGTTTGCTTTTATTTCGGGGTAGCATTTGCGGTCCACTTTATATATTTTATTTACCTTTCTTTATCTTTTCCTTTTGTGTACGGGTATTTATTCTGTAAGCATCTAGCATCGCGGTTCCAACTCATTGAGGGTGGCAAAATCAAAACCACCCAAGATGTCGCAAACTCTTAACTACTCTACTCTTTCCGGTTTATAGCATGAGGTATATTATATATAACATAATTTTTTTTTATATATAATGAACGAAGAATTTTTTTTTTTTTTTTTAAATTTATGTTTCCGAATTCCTATTGAAGGTGAAGAGAACGCTTTTAACATTAAATATTTTGAGGTTATAATTAGGATAAGAAATATTGTATGTATCAGCCAATTATATACAACTAAATTAACGGTTTAAAATTATTAAATGTAATTCTTGTCTGTTCTTGTCTATTCCATACGTTATTTGATGGAGGGGGAAAAAAAAGCGAGTTATAGTTAATATCATAACAAAATGTTGTTATTCAGCCAACTGTAACGACACGCCTCTATACCAACATGATCTGTTCGCCTTTATGACATCAGCCCCAGAGGGCAAGAACATGTGCGACACACTTATCATTCAAAAATAATATTGGCCAGTCATATATGAAAATAATTCGTCAGTTGAGATAATGCTTATTGCCAAAAGAGATAAATTAAAGAAGAGAAAAAAGGAAGTAAGAAATTTTTTTTGTTTAAAAAGAAAGAGATTCAGTTATGTTGTATATAGTATAATAATATATATAATATATATATAATATATATATATATCTTTTCTGCTGTCTTGAGACCAGGCTTAGGGTCGCAGGTTGTAAAAACCACGTGACATCTTTGCAGGTTGTAACAATCACGTGATATCTTTGCTGTATCCTATTACATGTTCAGTTTCATTCTTCCTGTGTTGACATGAGTCATGGCAGTCAGAAGTAGGCCCGAGGCCTGTAAGAGTGCAGTCGTAGATTATTCAAAAGGCCTGTTTAAAAAAAAAAATAATAATGTCTATAAATAACCGTGTACCTTTAGATAAAAGATATAAAAAAAAGCTGTATTTACCGCTTCATAATCCATTTAAGCTGAAACAAGAATTGAATACATGTCTAAATTTAGAACTACGGTCTATCAATTCCTTACATACGAGCCAATAGATTTTCTTTCAGCACACAAGAAACAAGGTATTAACGGGCTCATAGGGTTCAAAGTGTCTGACTCGTATCAACATACTTGTGACCTGACTTTGGGAACTCGGGTTTTTACACGCACACAAAAAAAAAAAGCACGCAAAAAGCTGCGCGCATACACATATACACACACACACGAGCGCACACACACACACAGTGACTTGGAACTTGAGTTTAACACATTTTTCAAGCACTCACTCAAATGTGGACAATACAAAGGTTGTGTGGTCTGAACGTCTTCTCTGTAAGCCTAGACGCGTTTAAATAGTTTTAATAATAGACTATTCTATCTACATGCAGTAGCTGTTTTCGTCGTGGACATTTCCCGCACGCTCCATAACTATAAACTCAGTTGACTAATGTAACATCTCTCCTTGGACTGGGAGCTGTCCTGACTAATGTAACATCTCTCCTTGGAATGGGAGCTGTCCTGACTAATGGTAACGACTCTCCTTGGGGGCGTCCATTAATTACGTCAACAAAATGGGGGGGGGGGTGGAAATGTTTGACAATTGTTGACAAAGGTGTGGGGAGGGATGTGTTTAGATTAGTTGACGCCAACAATCATGTTTTGTCTATCAAAAGTTTAATCTTAAAAATTGACTGGTCATTACATTATTTTTAAAAAAATGTATAAGTGTAAAAAGTCAAATAACTTTTAGTCTTTTTACAATAAAAGATTTAATTTAATGTGTGTCTGTGCACTGCAGATGGCACGGCTTGTCACAATGTTAGTGCACTTTGTTGGTGGTGCAAGAGAAGTCAAAAGTTGGCCTCTCTACACCTGTAGATTCTCTTTGCCGCAAATGATTAGGGCGACATGTTGCGATCATGTATCGAACAAGGACAAGGTTCAAGTGGCACGTGCAGTCTAGATAAATGATATTAATAGAGTAGGAATACGATATTTTGAGAAACATGGGGGGGGGGGGGGGGAGTAAAGTGAGTAACAATAACAACATCACTGCTTGAACAGGTTTGCAAAATCTGTAACATCTTTTTTGCATCACAATTCATGTTGAAAAATTAACATTAAAATTTGCGTAAAAATTGTTGACGTAATTAATGGACGAGCCCCTTGGACTGGGAATCGTCCTGACTAATGGGACAATTCTGCTTGGACTGGGAATCGTCCTGACTAATGGGACAATTCTGCTTGGACTGGGAATCGTCCTGACTAATGGGACAATTCTGCTTGGACTGGGAATCGTCCTGACTAATGTGACAATTCTGCTTGGACTGGGAATCGTCCTGACTAATGTGACAATTCTGCTTGGACTGGGAATCGCCCTGTCTAATGTGACAATTCTGCTTGAATTGAGAACCATCCTGACTAAAGTTACAACTCTCCATGGACCGGGAACCGTCCTGGTAAATGAAAACTCCACTTGCATTTGTTACCGTCCCGACAAACGTAACAACTCTACTTAGACTTGGAACTGTCCGGACAAATGTAACATCTCTGCTTGGGCCCGTCTTGACAAATGTAAAATCTCTGCTCGCATTTGTTACCGTCCCGACTCACGTAACAACTCTGCTTGGACTGGGAACTGTCCGGACAAATGTAACATCTCTGCTTGGGCCCGTCTTGACAAATGTAAGTATTACATTTTAAAACATCACGTTGTTTGTTAAGTGAATTCACTCGTCCGTCAACAGTCAGGGGGATTATTGAAAAATTAAAATTGAAATTTTACATCATCATCTTCCATCAAATGTGTAGCCGTTGCTGAGGAGGTACAGCATATGAGAACCCGTAATAAATGCATTGCGCACACCGAAGATCAAGTCGTCCCCCCCCCCCACCCCCCCCCCCCCACCCTCCCCCCCCCCCCCCCCCCCCGTCCTGCACACTGTATCACCGGACCGACACCTGCTGTCTCATAATTCTTCTCATTTGCCCTACACAAGAAATGGCTTTCACGCTGTCGGGGGGCAGAATTATTCAAGTTGCTTGTCTATTTCAACCATAAGCCACCGAAACCATTTTAATACCGCAGCAACTAAGTCTTTCAAATCGCGTCCCGGTTAGGTTCGTTCACAGACTAATGTTTCCACGGTCTGCCATGGGGCTGCGTGCCCCATAAATTTTGTGTGCGAAGCACTTGGTGCGCATTGACGTGAAGCAAAAGTGACGGATGGTTTAGCATTTACATTAAACACATTTGCATTAAGTTCCGCACCACCACACGTATTTCTGCGTCTATCTGTACGTTCATATGACTATTTGTATACTCGTATGCCTGTCGGTTTGTATATTCATATGCCTTTCTATTTGTATGTTTACATGCCTTCCTGTCTGCATGTTTATTTGCCTATATATATATATATATGTTCATATGCCTATCTATCTGTATGCCCATAAACTAAGTTCACAATTAGCCTATACGGTGATTAAAGTGTTCATACTCGACTTCGATTGACGAACTATATATATTATTTTTCCCCATAGCATCCGTTTGTCACAATGTGACGATGGCGTAAGATTTCGCGGGACCAAATCACAAGATATTTTCTTTAGGAGTACCAGCTGGTCCCCTAGCGAGCTAATCGCCTCTCTCCACGCACCTGGTTATGTATATATGTATATATATATGTATATATATATATATATATATATATATATAATGTATATATACGATGCATATAAATGATGTGTGTATATAATGTATGGTAACTTTCCATCTTCGCAAGACGATGGAGTATATATAGCATGGACAATTCATCACATGGCTTACGATTCCAATCTTGGGATGACAGTCTCGCCCGCATTTCTCGCTGAGGAACCTTGTTGAAGTTGTCCTTCCGTAATGCTCATTTTCTTGCAAGGGCTTCGTTTCGCGCATCTTCTGCCTGTTTGATCCTTTCATACACTGGTGTTCGCCAGGTGGATCGGTTCAATGCCATGGTCTCCCATTCTTTGATTTCTATGTTGGCTTCCCCCATGTTCCTTTTTGCGAACGTCCTTAAATCGCCTCCGATGCTGTCCAATAAGTCTTGCCCTTTCTGCCTACTCTCCATACAGCAGATCCTTTGGAATACGGCCTTCCTCCACTCTCCACACATTGCCTAAAAAAAACGGGGAATGTGACACACATTTTGACACGTTCCAAAACCTATGTGTAAGGAACCTTGTCCTGTCATCGAATGCGCCAAATTCGACGCGGGCATTTTTACTTTGATGGAAGCTGTTGAGTTTCCGCTCGTGGCTGGCATTTGTGGTCCACACTTCACTGCTAAATGGGAGCGTACTAAGCACGCGTGCCTCAGTTTTGTCCTTTTTTTGAGTATAAGATTATTCCACACCCACTTATTGAATTTAGCCATAGTTGATGTTGCTTTTTGCAATCGTGATATTCACCTCTTCTTCAACGGAGAGTGAACTAGAGATGTCTTATCCAAAGTGTGTGAAATTCTAACTACCGACAGATTATGGCCGTCAGTAGTTATATTTTGGGGGGTACTGTGCTTCTTTCATCGTGATCTTTGTTTTCTGTAGACTAATAGTCAGTCCAAACTCTTAACATGTTCGCGAGAGACGATTGACTAACTACAGAAGACCTTGTCTGTGTGCGATGTTTTTTTTAAGGCGGCACTGACTGCGTACAGCAGTTCACGAATTAGCACCTTTACGTACATAGATATGGCATTGTCTGCGTACAGCAGTTCACGAATTAGCACCTTTACGTACATAGATATGGCATTGTCTGCGTACAGCAGTTCACGAATTAGCACCTTTACGTACATAGATATGGCATTGTCTGCATACAGCAGTTCACGAATTAGCACCTTTACGTACATAGATATGGCATTGTCTGCGTACAGGAGTTCACGAATTAGCACCTTTACGTACATAGATATGGCATTGTCTGCGTACAGCAGTTCACGAATTAGCACCTTTACGTACATAGATATGGCATTGTCTGCGTACAGCAGTTCACGAATTAGCACCTTTACGTACATAGATATGGCATTGTCTGCGTACAGCAGTTCACGAATTAGCACCTTTACGTACATAGATATGGCATTGTCTGCGTACAGTAGTTCACGAATTAGCACCTTTACGTACATAGATATGGCATTGTCAGCGTACAGCAGTTCACGAATTAGCACCTTTACATACATAGATATGGCATTGTCAGCGTACAGCAGTTCACGAATTAGCACCTTTACATACATAGATATGGCATTGTCAGCGTACAGTAGTTCACGAATTAGCACCTTTACGTACATAGATATGTTCATATGCCCGTCTATCTGTACAGCCTGACTTTTTGTCTGTATGTCGATTGAAAAGTATTGGATCTCTCACAATCCAATCCCTAACACAAGAGTGCAATTCACCCCTTCTGAACAAGCTTCATTTGCCTGTTAAAAAAATATATATATGTGTGTGATTTGATCAGTATCAGTAGACCCCATATAAACTAGTTTCCGTCACATCTCTCTGTTTAAAAAAAAACAACAAAACAGAACATTATTTATTGCATGGTCATTAGTGACTACGCATAAAAATACATGATTTATTGTATGGTCATTTAGTTAATTAAACCATAACATACATTCGTAGGGCATCAAAGCTCAAGATTAAAGTTTTTCAAGAAATAACATTGATGGAGGAGGAAGACAAGGTCATTGTGTCGAGATTTTTTTTTTATTCATTAACTTTGTCTAAGGCGAGATGTTTGATTTAACCAGCCATGTCCGGGCCACGAGATCAATTTTTATTTGTGCCCTAAGATTTTATTTTCACTAATACAAATTTAGTCATTGTATTAAAAAAAATGTATTTCAAAAATCGGTGACAACGGACTTTGGCTCAAGTCAACGGACATTACACCAGGCTCAATGAAATTGTACAAATCTGACATGACACCACCCTCAATGAAACTGTACAAAACTGACATGACAACACCCTCAATGAAAATGTACAAATCTGACATGACACCAGCCTCAATGAAACTGTACAAATCTGACATGACACCACCCTCAATGAAACTGTACAAATCTGAAATGACACCTGCCTCAGTGAAACTGTACAAATCTGACATGACACCACCCTCAATGAAACTGTACAAATCTGAAATGACACCTGCCTCAGTGAAACTGTACAAATCTGACATGACACCACCCCCAATGAAACTGTGCAAATCTGACATGACACCAGCCTCAATGAAACTGTACAAATCTGACATGACACCGGCGTTAATGAATCGGTACAAATCTGACATGACACCGGCGTTAATGAATCGGTACAAATCTGACATGACACCGGCGTTAATGAATCGGTACAAATCTGACATGACACCGGCGTTAATGAATCTGTACAAATCTGACATGACACCGCCCTCAATGAAACTGTACAAATCTGAAATGACACCTGCCTCAGTGAAACTGTACAAATCTGACATGACACCAGCCTAAATGAAACTGTACATATCTGACATGACACCACCGTCAATGAAACTGTACAAATCTTTCCAGACAACCTGTGCTGTACATACTGCAAATGTATGATGAAAATATTATTTGATTTAAAATTACATGTTACAGTTTTATTCCCCCCTTAGACTGTGACAGTAGTTGCAGCCCATGATGACTCAGTAGGGCTTAACTTCCACACATCACATCCTCACTTCTTACACCCCCCCCTCCCCCACTTATTAAGTAGTATGTATGTTATTGGCAACAATTTCATCTGCTACACAAGTTCTTTGTTATGGTAGATATTAAAACCGATTTTAACCCACGCTCAGCCGAATCATCTCAGATTCAACTTAATTGTCCCAACACGTGAAGACTCTGAAACAATTATTTGTTCTTCTTGATTTATAAGATAAAATAAGATAAGATTCTTTTGTTGGTACAAAAAAAAATGGAAATAATTTTGGATCACATCATACATATTCATTTTTAGCCCTTAGATAAATATTCTCCCAAGACAACATTTTTAACTATTGCAATTTAAACTCAGAGACGTCATAAGTCTCGAGTGCAAAAAAAAAATATTTTAAAAAATTAGTCGTTATATATAGCATGCAACTTCACTCCCTTAGCGACAATATTATTGACTAGGAGTGATTATTTAGATTGTTTAACAGCCGGAGGAGCGGACTGGTAAATTAGGGGGAACAAATTGATTCATTTTATCTTTCAGTCATTACTTTTAGGGAAAAAAATGTGCCCTGATCGAGCTGATCTCGGGCATCTCCAGATTATTATTATTTTTTTTAAATTTACAAATGCAGAATGCTTCAAATTATACGCTTTACAATCCTCTTCGTGCCCTCTCGGGTGCTACATTTCAGCGAAGTGTTATTTTGTATGTAATTCTGTTTTTGTTGTTGCTCGTTCGCTGACGAAGGCTTCTTGCAGACATATTCGTTGTTTTGGAGCGTTCTTTTTTTTTTCCCCAAAGTTTTCCCATTATTTGTTTCATTCTTTTCCTCTTTTGCTAATATCTGATTTCAGTCTGATTGATTATTATCATTAGAGAAGGTAGTTTTGTTAGTGTGATGTTACTTGCTTTCTTGGTGGACAAGTCTGATTACACAGTTTGACGTGAAACAATGAATGCCCACACCAGCCAGTAACTCATCTCCTGAGCTTGACAGTTAAAACACAATATAGAAAAACGTCTAGCTTACTGAGGGTGAACAAATCATGAACTGGAAAAAACGGGACACACCCAAGGAGGGTTGTTTGGGGGGGGGGCAATGACCTCCAGCTAAAGAGGGGTCCGGGGGCCTCCGCCGGAAAATGTGTATTGAAATCTGCTCATTTGAACTATTTTGAGACATAGAAATCTTTTTAACTTAACTTCACTTTTTTAATTAAATTTAAACTCTGATGCATATCATAAACGAAACAATTATGTTGCAGTGAATACGTATTTATTTATACATATTTTATCACATAATAGTAATACAACACAACAAATTAAATGTCTATAGTCTAGGATTTAAATTAAGAATATTTGGCTGTTGTCCCAGTCATTGTTAAAACCTCTTTCTTATCTTATATGTGAAAATGTTTTTGGTTTTAGAAACGGGACATTTAGGTGTCCCGAGAGACTTTTTCAGGACACTATGTATGATCGTAAAAAAACGGGACAATCCTGCCTTTACGGGACGTTTGGTCACCCTAATATTACTCAATCATTAGGATCGTTTATTTCTCTATTCATGTCTGTAGTTAGCCTCCATCACCCGACTCATTCAGTTTCTCCCAACACTTGAAACGGTTACAATGTCAACAAAAAAAAAAGTTAAAAGTCAAGATTAATGAAACTTTCATTTTTATTTTTCCTAGACATTTTGTAGATCGAGGAGCAGGAAGCCGTGTAATGTGACTGAGACTTGTGTTCAGCCTGATCACGTGACAGAGGCTTCTTTTGGCCAGATCAAATGACGAGACTCGTATTTTTCAGCCTGATCACGTGACAAGACCCGCGTTAAGCCTCATCACCAATGTGTGTGCTGTGGCCACCATGATTTTCTACACTGACAATATTGAAAATGATGACAATGATATGCTTATAAATAACGTGATCATGTGAAGCACTCACAGTATCACAAACAGGCTTGTGTCCAACAGAAACCAGCAGATTAATACATGCCGTCAAATTATTCACAGAATAAATACAAATCATACAATTTTATGCTACTATTGTTTTTTTTCTTCTTCCTTAGTTTAAGTTTTAAGTTTAATTAAAAACCTTGTGAAATAATTATTTTAAATCAATCTGTATCAACATAAATCATCATTATCTTTTATTAACATAAATATTTTCTTTCATAAACATAAATTATTTAAGGAAACATTTATTGTTATAGAATTGGTAAAATGAAAGAAAAAACAATACAAAATGGCACTAAGTTTGAGTACATCATACACAAATGTTATTGATTTATTATATTATCAGATAAAAATGAAGGCCAAAAATAAAATAATGAATAAATCTGAATATGTACAGAGCTTTGATGTAGCTGACACAACTGTATAATAACATAGCAATATGGAGTAACATTAAAATTAAACACTATATATAATGTAACAATTTTTTTTTTAGCACTTTGATGATGGTCACAGACTGTTTAAAAAAAAAATATAGTTCCAACAAAGAAATAAAATTCTCTCTCTCTCTCTTCCTACCCATGGGTGGTGAAGTATGAGAGTGGTAGATGTGAGCTAGGATCACCTGTGAAACAACATGGTAACAACATTAGCAGGTTTCAGCAACAGATTAATACAACTCAAAGATCACTGTAAACAATTTTAAAAAAATAATAGAATTTTAAAATGTAAAAAAAAAAAAAAAAAAGGGGGGGGGGAGTTGAAAGAAGTTGCCAATTCATTTTTAACATTTCCAGTGACACAGTTCTAAAGCTTCAAAATTCTTTGAGACAAACATATTTTTTAGATACCATTTTTGTTGCTTTTTTTTTTTTTACTCCAGACATCCCCAGGTTCTTGGGGGAAAGCCATTTTCATGACAAGTTTATGCAAACTGTCCATGATATTGACTAAAGGGTGGTAACCTGGGAGGACTTGGTAATTTATAGTCAACCCCAATGTTTGTGTGTAAATAGAAAATCTGCTAGAAGTCGACATTGTTAAATACATTATAGCTATGCAAGATTTTTTTTTAATGAAATCATTCATTAGCCTTTTTTTAAATCTTGACTTTTGCAACCAATGGAATTCGGTCAGACTATATTTTATAAGCCAAAACATTTTTTTATATTAAATTAAAGGCAACCTGCCATACAATGCAGAATTTCTTAAATTAACATTTAAAAAGACTGCAAAAGAGACCAGTCTACAAATAGATTTGCAAAAA
This sequence comes from Lymnaea stagnalis, assembly GCA_964033795.1. Lineage (NCBI taxonomy): Eukaryota > Metazoa > Mollusca > Gastropoda > Lymnaeidae > Lymnaea > Lymnaea stagnalis. The sequence continues at coordinate 712,349 of CAXITT010000177.1, read as the reverse complement.
CTTATTTCTATTAAATATGACCCAGTTATACAAATGAAAAAGTTGGTGGGAGAAGACGGCTTTTGGATACATTTTATTTTATTTTTTCTTATCAAGGGCCAATGAGTGAATGTAAAAGATGAGTAAAAGAACTGTATGGGGACAAGTTCATGAGAGATAATAACTTCCAAGGCACTAGTACATCCAATATGAGTAGTAAACCTGAGGTAGGGCAAGGCCATGTGCCAGAGAAAGAGGATATTAAAAAGTACCGTAGGGGACGACAAGGAGGTTGATGGTACATTGAAAAATATTCTGGACAATTTTTTTCATAACTTGAATGTACTGTTTAAATAATTATGCCATTTGCGTCACATAAAAATCTGAATTTCATTCCACTAGACGGCACATTAATTTTGCTAAATGAATATCTTGTTGACTTACACACAAAAAAAATGATTAAGTTTCTAGATGGGATCTTATAATAAATGATTAGAAGTGAAGACAGTTAATAAGTACAACAAAGCAATAAGTTAAAGAGAGATAATGGCACTTCTGCTAGTCAAGCATTCCAATTTGTATGTAGTAAATGTAAAGCTTCTGACATGTTCATTCAATATTTAGCAGTATACGTGAGCTCGGCATTAAGACAAAAGAAATAATCAACAACAAACAGACGCTGAAATTTGGTCTTTTCATTTTTTTAACAGGAGCTAATGCTTAAAGATACATTATTCAAATCAGGGCTGTTAAACTATCATTTAAAACAAGGCAAGGAATAAAATGACAATTAAACAGTGACTCTTAGTTTATTGATAAGTAGGGAGCTAGCATATGGCACGATAATGTCATTTCTCACTTTACCAACATGTTTAGCTACAGCTCATCCTTACATCCAGAGCAATAATTCAAATATTACTACCCCCTTCTTTTAAATATATATATATATATATTTAAAATAGTTTTTTTTTTATTAAATCAATTTTGATATATTCGGTAAATTATTAATTTAACCAGGTTGTATTTTAAATGCTCTGTAATTATTTGCGGGTGCAAATTTAAAGTTGAAGCTTCCTTCCAAACTTCTCTTCAGTCTCTTATTAAACCAATAAACCCTAATTCGTTTAACTGTCTAGAATAAGTATTAACAGAACCTGGTGGCTGCATGAGAAGTAACTTTACTTAAATTTGAGACCTGGCCAAAAGTACATCAACAGGGCATCCCTTAAATCTTTACACTGAAATGGTTTCTATGTAACCTGATGCTGATTTTAGTTTCCAAGGAGGAAATTTTTCTTCTTCTGTTAACATCCATTACCATTTGTTAGCATTCATTAATTAAATCTTTGTTACAAAAAAGAAATTAACAGGTAATTGAACAGTTATAATTATTGCCTATTTAAAAAACAACAAAAGTGCAAAAGTTGCTTCACAGTTCTCGAAAGCATTTAAGATAAGCAGTCTTCCCCACACACCCCCCACCATCTATCTGAACATGCAACAATATGAATTAAGACTTAATTATTACTTGCCACAGAAGGGGGTGCACTTAAATCACAATGATAGTTGAGGTTCTTTTATGGAAAAACAATTTATATTTACATATAATGTACACAGCATAATGTCAATTGCAGATTTATAATTATTTTGAAAAATAAACAGAAGTAATGAAAAGAGAACAATGTGAGTTGTCACTGAAACGGTTAAAAATATATATACTTGATAACTTGTGATCCATATTTACCTTGATAAGAACAAACTAGGTTGAACAAATATATAAATAAAACAGGGTAGTCCCATCAACATCATCAATCATGAGAAGCCAAGAGAGGTCAGGTGGTAAGCTCAACATATAACAAAAATTAAGTTTATGAAAACTGTTGGAGCTGCTGAAGAAAAAAATGCACCCTTATCTTCTTTTTATTGTATTTGATATAAATTTTACAAAAATACAGCTAACATAACACGAAAGCCTAAAATAATATACCTGTATGACTCAGAAATATACTCTCATAAAAAAACTACTTATCCCTTGTCTACAGTTAAGATAATACAGGGTACAACATGTATTTAATAAGACCATAATTTACTGATATTGTAATATATTTGATTACACCCCCCCACCCCAAAGGTACAATTTTTTAAAAAGTTATTTGACTAAGGGATAGTGTAGTATACATCCCTAAATAATGAATATCTGATGTGACAAAAGACAATATGAACTTGAGCCTCTATGAGTTTACTTCGGCACTATATCTGCCCTATCTAGATTGTAACATCCAAACTCTACCCTATCTGCTCCAATAAGATTTATTTTCGAATTTTATCCTTAAAAAAACACTTGAATAATTGGCAGTATTTTTTTTTTAGTAAATTGAAGAATTGAATAAGAACACTGACATTCAAAAATTGATGGTATTACTAGTTCAAACTTAATTATGTCAAACATTTTTAAAAAAGCAATTCCTACTAACGTAAGTCCGTAAGTTAAAATACATGAGATGATGGTCACTATTCATATTCTACAGTGCAGTGAATTAGAGGTCTCCAAATCTTGGTGAACACATCCTTAATCAAAAGCTGTCTACATAAATTACACGTTAAAAACATTCCCCATATTCATTCCAGGATGCATGCTACATTTGTATCTTAAGTAGTGGTGTATTATTAAAAATTAATGGAGACCTTGAATTTAAACACTAATGATTCATAAGTAAACCCCAATTCGCACATAATTAAAAAAAAAACAAAAAAAAAAACAAGCTTACATGTATCACATGATGTCCAACAGGATTTATAAGATAATTCATAAGACACTTTGGAAACTTTTGTCAACATTATTAAAAATTAATGGAAACCTTGAATTTAAAAAATAAAGATTAAAAAATAAACCCAAATTCGCAAAAAATTAAAAAAAAAACAAAAAAAAAAACAAGCTTACATGTATCACATGATGTCCAACAGGATTTATAAGATAATTCATAAGACACTTTGGAAACTTTTGTCAACATTACTGACCTAGATAATTTTTTTTTTTTTTAACAAGGGGAAGTTTATAGGAATTAATCTGAGTTTTAATTCAATCTCTGGTATCACAATTTTATAAAAAGATATCAACACTATATGCTTTTTCTTTTTCAAGAGAAAAATTGCTATTAACCTAATTTCCAAATTATAATTATAAATTTGTACTATTATATGAAGAAAAAACATACAACTCTCTTTCCTCGTTATAAGTTATAGTAAAAAGGAAGAAAGAAAAAATCCCACTGAAAATAAGGCTTACAGTTTTCAGAAATATCTTTCAGATTATGAATTTTATTTTAAAAGATGAACAGCATAGAAATCCTCCCACGCCCACGCCATTAACAGTGATGAAATGCATTTTAAATTGCAGCACCGACAATAAAATAAAATATTGAAAAAACATTCTCAACACTGTATTTCTCACACATGACCAACTATTTTAACCTACGACTGGTAAAGACAAAAAGTGATCAAAATAAGATGTTAAAACCGGAAAAGTATTATGCAACAAAATAAAGATTGTATGAGAGCTTATTTCTTGCAATACCTAAAAACCTCTATGCCTTAAAAAAAAAAGTAAGGATTCTTAAACTCCTTGAAATAATTATTGTAACTATCTGCACAAAATCAAATTGATGTTGATATTTGAACAATTTTATGAGCTTTCTTTTATTTCTGAATAATAAATTTATTTACTGCCCTGTATTTGATTTTAAATTATTATAGAAGTATTTCATCGAAGGCTTAAATTTTTAAAAAATAATAACATATTTGCGATTATGTAAGGAATACAGACATGCCCTTGATTCAGTGCTGCCACACATCATAGTAGTTGGTCACAACTTGCCCCTACTCAGGGCCCACCGGTTAGGTAGACTTATCAATTATAGATATGTCTCAAATGTGGTCTCACTACATCCATTAATAATAATAGCAATGGAAAAATATTTTTAAAAGTGGTTATACATTTCAGGCACAGCCAGATTCATGGTACAAATTTTCAACAAACGAGCAGAGATTAAAAGACTCAGGAAGGTACAGTTACAACATCTATTATAAACAGCTATTATGGAAAGAGCTAACATCATCTGAGCAAAAGCTTCACAGGTTTTTAACAAGCATATAGATGTCTTTTTAAAAAAAAAAAAAAATCATGAAATAGAGCTATAAAGATTTAAAAAGAAAAAAAAACAAAAAAACGGATGAAATATTAAATAATAAAACTATCCCTACATGCTGATCTTGTCTCACCTATATCTTTCAATACGAAAACAGATATTTGCTTGGTATTAAAAAAAAAAATTCACAGCAATAACCAACAAATGATGTAATGAGCACACACTACCCTTAGAGGTTATGAAATTTACTTACATGTTAGATTTAAAATAACCATTAAGGTGACAAACCTTATGACATGGGAGTGTTCGTTTTCAGGTCTCTTATGCAGCTGCCTATAAAATACTCCTAAAGGCAGGCATTATTTGATAATGTTTAAATTTGTGTATTTTGCAAAGATAGAAGTAAAATCTGGCAGATTAGAACGAAATATTAAGGGAGATGTTAACAACTAAGATAACACCATTACTTTACTGAAGTATTGCCACTATGGTTAACTCAATATATTTCCAGTGTAATTCATGAAATACAAAGCTGATTGGGATGCACACAACACAAATTCTTTCTGTAGTGTTGATGACAACAAATAACTACATCTCTTCTCTTACTATTTGAGCCAGGGGTGCATGTGCATACATTTATACACATGGGAAAATGAAATTTGTAATGCAGCCAGATGACAGTTGATAGCGTGAAAAAAGTAATCCACTTTGAAAAAGAATTCACTCCAGTTCACCAATACACTGTGTTTGCTGTTCAAAACATATATATATACATATAAATCCCACAACTGTACTGTACATGGTTGTATACACTAGTATCACATCCTTAAAAATAAACATTGCTTCCTTGACCAGCTGTCTATCTAAAAAAAAAATAATAATTCAGAAATAGAAAAAAAAAAAGATTTCACAATACAAGATAGTTTATCCAGACAAGTGTGAACACAATAGTCAATGCACTACATTCTGACCTGCTTCGAAATTAAAATCTAAGTTTCCTTCAAGAGTGAGTTCCTGCTTTATCACTTGATCCATGTCGTAATCCAGTCCGGATATAAGTTCCATGTCAATATCCAGGGGCATTCCTGGATTGTTATTACACACTCCCCCCATACCGTTACTATTAATGAAGTGGTTGTCAGTGAAGTTTTCATTAATTACACGCAACTGACCAGAGGTCAGTGACTGATGATTAGGACTGATGTCTGAGTTGAGTGTCATGCTGATGTTCAGCAGACCATTGTTCATATTGCTTGTAGGTCCCAGAGGTGAGTGGTTTCCCATTGGGGAGTAGGTGGGTGAAGGGGTGTTGGAGCTTGGATGCCTGTAAGATCCTCTTGTAAGGGCCTCACGAAGTATAGAAGCCTGCTGCAGGGCCTGCTGCTGCTGCAATGTCGCCGTAGTGATGTTCTGTTGTTGTTGCTGTGCAAGATGCCTGCCCTGCTGAGGTGAGACCTGACAGTTAAGCAGAGTGAGAGAGTGCTGTCCGTTGACAAGTCCCGACTGTGGCTGGGGGCTGAGGTGTGAGTTGTAGGTGCCAGTGTTGGGGCTCCCCTGCTGAGATCTGTCTGGTGAGTTTAGCTGCTGCTGTGTGTTCACAGAGAGTGCACTAGGAGCGGCCAGGCGCACCGGGGACATGCCCTTTGCCTCTTGTTTAATATTCATAACAACATCATTGTAATCTTCACTGAACAAGCCCTTTGCCTCCTGCTTGATACTCATGACAGCTTCATTATACTCTTCATTGTACAAATTTGACTGTGTGAAACCATTTGCAGAGCCATTAGTGACTGGGCTTGATCTGTGTTGCAAGCGCAAGTTGTTGAAATCTTGCCTGGGATAGTCAAGGCCATTCATCTGCTGCTGTTGCTGCTTTGGGTATGGAGGCGGAGCAGGCAGGTGATTGTACTGGTTGTCCAGACCAGATGGTGCAGAGTCAACACCCATGAATGAAGATGATTGACCGTTAAACTCCCTAGATGCACCTGAAATGTATGGGTCCCTCATATCCATCTTCAGATTTTCCTGATTTGTCAGTTTCATTCCATCTACAAGGGAGTCGACAAGATCAGAGTAACCATCGCCTATGTACAGGTTGCTGGAATTGGTCACCTCCGCTCCCCAGGGGATAGGGGACATCGGAGGAACCTGGTTGTCATGTAGATCAGGCTCTGCAACAGCATGAATCGGAGACAAGCGGCCGCAACTACTGGCATTTGAGCTAGCTCTAGGGCGGAAATTTTCAAAATTTAAAGCATCTAGGTAGTCGTCACTGCCACCAGGGGACAATGAGCCTCCATTTTCCATGGCAGCACGAAGTGCTTCCACCTTCTTGCGTACACGACCACGTTTCTTCTCATAGCTCTTGGTCTCCATGCTACCAGCACGCCTTCTAGGGGTTTTCCCTGGTTTAGCATCAGGGTTAAGGACCCACCATGAGCTTTTCCCTGTACCCTCATTTTGAATTCGCATGAATCTGCTGTGCAGTGAAAGATTATGTCGAATAGAGTTCTGAAAAAGAGTATTGAAATATTTTTGTTAGTGTGAATTATTTTAATTTTTTTACATCATCCATACTATTCCATCACACACAGTTACAAAGTATGAGACGACATGCCACATTACTTTATGTTCATTACCTTAATCACAAATGATATATAAAATCCATTTTTTTAAAATGACCAGCTTCACATCAAAGTGTTCAGTTCAACAATTTCATCATTAATCCTTGTGAAATGTAGAAAAGCATTTCCCAAACCTTTGAGTTTGGTGGACTGTCGGACAAGTTTCAAAATAGCAACAAGGATCGATGGAGGGTTTTAATGTATAGTTTATTATTATTTGACCATAAATATTCATGTTTTAGGGACTGGAAATGTAAGGCTCGCTGAGCACCATTTGGGATATGCTGAAGTAGAACTTTATACCAAGAATATTAAATTTATTGCAATAAAGCATTAACAATTTCCCCCCCCCCCCTCCTCCCCTAAGACATATTTATATTTTGTTCCATCTGAACCTGTGGTCTATTCTCATAAGGTATTTGTTTTAGGGACTGGAAATGTAAGGCTTGCTTAGCAACATTTGGGATATGCTGAAGTAGAACTTTATACCAAGAATATTAAATTTATTGCAATAAAGCATTAACAATTTCCCCCCCCCCCTCCTCCCCTAAGACATATTTATATTTTGTTCCATCTGAACCTGTGGTCTATTCTCATAAGGTATTTGAGGGTAGTGGGAAACTTTTAAAATCATCCTTGATACATAACTGTTGACTAAAACTTCATAATATTTATATTATTTATTCTGATTCATTGATTCAGGTCTCATTTTATTTATTTTCATTTACATTAAAATCATGGATTTCTGTCTGTCTATTCGATTTGAATTTATTGCTTGTCGTGTCTGTCAAAAAGTACATGAAGTATAAATCTTAAAATTTTGTATACCACACTTAAATTGCAATAATAAAAACATCTTTGTTTCAATAAAATTTAAGAGATTTTTGTTGGATCAAAAATATAAGTTACAGGCCTATCGATTGGGAAGTCCAGGCAAATCAAGTGAATAGCTCCACAAATAAATTACAAAACCAAATTTGTTTTTGTTGCTGTTTTGGTGATGTTGAATGAAATTCACTTAGGAAATCTGATTTCAAGCATTTAATCCAATTTAACATCTATACCTTTGATTTAACATCTATAACTTCCTGTTGTAGATAATCCATAAAATACAATCCAACCTTAATAGCCAAATGTAAGAAACTTTTCAAAAGAAAATCTATTCATGCCTCAATATGACAAGGTTTCAGTTAAGAATTTGCTTAAACTTAACTAAGCTATTTTGTAAAATATTAAGTCTTTTTTTTTTTAAATTTTTAAAAATAAATATGAAACAATTTTACTAGAAAGAAGGCCTTATAGGCTCTAGGTTAACTTAACTAAAATATGGGCTAAAATTAAGTAATACATTTGAAAAGAAAAACAAAAGGCATAAAATGCTGAATAAACATAAAGGTGGTAGTCATTGCTGAAAGGTTATTCTTTATTGTTAAATTTAATAGCAGGGTGTGGCCATGGGCCTCAAAACTTTCCACTAAATAAATGAATGGCTAGAAACAAGATATGTAAAATATAGCAATATATTTAGACACCAAGCCTCCTGCAAGGTTAAGAGTCAGAAAGAAAGAAAAAAACTTCCCGTGACCTCAATTTCTCCCCATCCCACCCCCCTCTCCCTCTCTGGCTAAAGGACAGGCTTACCTTTGCCCTGGCAATATGCCAAAAATTACGCAGTAACCTTAGCTAACAGTGCAAACTGCAAGCGGGCGAATGTAATTGTAAGCCACTTGAGCAAGTAATAAGTGAGCAGGCTAAAGATAGGCCAGCAAGGGTAAAATTTAAAGAATTGAAATGTTATATTTATATAAAAAATAATGGCTCTTAAAAAAATGGTTTAAATGTAATACTGTCTACCCTTGACACAGTTGGGCATGTATGGGTCCAGCATACATTAATTATAATTATATGTCAATTAAATCGCTTTATTGAATATATTGAAATAAAAGAACATTCGTCATTTTTTTTGTTTTCAAGTTTAAAAAAAAAAAACGAGCGGGGGCCCAGCCATTTTTAAAACTCGCGATGTGTTTGTAGATAGTCACTTATAATTATTAATTAAACTTGCAAAAAAATATTTTTAAAAAATCTGGCCCTGCCCTCCCGAACTCTTCAATTATCGGTCAAATAATAATTATGTCATTTTAATTAACGTAATAGGAAAACGGCATTGGGTTCGGCCTACATTTACATGATTCGAATTTAATTCATGAATTATGTCATGTTTATGCCCGATTTAAATTGTAAAAAATAATAACAAACCTTCCAACCCGCGGAGCTGGTGCTGTCTCCCTTGTCTTTAAAGTAGGGTACATTCTGTACCATCCAGTCATATATCTGTGACAGAGTCAATCGCTTTTCTGGTGAGCTCTGGATCGCTTTAGTTATAAGGTCAGCATATGACAAATTTCCCCAAGCATTTCTGCGCGAACCGCATTTTTTCGCTGTTAGTCCAAGGGGATCTTTAACACTTCCATGCTGATCTATTCCATTCGACGATTCATCACCATTTACAGGACTACTCTGCGATTCTAACTCCCTCGAAGGCCTCAGTGGCCATGTATTAGAACGCGCTCTTGTTTGGGGTTCGAAATTTGGATCTAGATCAAGATCTATGTCTGATGCGTCCATCTTGAGCTCTCGTTTCCCCTAGCCTCGGCTAGGATATACTTTTACGATAGCGAACAAGATAAAGATTGAAGACGATTTTCCACACACAAATGATACTGTATTCACCACAAAACACAATAATAGTATCCAATTTAGAGCATAATTTAGCACGGAAAAAATAATCCAAGTGAGCTTTGCATGATGAGCGCTGTCTGACCGTGTATTTTCAATTTCCACACGACTACTACAAATGCAATGAGAGCACCTTCGCGTATGACGTTATTTGTTGTCACGGGTGATTTGCATAGACATGTGCTATTGGCGCACGCATATGCGCAGAAGATAACTGCGCGTCTAAAACATAAACTTCCGCTAATGAGGCCCTGCCTGGGTAAAATGAGAAGCAAAATAATATTGGCCTTTTGATGATACAACCACAGTGAACACACTTTTAAGTTTAAACCAGTTACTTTAAAGATATTAGTACAGCATTAAATGTTAAATGATTTTTTTTCTTAAAAATTGAATACATCCGTTAAAAATATTTGCTACAAAATATATCTAATTTAAATGTAAAATTTTGAGAAAGACGTTTCAATACGTCAGCCCATAACCTTTTATAAATTACGTAATGAGGGAAATAACCAATACAATGTAATCGGTATTGGGCATTGAAAAAGTTACCGTTCTTGAAAAGACACCTGGCGTAAGTGATTGACATGACTGAAATCAAACTCTTTGTATTAATGAAATGGGTTTGGGTTATATATATATATATTTAAAATATATAACCTAAGCTCAAAGTAATCTCTACTTTCCATTTCATATTCTCAGAAATTCAGTTTCAATAATATATTTAGACGAATTTTCTCAATTGAAATTTAAATGTCACCATAAACAAAATCACCACTAAAATGCATGTGCAACTGTGTGAATTTTCATAATTATGACTTTCTAATGCACTAAATTTCTGGAAATATATTTTCTTTGCATCTACCGTCTGGAACAAGCAATGTTCAACAAGTAATATACCACAAATTAAGAAACACTGAGCCAGACAAAAATGCTGAAGGATGTCTAATATTTATGGATTGTCTTCTTGCATTGTTGTGTAAAATAAACATATAAGTTGGCAGTTATAAATAAAGACATTAAACAGAAAAACCTGTATGAAAATATTTTTTTTCTCAACATGTTTCTTAAAAGCAATTATAGAAGTGTACAAACCTTTGTTGTATTGTTTATTTCATGAGAACTTTGGCATGTTAAGAAGGGCAGACAGCTGGCAACTAAGAGCAAGCAGTTCCATTATCACGTCTGTCTTAGCCTTGTTTTCTGAATTCACGCATACACAGCTGATTTTTTCAAATTTAAAACATTAATTGAAAGAGTCTGCCATTGAAAATAATAAAGCTTCACAACAATTTAGATCAAATAATATCAAATGTCTCCTACTGTGTCCCTACTCTACTAAGGGATTTTATAAGATGATTGAAGGCATCACATGGGATTTGTAGTTACATAATAAATGAAAGTACTTAAAGGATCTAATTCCATTGGATATTTTTAATTTAATAAAAAAGGTGACAGAGAACTCATATAATACTTGAAATTGAAATTATACTCATGATAAACAGAAAAGAATAGTTTGCAAACAAAATTTTAAAAAGCAAAAAAAAAGCAACTGACCTAGTTTCTGACTTTTTTTCTTCATTTTGGCCAGATTCATCTGAAGCATAAATTATTTTTAAAAATTAATAGGACAGTGTTATTAAAAAAATCCCTGTGGTTAATTTATGAACATGAGCCAACATTTGTTAACATCTAAAATTGAAAAGGACACCATAATACAAATAGTTGTCAAATGTAACTTAGGAATCATAGCATTGCATCATAATTTTCAAACAATGATACAAAAATAATTTTTAAAATCTCATACCCGGTACCTAAAATTGATCTAGCTAGACCAACTTTACCAAAATGTATAGGTCTTTGGAAGTAAAAAAAATGATAATGAAATGTTTCCTTTTTTCTAGAGGAAACATTCAATAATTAAAATATAAAATGTGCAAAACAAAAAGAAAGAAAAAACCTATCAATGCATTTATCCTTGTCCTATATAAAGCATACAATCCCGATTAAAACCTTGGGTAAAATAAAAAAAAGGAATCAACTTACCACTTGGCATACTTTGATCAGCCAATGTTATGCTAGGAGAGCACAGATTTCTCTAATTTCAGGATATGTACAAGACATGAAAGAAATTTAAATTTTAAATAATTTACCAATTTTAATAACGATTTATTTACAGATGTGAAATGTGCTTACTTTTTTTTTTATTAATGACAATATCATTTAAATAATTGAAAAATATGAAGGCTTTATTTTATGTGATGAGGGGTGAATAAATGGATTTTCAATTATTGTATACAACTGTATAATTTAAATATTAGAACTACTGAATAAATCTTGGCAGATTTTAGTTAAGAGTATTAATAATAGTACTACAAATATTTAGATTTCGCAAAATGATATACATACAGTGACTTTAGCAGGCTGTATGGATGCAGAATTAATTATTCTCTGTATGTGAGTTTGTTGTTCAGATAGCATTGCATGCATGCACTCTTGAAAAGTTTCTAGTTCTGAGTTAAGCTTTCTTCTAAAGAAGGTTTCTAAAGTAATGAGGAAGCAAACAAAATCTAAATAAAAGTATTAAAAGCTTGTTATTGTTTCAAGACTTTTAAATACTTTTTTTTAAAATCAGCTAGTTAGCGTGTCAATTATTTTTTTGTTAGAAGTTTGTAAAAAAAAAAATGTCATTTGTCAATCTGAATTATGCATTAGTTTGTTAAGTTACAAAATGATGCTATGACGACTGAAGTCTTAAATTCTAAAACAAATCAGTGTAACTAATATTTTTACCAAATAAGATCTGAATTTTTCCCAGTTAAATTAATAACTTACTAATTATAAGTTAACTGTTCTGTTAATTTTTAATTTTTTTATTTCTTCATGTTCATTTTGAGTCTGAAATGAAAGAGCTAAAATGTATTTAGGTTTAAATTAAAGGGAATTACTCTAAATTAGTCTACCAGCTAAAAAAATAAACTTACCAAATTGACAAAGCATTGCATTTAAATCGTATTCATCTGCAGTGTCATTTGTAATTTTTTGATAAATTTCTTCTTCTGAACAAATTTCAGATGTTGTTGATGTCTGAGCAAAATGCTCAAATTCAGCAGGATAATGGCAATCATCATCCCGACTGCGATAACCGCGATCACTGCAAGAACTTATCATACTTTCTGATGTAACTTCTTCTGGAGACAGTGAAAGGTTCTCAGTGCAATGATCTGCCAGCTGGAGCATATCTGTCTTTAAATATAAAATTAATTATTTAGTTAGGTTGTTTTTGTTCAAACTTTATTGTAGAAGAGTTTAGATATTTAACCACCTAATTGTTGAATTTTACACAGTTCTTTGATGAATAAATGTATATTATCCAAATAAAAGTGTAGAAATAAAACAATTTTAAAATTATCCTTACATGACAGTCTACTTGAAGTTGAAGTATTTATTCTTTTTATCCAGACATAAGTATGCAAAGATTATATCATTTTTTGTGGCAAGGGAGGATTCATTAAAATTCTTGATCCTGGTCAAAATGATTAGCAGTTACATATTCTGCACTATATGCTCACTCTTATTTTTATTTTCAAAAAAAAAATTATGAATTTTTTTGTTTTTTCATTTACAAAATTATGGGGTCTATAGGTAATTGCCTTATTTACTCCTGCTGACATGTGAATAGAAAAAAAAAAGAAAAGGAAATGAGTGAAACAAAGTAAGGAAAAACCTGAAAGAATGAATTTTTAAAAAAAGCAACAAAGAACGTGTTGCTGCCTTCTCGGATACTACTTTTCAGCTAGGTGCTATTTTTATTTCATTCTGTTTTTACTGTTGTTTGTTTGCCCATGAAGGCTTCCTACTGATATATTCGTTGTTTTGTTTCATTCACTTTTTTAGGTTAACCCATTCTTTGTTTCATCATTTCTTTTTTTGCTAACTTGATTGCAATCTCTCTCCCTTATTACCATGACATTTAAGAGAAATGAATATTGAATCTAGAAAGATATTTAATTCTTTGTCTGCCAAAGTAGTTCTAGCCTGCTGCTTTTCTATAACTTCATCCTCTTGAAGTCACAACAGTCTTTAATTTCTGAGATATCTTTATTTATCAAATAATACATATCCAGAAACTGCTATAAACATGATTTTTGACACAGCTAATTCCCTTATAAACCTCATTATTTTATTTTATATATTTTTCTTTTATATAAAAATAATCAACATTCTATAAAGTTTTTTCAAGTTAGGACTACATATTTTCAAGAGGTACTTTTTTTGCAAGCTTTCTTTTTAATTTTTCATAAATGTCCATCTAAATTTATGATGAGAAGTAAAAAAACATAGAAGACAGGCCATAATCAGTGCCAATATAAATGAAAATGTTTTAGAATATCATTAAGCTAAAGGGAAACATTTGAAAAATAAAATTTGTATCCTGCAATATATTAAACAATTTTCAAAAAAAACTAGATACTCCAATTCTATTTTTGTGATAGAGAAAATAATTAGGTAATTAACTTTAAAGTCTAAGCTAGCCTGGAAACTTCATGATGCTCCTTTGCTGGAAAATAAGGAAATGTTTAAAGAATTGCTTATTGTTTATTAATTTTCTAAAAAGAATATTTTAAATACAAAGTTAGCATATAATATAATTATGGGCCTTCAATACTCACTGTAAAAACTGGGGTTCTTTGCTGAATCCCTGGATTTTTCAGTGGATCTAATGTGGGTGGCAACATGATGTCTTTTAACTGACTTTAAGAGAGAGAATTTTGGCAAATCAAAATTAAGCATCACTACAATTGCAAAGTCTCTCACACATATAATTATTATGAAAACAAAAGAGGAACAACATCATAATCAAGCATTTAGAAATTTAATTACATGATTTCTAGACATGTAATGATTCCTCAAGTATGACTTTTGGGTAGAAGAACATGATTAATAAATAAACTATTTATCCACTATGGGCAAAAAAGTTAGCCAATGGGCCATCAGGCAAAAAATGTGTAGCCATACAAGCTTTCATTCCATCCATCCCTATGGTGCTACAGCCCATGAAGGTTTTTGACCTGCCTAACTATTTCCTACCACTCAGACCTAACTGATGCTTTTCTTTTCCATGCTTGGATTCCCACCTGCTGTAGATTTTTTTCTGCATCATCCATCCATCTAAACCTTGGTCTGCATTTGAGCCGTTTTCCTCTGGAGTTTTGGTGGTGCAGCCTCTTCACTCCTCTTTTGTTTGGCATTCTTTTTAATTGTCCCGCTCAGCGTAGCCTGTCCTTTTTTATTTTTAATACTAGCGTGGGATCCTGATGTAGACTATACAATTCTTGGTTGGTTTGTTTTCTACATCCATTTTCATCCTTTGTTGGTCCAGATATTTTTCGGATAACTTTTCTCTCACATGCGTTTAATAGGTTTTCTGCCATTTTTGTTAGGGCCTAAGTTTCACTTAGTTTGTTACCACTGGTCTGATTTATGTATATAGTTTTTTTTTTTTCTTGTAATGTTTTTACTTTTGAGTATTTTCTGACTACTGAAGTATACCCTATTTCCAGCCAATGTTCTTTCTTTTATTTCTGTTAGCAATTCATTTATTTCATTAAATAAAGATCCTAGGTATTTGAATTGATTTTTTTTCCAAAGTGCGGTTTGTAATCTTAATGATGATGGTTTCATCTGTCCATTCTTCTCTTAACACAGTTTTTTTTTTTTTTTTTTGGTTGTTAACTTCCAGCCCTGCTTGTAGTAGTAGAGTAAGAGATGCACCTTTTAATTCAATAAAGACTTTTGAAATGTCTTTACTACTTTTACCTAACTATTTTTTTTTATTTTTTTTCCTTTTTTTTGTTTGTAATCTTAATTATGATGGTTTCTTCTGTCCATTCTTCTCTTTACTCTTTTTTTTTTTTTTTTTTTTGGTTGTTAACTTCCAGCCCTGCTTGTAGTAGTAGAGTAAGAGATGCACCTTTTAATTCAATAAAGACTTTTGAAATGTCTTTACTACTTTTACCTAACTAACAGAGCTATCATTGGCTTAAAAAATTAAAGGAAGGTGTTTAGAGTTTAATTCAAGCTGCCATTTAGACACTTCACTCCGATACTATTACTATGGACTATGACTTAAATTTAGTATTTAGTTTAGGTAGGCTAAGTCTAAACCTAATACTAATAATAAAAATCCAAAGAAAACACTTAAACTTTAGTTGAGATAATGCATAAGGTCTTATTTGTTTTATTAATATTTAGGCCCAGCGATGGCTCCAACTTAATTAAGTCGTACGCAAAATAAAATTTTAGAGTTGCAATAATAAAAAAGTAGGCCTAATGATTTTATGGATGCGTACATGAATGCTAGGTCCCTTAGACTAAATCCCATTTTTGGGATGTCATTTGTGGTACCGGTAGTTTATTTTAGTTAAAATGAAGAAGGAAGTTTACAAACATATAGTCCATTCAATTATATTTCATTTGATACCTCATTTTTGTCTTACAAACCCAATAATATTTAAATGGTTTTTTTAAATCCCAATCGCTCACTTCTGATAGTGATAGTTAGCCGGTGCGAATAGCCACTTCGTAATTTTAATAAAATTTAAAATAGAACCAGTCCTTATTATTAAATCGTTTATTATCTAATCAAATTAAAGCATTTAACGGGAACACAATAAATTATTTACGGATATTTACCTGAAATGTTAGCATTGAACGCTAGTGTTACTGAAGAGTTAAGCTTATCTAAGCACGATAAATGACATTGATATATTAATAAAAATATTATTTTTTTTTTATAGTGGGCTAGTTAACAAGTTGCCTTGCTATTCGGCCATTCGTCAAGACCAGTGCCAGTTTGAATGAAAGTCAAATCTAAAATAAGATAACTGTTAATCACCAATACAATTATCTTGAATGATCTATAAAATGATTGATAAATTTTTTCAATGTAATTTTTTTATTACTATTTGTTTATTTTTTAAAATAGTAAACTGTTTAATGGATTAAGTTTAAGCGTTGTTGTATCTAAAAAATTCTTTTTTGAAATTTTCTGTCTAAAAACAGCTGGAAATATCCTGATTTATTGTCTGCTAGTGCTACGCAACATTGTTACCACCAACTCAGAAAGCAATGTTATTATCAGCAATGAATTAATTAATTAATTTCAGTGTAGAAGAAAAGCAAATTCACCGGAATATGACAAGGGCTAGATACATCTAAAAAGTGTACTATTTATTTATATACAACATATTATTATAGATAAGGCTGATGGCACTGACTGATGAGTGATTTTCTTCGGGCTTTGCCTTTAGCCTTTAACTTTTAACTAAGCCTTAAATGCCGTAATAGTAATAGTGCAGCAGTTTAGTAGTTGGTACGCCTCAGAACGGCGGTCCTAAAATTAAAAATAGAATACTATTTGTTAGAAAGATTCCTGCTATAAGCCCTATAGCAGTCGATGATAATGCCATTTTTTAATGCTCTTTTTAAATTTATTCTTTGTCTTCATCATCGTTATCATCATTTCATCACCTCCTGAATTTTTTTTTTTTTTTTAAAGAAGCAGGAAAATAAAGAAAAAGGCAAGAGTCAAGAGAGATACATAAGTTATCTTTGTTGAATTGCTTTTTTGTATTAAATGGTTTTCACTGTCAGCAAGCCACACTAACCAAATCATACTACAACAGTACAGTGCCTTCGGCGTTGTGTCATAAGTTTGTAGAATGTTTCCTGACAAAACATTATTTGAAATACTATATACAAGCAATAACTCTGCAAATAAAATTTGAAGTCACAAATTATGTCACCTATTATTGACGGCCATTAGGCTGGTAGCCGAACACTTTCTAACATTGGCTCCCAATACCAGCACGTATTGACTACAAACTCTCTGTTCTCTGCCACAACGTTTTCTCGAATTCCTCCCCTTCCTATCTAACCAAACTTCTCTCTGGCTATTCACCCCTTCGACAGCTTCACTCCTCCGCAGACGCGCATATTGTTTCTGTCCCTAAGACTCGCACAAAAACATACGGTGAATGATCGTTCTCTTTCTGTGCATCCAAACAATGGAATTCTCTTCCGTTACACATCCGCAATAAACCGACCATCACAACCTTCAAAAATGCACTTAAAACACATCTCTTTAATCTCTACTATCCTGACTGATTCCCACCTCTGACCGAAAAACGATGGTACTGAGTGTCGTTCATGGCTTGAGATGTAAATAGTTTCAAATATACATTTGTTTTGTTTTATTTAATTAATGTATGTCAATTAATTATTTTAGTTTTTTTATTATGTTTGTTAAATTGTATGTACAGCGTGGTGAGCCCAGCCCTAGGCTGGGGTACCACGCTATATAAAAACCACATATAATAATAATAATAATAATAACAAAAGTATTTATTTTTAAATTGGGACCGCCGTTCTGAGGAGTGCCTAGTAGTTTACGACACAGAGTTTACGAGGCATGATGAGGCATATTTAAAAAATAATTAAAATATAGTTAAAGAATATGTGCGAATGTTTTAATGGTTGGTTACTTACTGCTTACACTTTACAGTTCTTACTTCCCTTGAATACTAACATTTAAATTACGTCTTTCAGATATATTGGTTATCTAATTGGATTTGGCATTAGCATTCACATCATATATAAATTATATATAGGCTGTGGCTATTCGGACCCGGTGTCAGAAGTGAGAGGTTGGGTTTATTAAAAAAATATAAAAAATATTATTGTTGAATTTGTAAAATTAACTTTGGTATTGAATGAAAGATAATTAAATGGACTATATGTTTGTGAACCTAATACTTCAGTTTAACTAAAATAAATTACCACAAATGACGTCCTAATAGCATTTAGTCTAATTGGACCCGGGTCCGAATAGTGGCAATGCGTTTCCGGTTCCATTTTGTATAATATGTTAAAGAATAATATCTTAAACATTTTTTAATCCAAACCTCTCACTTCTGGTAGCCGGGTCCGAATAGCCACTTCGTTATATATATATATGGATAATATGGTAAATTTATCCGTGGCATGACGCTGTCCATGGCAGTCACCTTGGTTGCTATGACCCATGTCGGGTCATGGCAACCAAGGTGGCTGCTATGTAAAAAGAAAAATCATGTCTTCTAAAATGGTGAGGGGAAAGGGAGAGAATTTGCTGGTTTAACTATTTACAGAAAGAAACGAAAATAAGACAAAACTGTTAAAATTTAATGAAAAATTTTCGCCATTACATAAATTTTGTGGTGAACGTAGCTACTTTATCGTATCCATCTAGATATTTGGCTAGAAGTGTCAATGACCACCTTCCCTGACGTAATTTTAGCCAGTACATGCTTGTTTCCCTCAACAAAAACGTATGCGGCTAGTTACATACTTTGGGAAAAAAACTGTAAAAATGAAGAAAAACAATACAAAATAATTTCAAAATAATGAAAACCCAAGTTAAAATTTTTAGAGTACACTTTAGCTCACTTCATTTCAGGTTCAACCAAAAAGGAAATTCAAAAGTTGTCAGAAGATCAATACCATACAATAATTAAACCCATTTTCCAAAATGCCAGAGAATTTAAATATTATAATTAAGCAACCAATGAAATTTTAATTTAAAACATACCATCATTGAATTAAGGAAAAGTTAACTCTAGTAACAACAAGAAGATTAACAAAAGGGAGAGAACCCTTCACAGACATGTGTCATGGTGCGGATTGGAGAAATGGACCATATATATATTATATATATAAATATATCTTATTTATAAATGATTATTGTTCGTAAGTCATACGATTTTAGAGTTAGATAGGTGTGGCGAAATAAAGAGGGAGAATTGGCACCAAGCCAGTTATTGTTATGAGAAACCCCCTATTACATTTTGAAAATTGGCAAAATCTAATTTCAATAACTCAGTGTGAAAAAAGAACCCCTGTGACCCTTTATGGCTTAGTTTGTGAACCACTGACTCTTCAACCTGGAGTTTGGGAATATTAATTTCATTTTGATTTTGAAGCACTTTGCTTATAGCTTTTCTTGATATCAGTGCCCCATGTTTTTTTTTTTGTGTGTGGCTCCAGTGTCAGACCTTTTCAAGACCTCACAGACTGACTCTAATGATTGCATATTTATTATAAGGTATATGTTTGTCTGATAGAGAAAGACTATACACAAGAATAAATCTAGTTGTAATGTCCTTCAGATTTAATGAGCTACATTGTTATCTTTCTTTAAAAATATATTATATGTAAGTTGTTCGTTTTTTTATTTTATTTGAGGACTGTCTATATTTCAACTTGTATTTTACTATTTTTCATACCATTAATAGATTTATTTTTAAAAAATATTCTCTGCACCATCTTCATTTAATACAAAAATAAAGGTACTAATTTGGTCTTTAAATTCAATTTTTTTGAGTCCGCTTTGATTTTGAACAAATATGGTGCCCCAGTTTGGAAACCTCTGGTCAATATATTTAAAAGTTTCCAAATTTGTAGTTTATTAAAAAATAAACATAGCTTTATAAAAACAACATTCTGTTATCTTTAAACTTTAAATAGTACTATAAGTTTTTAGCTCTTTGTTTTGCAACAAGTAACATCATCACACATAAGGAAAGGTTGAATCTTAATAAAACGTTATTCTACTTTCCCTCTAGAGTCTGTTTCGAGCAAGATGGATGGAACCCTTTTCAACAAAAGGTCATCTTCTCAACTTAAAGGTTCATAAATTTATTTTCACTAAGTTAAATTAAGATAAGATTCTTTTACTGATCCAAATAAAATGAAATGTTTTTTGATTACATTGTACATATTCATTTTCTGCACATAAATAAATAGGTATTATCCAACATTTTTCAATTATAAAAATTTTAACACAAGACATCTAAAGTATTTCTCCTGCATAGAAATCAGCCATCAATGAACTCCCTTAGAGGCAATAATGATTTAATTAGTGATCATTTAGTTTTTGGATGATAATAAAAATAAAAATAAAGGGTAATAAATGAAGGCCTGCATTCAAGTTGGAAAAAATAATTTCCAATTTTTTTATATTATGGAATAGTCTTAAAGTACACCAGAAAAAAAGCTACTTAAAGTTAATATGTCAAATTGTCTCATTTTTAAAAGTGCTAATTCAATAATCAATAAGCTTTAAATATTACATATTTAATATTTAAATAGCATTGCCAGTGTTTCTCACTTGTCAGTTGAAACCTCTCTTTGGGGCCTTGCTCATTTCATTGTAACCCTGTTTCACCAATGATATTATTATCACATGTCATTTCTCGGACAGTAAAAGACTTAATTGTATGAAATTTGATGGGAAAGACAACACCAGAATACTTCTAGTTTTAATGCCCTTGACTAAATAGGCTACCTTGTTATTACTTTTAAATATATATATTATATAAGTTTTAGTTGTTATCAGAGGGTTGTCTATGTTCCAACTGTCCCGTGTTGTAAAGCAATACAATCAAATTTTATCACATTTTTACGAAATATCTTGTGCTATTTGTAGCTGTTTTAAAAGATCTTTGTCGGGATGGAAGTGAAACCAACTTTAATTGGTCTTCTTTGATTGAGCAAGGATTGTCTTTAGCTGACTCACTTATCCATGTATTGTACATGGAAAAGGAAGAAAGACTGCAGGTATGCTCAACAATTACACCAAAGCTAAGCTGCATACTTTTGAAAATTATGGATATTAAAGTTAATAGAAAAATTCACTGACAGTAATCAGTAAAATAAAAAATAGTTAGTGAAGTGAATTTGAATAATGGGATAAGTATTTAATTAATTTTAATGCTTTCTTAACTTTATTCTTGGGAAAAAAAAAGAAAGAATTAAGTATAATAAAAATAAATTTTGTTTCAGCTTGAAGAACTTTCCATTCATCTGTGGAACAAAGCAGTAGTTCTAAAAGCACAAAAAAGTATCAACGAATCTGATCTAGCAAAACGTAGGTTGATCTGGTCCTCCTCTTTTATTTCATACTCTTGGGATGTTAGATCAAGCAATAAATTTTTGTTGTAATTTAAATTGTGAAACAAAAATAAAGTTGCTAGTTATTTAATCTTTTTCTGATTTAACAAATTTATTGAATTTTTTTATAGTGAATGAGATTTTAAATTTATGCTAACACTTTTCAACTACATTTATTGCCACACTAATAATTAGATTCATAGCCTATCATAAATATATTCATCCCAGAACACTTGGACTAGCAGTTGAAGGTTCATATCATTTTTGATTGCTTAAACTTAAATCCCTTTTACCAGGCTTTAGATAATGATATTTGTTCTCATGTGATGCTTAAACTTTTAAATGCTCTCATTTCTTTAAAAAATTATGCTGGAAATAGGTTAATCATTTTTTTAACATTATTAATTAGGCTACCATTTAGACTTGTTTTTTTTTTTTTTTGTTTGATTTTTATCAAATATGATTTCAAATTTGTTCTCATGTGATGCTTAAACTTTTAAATGCTCTCATTTCTTTAAAAAATTATGCTGGAAATAGGTTAATCATTTTTTTAACATTATTAATTAGGCTACCATTTAGACTTGTTTTTTTTTTTTGGTGTGATTTTTATCAAATATGATTTCAAAAATAAATACAAATGTTCTACAATTCATGAACTGAATCTATTGCTTAACTGTAAATTTTACTTTTAGGTTATAAGACTATCAGAATCTGATTAATTTCAAAACATACTTTGATCCTCTCACAGTGCGTCATATTTCATTTCAAGTTGTGTCATTTCTCAATGAGTCTTGTGATGATGAAATAGCCTTAAAGAAGCAAGTTGTTGTAAGTTCATTAATTACTTGGATCATGGTGGAACTCGATATGTTTGTTATGATTGAATGATTGTAGAACTAAAATGTTTTACTTGATGTTGTAATTGAATTGCTTAAAATCGTAACACTACAACTGTTTTATGGTCTCTGGTTAAATGAAGATTTACAAAAATGATTTTTTGGATGTTATTGAAAGTGCTACTTCATCTATATTTATTGTATGTAAAATGGATTCAGTTGAAATTATTATTTTCCAGATGGCGCTAAAAACAGCAAGGTTGTGGATTGGTAAGAACAATATTAAGTTGTTTTTTTTTAAAAATAATTAGTAATCTTCTTTAAACTAGAAATCAATTTACTGGTTTTACAATAATTTTAACCAAAAAAAAGGAGATTTAAACTGATTGGATGTGTAAAAAAATGTAAGATATTATTGAAATTATAAAATTTCATGTTGTCTAACAGATTGCAAAGAACTGGAGTATTCTGAAAATGTTATCTGTCAATTAAACCAGGTATTATATTCCTACATTTCTAATATTAATACAATTTAAGTCAGAATGCATTGGGAGACCTAAAGAAAGGACAAAAGTAATATTGGTGCAATGTATAGAGGTGGTGAGCAAGTATAATTAATAGGTCACAATTTTTTTTAACATTTCAGATGTGATATTTCATTGAGCTTTTGTAGTGTCATCTAATTCACAAAACATTTTATGGCTATGCTTTTTTTAACAAGAACCCCTGGAGTGGAAATATGAAACCATTTTGCATGACATTTGGTTCTGGTGCTGGGAAATAACATAGAATTGTCTAACACTTGGTTGGATTTATGATTATAGCTGCCGTTAATTAATCTAGGGTCATCTGTGTGCTCCCATTGTGATGAATTATGGAACTGTTAAGGAGGGTACTCTGAGGCGGTCATTTCAGTTCCCCAACATACTCTAAATGGGGTAAGAACCCCACAGTAAGATTCTCAGAAAGAATGGAGTATGTCCCATTTACTTCCCTTGTAACCATTATATGGAGAGATACATGCAAGGGGGGGGGGGGTTGTTGCTGTAAAGGATATCCAGGATGATATTTGGGACTCTGCCTCATAAATGGCCTCTGTTGGTTTTTGTACACATTATCTGGAGAGATACATGCAAGGGGGGGGGGGGGTTGTTGCTGTAAAGGATATCCAGGATGATCTTTGGGACTCTGCCTCATAAATGGCCTCTGTTGGTTCCAGTGGGGTAATAAAGAGCCATTTATGATGTTGAGTATTTCAATGTAAAATAATTGGTCAATAGTTTTTAAATTACATCAGCTTAACTAATGTATTCTACAATAGAAGTAAGTGCTTTAAATTATTTAAATTAAAAAAATACTTTCTCCCCATCTTATTGTTAAAGACTTTACAGAAACTGCAGCACCTTATTGTTGAGAAGAAAAACTCTTCTTTTGCAACAGACAAAGAAAAGATGGACATAGATAAGGATTTGTTTTATAGTTTGTGCTTAACTGCAGAACTGGTAAATAGTCCATCAAAACTGTTGGGAAACTTAGTACATATTTACAAAAATTTTCTTTCATTTGAAATGAACTGGGTGGCATTACTCAAAGTATTACTTAATCCTACCTTAAAAAATATGTCGTAATAAGTTTAGTTATTCATGTTTTTTAATTAGTAATATACTTTTGTAGTTATATAAAACGTTAAAAAAACAAGATCTTATGAAATAATTCAAATCTATATATTTATATGTTAATCAGAAATTTGCAAAAACTCAAAACAGTGAGGCTGTGCTACTTGTTGAACAGGCAGAACAGATGTTATCAGAATTTCCAAATGAGGTTTGAATTTGTGACATTTCTTTTCAAAAGCTGCTCTAATTATTTTATAAATTTTTGTTGAGCTTAATTAAACTATGAATTTTGAACCTTTTTACCCGTTAAAATTCTTTTGCATAAATTGTCTTCATTCTTAAATGGTTTCTTAAAATGGCTAGCCATATGTTGGCAGCCTAAAATTGTTATAAAATTATAAGGAATGTGGTGATCTTGCAACACATTTCAACTATAACCTCTGTTCTATTCTGCATACTCAACATTTCTTATTTCAGTATCTAGCTCAGTTATCAGAAATGCACAATGGACCTCATTATATTAAAATATAAGATTACTTTGATATTAAGTATTTCCTATGCATACATTATATATAAGACAGACTTTTCATAACCTGGAAAGATCTGAGCCCCTTTGAAAGTGAGTAGAGTTCACTGCACTTGAAAAATTCTCATCCAGAAATAAAATGGGGCTACCCTCATTAGAAATTTCTTTGGTGTTAAAGGAATTACAGACAACCCTTGATGTATCATTGTATAACTAAGCTACACATTCCATATCTATTTTACAGGCCCAATTTCTAAGCATGCTGTGTTATAACTTTGGTGTTGATTGTTATAAGGAAAAGCACTTTGAACAAGGGATTTCATGGTTGAGAGAGAGCTACAATTTAAGTAAAAATGATTTGAACTTCAGTCAAAAAACAAAGGTTTGGAAATATTACACTCTAATGGTGGACATAATTTAGATTTTGCTTTTGTTCAAAAAGAAGAAGTAATATTAGATAATTATGGAACATCTATAATAGTATTAGTTTTAATGAGATATCATTTACGTGAATAATGACAGGCACAGACTTTGCGCCTCTTAGCCAACAGCTACATGGAATGGGGAGGTGCAGGATGGCAGGAAAATGCAATCATTGCTGTTGATCTTGCTAATAAAGTGAGGAATTATTTTTGTTTATTTACATTTTTAGCCAATCAAAGGGAAAATAAAGACATTTTTACTTCAGGGAGATTAATTATCAAAAGCATTTTTAAAATTCTAATTCAGATTGAAATCTTTTAATATTATTTTTATTTCAGTGAAGTTTGTTATTATTTTTATTAACAGTGACTAAAAGTTATGAAAGAGATTTGCTCTATCTTTTGGATAAGAATGCCTATAAGTTTATATATAAGCTTGATGATTACCATAGCTTTTGACCCATCAATATTTTTTATCCAGGAATATCCTCATTGTGTTGGGATTTATTTGAGATTACGACTGGCACTGCTTACAAATGATTTTCCATCCAATATAAAACAAGGTACCCGTATTTTTAAATCCTTTATATTAGCTTCGATTTTATTTGTGTGTTTCTGGCTGGCAAAATCTTCGTACAGCTAACGGACATACTTGGCACATAGACTTGTTGCCAATTACAACACATTCTATCAAACTTTCAGTCCCATCCCCCAATGACCAAAAATCGTTTTTCAAGGGGAAGATGAAGGAAATATGATGACACTGATTTCTTTAAATAAAATTCCTAATAACTGCACTAAGGGAGATTCTTTTTTTAAAAATATTGCAAGTGCGTATGGTGCATAATATTTTTTTTGTTTTTTTTTAAAGAATATTTGGTGAAATAAATTTGTGGTGTAAAAGCGGGTGGGTCATTTGAGTATTAATATAGTTCAGGGTGTGATCAAAATGTACGGTTTTGAGCCTGGGGGAAGGGGAGTGGCACTAAATGAGATTCTTTTAAAGTGCATTAAATTGCTAGTTATTACATTTATAAAGGATATATATGAAAAAATTTGTTTCTAGGGATCGTTTAATTAAATAATTTGATTTATTTCATTGCTTCTTGGAAAATAGAATTTGTGTTCAACCTCCATGTGTTCTCATATTTATATAGAGGTCCAAATACTGTGAGCATTTATATTAATAAAATAGTTTTTAACATTTTAAAAAAAATATTCACAGCTTTTGAAGAGCTACTAGTCCACCCAGATTGTGGCTTGCATGTTTTACTTAGTGCATTGGAACAATGTGTAAAGCATAAAAAGTAAGCTTTTTTGAAATAAAAAAAACTTCACCCTAATTTTCATCTATTTATTTTTCTTTTTTTTTTTGCCTTTGGTTTCTCTTTTATTAAGGTTGGTGTATTTGATCAATCATTAATAAATAAAGTATGAAGTAATTATTTCAAGTACTTATAAAATTTGCATCCATTTATAGCTGGTAGCTTTATTTTTTATTGTATATTTTTTTACAATTTTATCACCCTTTTTTGTTTTTACACAATATAATTTTTTCCTCAAAATCTTTCTCTAAAAAAATCCTTTTTTTTTTTATAGAGCAAGTGCAGTCTTTGAACTGAGAAATAATATAGTAAAGCAGTTTGAGATGAATCCTGATATTGGCTTATTATTGTTCAAGTTACTTGATACTCTGCTTAAAGCGAGCTGCATAGATGAAGCTAAAACATTTGCTCAGGAATGTATAACAGGTATAACTATCGTCTTTATTTTAAATGAAAATAAATTACCGTATTTATTGGCGTATAACACGCACTTTTTCTCCCCGAATATAGGGGGCAAATCATGTGTGCATGTTATACCCCGATATAATGTTTAGTTTTTTTTCCTGAAATTTCCCTCTTAAATTGGGGTGCGTGTTATACGCCAATAAATACGGTATATATAATGTACTGAATCATAATGCTTATATTTTCATTTTAATTCCTTTTAGCGCATAATACAGGTAGAAGATTGGATGGAATTGATCTAAAGCGGTTTCATGTTCTCTTCTGGGAACAAGCAGCACACTTCTTTGAGGTATATTTAAACAATTGAACTAAATTATTATTTTTTTTAATGATTATGAGAAAATAAGCTATTAAAATTCAGTTGCAGCTGAAGTCCTAAAATCCAAATACCAACAAATATACCTTTATCAAAATTAAATTCTAACTATTGGACTCCTTAGTGAAAAGTGAAAATAAGTATTTCAAGAAAACAAGATCATGAGGTCTGATGTTAAAACTTTTTCCCCATTAACAAATTCAACGGACAAAGTGGCTGCTGGGATCCATCCACAAACAGTATAGTAGACACAACACAAGTTAAATATATTAATCATTCTGTATTGTTTTAAAGAATGCACCAACAAATGTATCTCCTCATCTATTTTCTTTTCTTTCTTACAATTTCTTATATTATGCTGTCAAAGAATACAGAAATTCTGGATATACTAAATTTCAATCTTGCATTTACTTTTATTTTTTTGTTATTGCTTAGAAAGAAATTCATTTAGAAATTTTTTTTTCCAGGACAAGAACTATATGGAAGCTTTATCATGGTACAACTATTCCCTCAGCTTATATTCATCATTGTCACAGTCAGAACCTAATTTGGGAAAACTTCAAAGGAATTTGGCCACTTGTTATTTACATGTTGGAGAACTTGATAAGGTTTACAAAATATTCATTGATTTGGTTGTCCTCTTGTGTAATCTTAAATTCATTTCATCTAATATTAGCAGTTTGTTCTATTTACTGAAGTTAAAAGAGAAAGGTCAAAATTAAATTTATGTCTTGGTGTTTGCAGGCTAAATCGGCTGTAGAACTCTCTACAAGGTGTGAACCCAACAGTCCGCATGCTCATTACATAATGTTCAAAATTGCCATTGAGATGGAGGATTCAGAACAAGGTGCATCAGAGAATTTTAATCTCTAAAAATTTTGTTGCTATCATTGTCAGTATATTTTTTTAAATCCATTTTTTGTTTTTACCCAGACAATAATTTGAAGAAAATGAATTATGCTTAGTGTCTGCAGTAATTAAGTACCCACTATTCAAGGTGAGAATAAACATTTCTTAATCTAAATTCAGGAAGTGTCTAATTGTAAAATGCTTGTAGTGTAAATAAATCAAGTTATATAAAACTCCAGCCAGAGTATACAAAATGAAGTCTTATAAGAATTTTTTACGTTTAGGTAAATTTAATCAAACATATTTCATAGCAAATTGATTTAAAAAATTCCTGACATTTTCAGCACTAAACAGTTTGAGAAACCTAGTGGAATGCAGTCCAGATGATAAAAGCATTGATAAAAATGGTATTATTTGCCTTGCTGCTCACGCTGCTTTAGAAGTATGTGGGTTTTTCTTTCTCTTTATATTTTTTAGATAAATCGTGATTGGGCGCAAACATTTTTTAAAAACTATTTATAATATCAATAAGCCAGGAACCTGATGATAAGGTAAACAACATACTGCATTGTATTATCTGTAAATCACTATTTTGATATTGTCAATTAATATTGTTATAACATTTGTAAGTACAATATTAAAATTCATTGTCAGTTTGTTTAACCCACTTTTCAGCAAGACAAATCAAATCTCGCCATTCCAGCCTTAGAATGTCTCATCTCTCATAGCAGTGATGTTCAAAATGTTCTAACCGCTTTGAGATGTCTTTTAAGTCTGCTATACATGCAGATAGAGGAAAATCAAAGGTACCTTAGTTCAGTTTTAACCCATACTAGATATGTCGTGAGCATGTTAGTGTGAATAATAGTATGCAATATTGTATTGCGACCAAAAAAAAAATCAATTTTTATTTTGCATGCCATATATTTTTGGACATGTGCTTTCTTTCTGTACTAAAATCTAAATGATATGCATTCCAAGCTATGTTTTAATGCTAAAACTATAATCTTTAATCCTTTTCAAAAAAAAAAAAAATTAATCATTCTATCTATGAAAGTTTTTTTTTCTTTTTATTTTCTTT
>CAXITT010000177.1:663005-683425 GCA_964033795.1 Lymnaea stagnalis | reverse complement strand
CCCCCCCCCCCCCCCCGTCAATACTTTTGTTTCATAATAGACACGTTAAATAAACTTAATGTCTAAATATTAAAATAGTGGTAGGCCTACTTATGACCCTGGTTTGTTTATTTCTCTCCCTCCACTACATACTTAAGAATAAGATTGAGCAGTGCAGTGGGACACATTCGAACAGGTAATACATTCTTTCATTTGTACTTTTTTTTTGTAACAGTTGTTAAATTAGTGAATAATTATGTGGTTTTTTAAAATTTTTAAATTGCTGTTATATAAATTTATGTTTAAAATCTAACACAATCATTTTTCACATAAAATCAGTACAACCGCAAATTGTAAAAATTTGTTTTATATATTTATTTCTGTTATATGCATTTTTATTTTAGTCAGCTTCTATTTAAAGGTTGCCTTTCTGGACTTTAGGTCATTCTTACCCGAGTTTTACTCATTTAGCCTATTACTTTTTAAGTTATTCATAACATCAATAGGCATGGGGGAGGGATTGTAACCTTTAACCCACTTACTTAACCAACAATTTCTGGCTGCTATTTTCTTTGAGAGAAATGAAGCTTGCATTTGACGTCTAATTCCCTATTCTTTGTGCTTTTTTGTTTTGTGTTTACTTCCCCAAGACCGAGCAATGATCACTGTAGCTTAAATATCTTGCTTAATACTGCATTAATCAGGAAATAGCTCATGTATTCTGAACTAATGACTGTAGCTGGTAACAAATAATTAACTGTGCTAAAATAGAAAATACTCAGGCTTTTACTTGCTTAATAATAGCCAGCATTATTTAAATATCCTCCTTTAAATATCCTCCTTTAGATTAATTTATTAATATTGTTACATTTTGCTTTTTCTGATAGCATTTAACAGACTTGTGGTCGCCAAGGACAACGGAGACAAATATTCAGCTGAAATTCAAGAGGAAGCAGCTTGGTTCATGAAATTAGGTAAATGAATATATTATAAACATCAGTGATATGAAATCAGGATAGCTGCCATTATGAATAACATGCACGATTTTGTTTTCATATTTGAGGGCCCACGATAAATTTATTGATCATATTGGCTCCTGGTTTGAATTCAGAGTTAGCCTTCTCTTAGATGAGTTGCCTTCCAAAGCTAATGAGTCACATCCACCCGGGTTGCTTGGGATTTTGACATTGGCAGGGATTGAACTCCAGACCACCACTATTCGGAGTGAGTCAGTTTAGACCACTCGGCCACCCTGCACTAGATCAGCTGTTTTACAAAAAAAAAACAAAAGCACCATATCCTAATGCAGCATTTTCTACACAGTTTGCCTGGCAGTTTCATGGGCTAAATGTTGTCTAGGGAACAACTCTGTTTCAGGGTATATCTCATCTTCTTCTGTCTACAATTGATAACAACAAGCAGAACAACACTAGGTTGAAAAAACTAAAGTTCATTATTTATACACTCTTATAGGTTCATAATGTAGAATCATCATATCAATCAAAAGGGGACAGCCACCTCCCTTGATGATTCAACAGTACATGACGACCTATACAGTGACTCTCGATATACTAACTCCCACTGACTAATGAGAACTTGCACATTTCACACTATGACCATAACTCCACAAAACTGCTCAACAGAACTTAACATACTAACTCACCCCCTGTGTTCACACAGCATTTATTCACTTCACATTGTTTATTGACCTTTGATAACCGGACCAATTACAAATGGCCCTCAAAAAAACTATATTCACCAACTCATCACCAACAACTATGCCATACACAAACCTAATCACCCCCCCCCCCCCCAAATCATTTCCGAACAGAATCATTTAAGTTGTTTGGAGCATGAGACCTAAAAAGTATGGGAAATAGAATATGATTCATCTAATGTAATAATAATATTTAGCTTTGACACTGTTTCTTACAAAAATATTGAATAATTCTGAATACGATTGTTAAAACTTGAGTGTGTAGCAGTAATTTATGTAGTTAGTTTTAGTGTGCCCTAAGATAAACAAGATTTTCTTAAAAGCTGCCTTTAAAACTTGTTCAGTCATTTTGTAATTAATTGCTTTTAATTATTTAATGTAATACATATTTCACAGATTTTTATTAAATGTCTTACATACAGCTTGGAATTTTGGACTTAAATCAAAGGATGACCTGTTCTGTATGAAGGAGTTTTTCAGTCTGTGCTTTAAGGTTACAGTAAAATAATAAATTATTTTATGTATGTTTCACTTGGCTACTCAGCTACTATTTAACCATTTGAATTGGGGTTGGTTTGAACAGTCAAGAAAGGTGCTTCTAGTCAATAATCTTATCAAGATATGTAAGGAGCCCTAATCCTGATGGAGACCCCAATGCTGATTTTGTCCCAATTAAATAAATATTCAGCGTTGACTATTAAAATAAAAACTGCCTTAAAACATTTTTTTTTTATATTTGTAGTTCATATTTTTATAGGTGTTTAAAATAATAGATAACATTGATTGATAATATTGATTGAAGTCTTTTCAATGTTTAATTACCTCTTAATATCTGTTAGTTTTAGTTAAAGAAAACAATAACATAATCTCAGTAGCTCATTAACATGGAAACTCATTTTGTAATAAAAAATATTTCTAAAATAAATATTTTTTAAAACACTGCATTACCCAATTACAGCTTTCATCACTTAGCTTTGCAAATGAAGAAAATTTTATCCGAGGTCAACACTGCCTGCTTATGTCTTGTGCATGTTGTCTTCAGTCAGTCCGGGAAGATCAAGAAGCCTCTCATTTAGTAAGTGTGGACCATTAGTTTTCTTATGTTGTATCAAGTTGATTAGTCCAAGTTGAAGTTACAATGCACAAAAGGCTAATGTTGAATTAAATAAAGAATATAATTAATTAGTGTACTCTTGTCCCGACCGAAAGACTCCCTGGGCAGTGGGGGTTGGTAACGCAACACCTTCCCTCTGGAGTGGAAGCGAATCCGCCCAGACCCAAGGGAGAGTGAACCGCCAACGCCTTAAACGCAGCGTTTTTGGTTGACCGGACGTCCCCCAGGCCAGTGGGGAGGTTCCCGGCATACCACCTCACGGTCTGGCGGCGGGGAAACCTGGTGTCTGGCCCGGGGGGGGGGGGGGGGATTAAGAGCTCACGCTCAACGACCCACCGATGCCATTTCCCAGTGTGACGTGTTTAGTGTACTTTTGAAATTTATATCATATTTCCAAAATACCTCTGCAAAGAGAAGTTTCCAGAATTTGTTTTTTATTCTGAGAAACATTTACTTAAAAGTTTACTTGAATTCCTTATCATTCTTTCTCTCTAAACCACAATAAGTCCTAAGTCCTTGTTAGGTGCACACAGGGGCGGCTACACATGAAAGTGGGGGGAAAAAGAAAAAAAGGGGGAGGGGGGAGAAGCAGTTGCTTCCAACCTGGGGAGGAGGGGGGGAGAAAAAAGCAGTTGTTTCCAATTTGAGTTAGGGGGAAATAAAATTCCCCCTCTTGCCTGTTTTTTTAAAATTTCTCCAGGTAACAAAATTAACGGTGGAGAGAAAAAACAACACCATAGACTCAATATTTTTTTATTTTTTAAGGGGCTGGGGGATTTTTGTTAGGAGAAAAAAAAGAAAGGACATTTAATTATCTGGCTTAGGTTGGGAGTTAAAAAACCTCTCTAGCCTGGAATAGTACTATGTTCTGACCTCACAGCCATCCCGCAACCCAATCCATAAAAGATTTTAAAGAATTTTAACAAAAATAAAAATTATAGGCCTAGTAAAATTAATTTTTGAACAATCAATGGATTTGATCATTTGATTGCTGAAAAATGTGAAAAATTATTGAGCTATTAGTGAAATTGTACTCATTTGTTATCAATATTATTATTGAATGGTCAACAATGTTCTAATATCGGTAAATTTTTGTATTACTAATATCCATAGTGAACACCTGAATTAAACCCCAATAAGAATAGCATGTCCCAGAAACAGAATTTACCAATCGGTCTCAACCACTCAGAGGGGGAATAGATGGCCTCTGGGGGCACATAACATTTTAAAAGG
Organism: Lymnaea stagnalis; assembly: GCA_964033795.1. NCBI lineage: Eukaryota > Metazoa > Mollusca > Gastropoda > Lymnaeidae > Lymnaea > Lymnaea stagnalis. The sequence continues at coordinate 679,382 of CAXITT010000177.1, read as the reverse complement.
ATATTTAAAAACTATTGGCCTGCTAAACATTCTCTAGCCTGTGTCTTAGTATAGTTCCAAGTGTTAGAATGTCAAAAGTTTTGTAACTACATGTTAGTTAACAGCACCAACAATGTTACTCAGTTTGGGGTTTTAACTGTTCTCAGCAAAATCTTCTTGATGAAGTCTTGCAGCATGTTGAGGAATACAAAGATGCTGAAAGGAGATCTCAAAATTCAATATCAGGTAAATTTTGATGACAGCACTTAAGGAAAAATCTATCCATATTTTAGCGCAAACATTTCCATGGTTAAATCCCTACGTTTTTCTATGTTTAAAACTCGGGGTAGCAGAACGACACAGAAGTACCTGGTCAGAACTGCAATTTTATTGTGCACAATTTTTTAAAATTTCATTACTTTGCTACGGCTGGTGTTGTATTAGTCTTTATTAAATATACAAATAGCTATATTTCATGGTTCATGTAGAAGAAAAATCAAAACAGCTTTTTTCAATTGTAATAAAAATGTAATATTCGCTAAGTAAAAAAAAAATATTGTCTTTCTTTTAGGAGTGTCTAAGAAGTCATCACAAGCTGAAACTTTACTAATTCTCTATGAGTTTGAAGCCCTCACCAAACTGAGGAACTCGAGGGCAGCAGAGGCAGTTCTTGAAAGGGCACTCTTGATACCAAACTCTGAGCCAAAGTTATTCCATACACTGGCTGGTAAATCTAAGCAATGCTGTGAAATAGTTTTACTAGAGGGAGTGGGTTAACCGCCCTAGTATTGCACACTGTTGATTATTATATGAAGCACAATATATGAATGGACAGTGAATATTTTCTTTTTAATTCATTTTAAAGTAACATTATCACCCAGGTGTCTGGCTAAGCTTTGCTGTCCAACATGTTCTTTAGTGGAAAACCTGTTTGGAAATGAATAAAACAGGTTTTGTTCTTAGGGATAAATGCTACTTTTTGGTAATTAGGGTAGTCCAAACAAGATCAAGGCGTAGCTTCATATTTAGCTTATATATTCAAAATTTTTAGTGCAGTTTTGGCATTTAATATGTTATGCATCAACTATATTATAACATATAAGACAAGCCAGAAAAGCCAGGGTTAACTCTGCACCTGGAGTTGCCCCATCCATCCACTGCACCAGAGCTTTTCATGCCAGAATTGGCCTTATAAGCCATCTGACAACCAACAGACAATTCAGCCCAGGCAACAAGCCGGTGTTTAGAATGGTCATGGTCGACTTTCAGCTGATGAACTATTAACTTTAAAGGCCTTTGTTACATTTCATTATTTGGTTTTACAAATTTTATCTGTTTTAAGATTTGGCACGTTAGAGGAATAATATGTAACAAAGAACTGACAACCATATTACAAAGAAAAACAATACCAAAACAAGTGATATTAACAATAATCAATTTAATTATACTATTAAGTTGATATAAAAATACAAAATCAAATATACATAAATAAAAACTAAATTAACTTAAAGCTCAGCATATTAAAAAGTATAATACCAGAAAAGTACAAATACTAATCCAAACACACACAGTGAACAAATCTAGTAAGTCTTGTAGGGCTTGTGTAAGTCTAATAAATGTCCTCCTGTCACAGTTGACCATCATATTTATATTGAGGGAGTCAGATTCCTCCAGAACAGAAAGTCTTGAAATTCAATTGTCAGAGGTTGTCTACCTCTATTTAGACCCTTCTGGAAATGTTAACAAACTTTCACAACTAGGTTGATCGTGTAGAAAAAGGAGAGGCAGCATGTGGCAACCAGTTAATTCGTGACATCAGTTATGAAAACAAAGGGAGAGGTAAGGGATGGTGCAATGGCCTGACACCATGCAGGGTGAATCAAAACTAGGTAAACACACAGGCTATAACACCTTCCATGCTCTTCATTTATGCTGTTTCTTTAATCGTTGGTTTCGTTAGCTTAGTTTCAACTGTGATAAAAAATGATAGTTAAAATTTTAATGTATTTTACTCAAGCGCTTGCATTAGATGCTCCTGCTAATGATTCAAGGTTAAGTTCAAGGGCCCTCAAAGTATCCATTAGGTTACACCTCCAAGCAGAAAATCCTGATTACACAAAGTGTAGGTAAGCTGGATTGGATGCATTTGAAACCAATTATGATGTATTAAAATATCATTTTTCTAGGGACACTCTTTTTATTATTGGTAAAAAAAATATTTTAATTTACATTTGAACTTGAGAGCTAAAGATTGAAAAAAAAACATTGTTGTCTTGTGGACATTTAAAAAAATTGTTTTAATGCATGCCACTGCATAGTTAATTACTTCTCTTTGTGTCTGTAGAGAAGATCCATATTCTTAAACTTTAAAATTGTATGCTGAAAAAAATAAATGACTGCTATTTATGTTCAAGTAAACCCGACATAATTTGCTTGATTTCAGTGCTGATTTAAGAAATCTCATTGAACTGTCAATAAATGGAAATGATGATGAGGAGGCTTTGATGTACATAGAAGAGGCAACAGACGTGATTGTCAAGGCTAAGGTACATTCCATAATTAACCAGAAACAGCTTCATAGTTATGGTTAGTGCTATCCGGGACAGTAAAAGATTTTGGCCCCTCCCCCCCCCACGATTTACTCTGCAGTTGGCCAAAAATACCACCCCCTCAATGTATAGAAAAAAAGTTTTGCCTTACCCCCTTAATCCCATCCTTATTATGCCTGTCATGTATGTAAAAAATGATTGAAGGAGAAGATTTTCTTATATAACTCAAAATATTTTCATTTTTTACTATTAATATGTTAATTATAAGTTATATCAGTGGTTCTCAACCTATGGGTCGCGACCCCTTTGGGGGTCGAACAACCCTTTCAAAGGGGTCGCCTAAGACTCTAGGAAAACACATATACTCGACAGTTATAAAGTAGCAACGAAAATAATTTTGTGGTTGTGGAGTCGCCACAACATGAGGAGGTGTATTAAAGGGTCACGGCATTAGGAAGGTTGAGAACCACTGAATTATATGTTTGGAAAACCATCATCAATATTTTGTATCGCTTGGTATGGATTTACTGGTTCCTTTTATACTGTTGAAAAATATTTTCCTCAGGATTGTTATCCAGAAATTGAAGTTGTGTGGCTGATGACAAAGTCCTGGAATCATGGCTTACAACATTACAAGTAAAATTAAAATAAGATAAATAAATTGATGACCATTTTTATTAGGGATAATAAAAGAACCTACTTATTTTCATGTTTATGTATTTACAATTAAATCAGTTATTTAAGTTCTCATTTAACTTTCCCTAAACTAAAATGTAGATTAAATCTGTCAACTCATTTTCTTTACTTTTTTTTTACATTTTGTTTCAGCTGTTGCAAGTATAAAGAGGCTGAGAAGTGGTGTAGTTTAAGTATAAGACTTTTGAAATATTTGACCACTTGCAAAGATGATTATGAAGAACAGGTGTGTAGAAACTTTCACTGGCCAATTCAAGATTATAAATTTTACTTATTGGCCATTAATAAATGACGTCACTCATATAGGGGGCGAAGGGGGTCACAAAATCATCAAAATTTGCGTGATGTCCATTATGGGTGGCCCCTAACTGAAACAATGAAAAGTCATCATAGTTTTCTTTAATGTTTATTTTATTGCAGACCCATTACCACAATTCGATAATAAGGCTGAAAAGGAATAATTAAGTAACATCATCCTCAGGGGGCTATATATCAGTGGTCCCGGGCCGCAGACCAACACCGGTCCATGGATCAAATGGCACCGGGCCGCACAAGAAACATAAATTTATTTCCCTTTTATTTACTTTGGTGTATTTCACTTGGGATTGTGTGACTTTCCATGGACAAGAGCTTAACCGGGAGCTGAGCGGCTTCGAACAGCAGTGGCGTTGTAGCTTTGTTGCAGAGAAGGTGTGTAATGCTCTTCTCTCTGTTCGCCCGTGCTTCCTCATGTTTAACAGTAGTTGGTACGTTCTCATGTTTAACAGTGTTTGGTGTAAGTGTATATTGTGTTTTATTTTTGCCCTTTTTGGGTCCATATTTACTACCTGAGTGTAACGATGATTTATTACATCTCGGTCACTTGAGCGCTGAAATTTAAACCCAAAAATTAGCAAGAATTGGTAGGAAACAGAAGTCGTTTAAAAGTTTCTTTGGGGAAAAAGAAAAGGCCCAGTGAAGAGACAGAAGAAGAGAACATCAAAGAAACATAAAACTTTTAACAGACAATACCATGAGTCCTACTTGAAATATGGATTTATCGGGACAGGTGATTCCCTCACACCAACCTAGCTTTGCATAGTGTGCGGCGACCGGCTCTCTAATGAGGCATTGAAACCTTCAAAACTGCTTCTCCACTTGAACGCCTAGCACCCTGGACCAGCTCCTGTAGTATTTTCGAGGAAAAAATGGGAACACAAAGGACAGAATAAATTTCTGAGGGCCATCACATCAATAAGGGAGAATGCACTGAGAGCATCACATTTGGTGGCTAACCGTATTGCTGAGGCTACAAAGTCATTCACTATCGGTGGAGAATTGATCTTGCTCTCCACTAAAGGTATGTGCTGGAACTTCTAGGAGAGGCTGCTGTTAAAAAGATAGCACATGTAACTTTTTCGGCTAGCAATGTGACTTGGGGCATTGAGGAAATAGCTGAAAACATTGGAAAGCAATTTTATGAGAGGATTAATACATCACCGTGGTACTCACTTCAGGTTGATACATCTACAGATATCCTCAACAAGGCAATACTACTTGTTTATGCGCGATATCATTATCAGGAGGATGTGCATGAGGATTTGTTATGTTCACTATCTTTGCCAACTAACACCACTGAAGCAGAACTGTTCAAGTGACTGGATGATTATATATCAGGATAACTAAAATGGTCCTTATGTTTGGGCATATGCAAACAGAGCTGCTGCCATGACCGGAAGACTGTCTGGTTTAACTGCTCAGATTACGGAGGTTGCACCTGAGAGTAAATCTACGCATTATATCATTTACGGGGAAATTCTGCCAAGCCGAAAAATGTCACCGGAATTTAACAGCCTATTGATTGATGTGGTTAAAATTATTGACCACATCAAAGCACACGCCCTTAACTGGCATCTGTTTTAGCAGCTTTGTGAGGAGATGGACGCAGAGCACAGATGCCTTCTCTTGTACACAGAAAAAAAGATGGTTACCCAGAGGAAAATTGCTAACCAGAATATTTGAATTACGAGAACCGTTGCAAAGATTTCTCTCAGAATAGAAGTCACCGCTGGCAGCACATTTCAGTGACAAGGTATGGGTCACAAAACTGGCTTACCTGTGTGACATGGTCAGCCTGCTCAATGAACTCAATCCGTCCCTTCAGGGGAAAATGAGAACTATTGGCAGACAAAGTACCTGCATTTAAAGCCAAACGGGTTATGAGGAAGGCGAGTGAACAGAGGAATTGGGACAGGTTTCAAACATTAGCGGGGATTTTAGGCAAGATTGAGCATTCATTCTCCCAGTTGGTGAACGATCACTTGTCTTTGCTTTTAAAAGAGTTTGAGCGCTACTTCCCAACCACAAAAGACCCACGAACTGGTAAGGAATGGATCTGCGACCCATTTGTCAACAAACCAGTCAAATCTAGTATGTCTGTGCAAGAAGAAGATCAACTGCTTGAGATCGCAAATGACGGCAGCCTTAAAACTACGTTCGAGACAACAACACTACCAGTGTTCTGGATTAAAGTCATGGCGGAATACCCTGAGATTGCCACCACAGCACTAAAATCTCTAATGAGACATTATGCTGTGTGAAACTGGGTTTTCTTCAGTGACAGCAACCAAAACAAAACAACAGAATAAACTGGACATAAGCAAAACACTTTGGATGTCATTGTCTCCTATTACCCCCAGATGGAACCGTCTCGTTGCAGAGAAACAAGCTCAGGGTTCTCATTGATTTAGCTTTCTAGTGAGTTAAAAATGTTAAATCACTTTATATTCATATTTGGTGTAACTGTTTTGTACTTTGAAGGCATGTTTAAATACAATTAAATTAAAACTATTAAATCAAAAAAATATAAAATATAAACAATGAACTACCCCCAACCCCCCCCCCTCCCCCCCCCACTTTTCAGAGGGCTGCGGTAAAATTATCAAACTTTGACCAGTCTGGGGCGATAAAAAACTTGGGGACCACTGCTATATATGATTCAAACTTTAAATTGGGGATCTCAAACTCGTGGTCTTTGGGGACCACGTCTCCCTCTCTAAGCTTTTGATTTGTGTTACATATTTTAACAAGAAACAATGTTGCCTTTGTGTAATCACAGTATCCTCATTGGGCCATCATGTTAATTTAGTTTTGAAACCCCCTTGCTTTTAAAATGATCAGTTTGTACATGAAAAGATTTGAGTTATTTGACTGGATTTATCTTTGACCACTGTTTTTGCATTATTAATTTTCTGTTTAGATGATGCTGCTATATGGGGAACTGCTTGCCTGCTTAGAAAGAGAGTCAACATCAAATGCTTTAGTTGAAGAATAATCCTGTTTCAAATAACGACAACTGGTAAATTTTAATTAAACTTTTTTTCCCATAAAAACCTTTTCTGTACAGATCTAATCAATAAATATGAGCCTTAAATCTTGATAAATTAGAAAATTCAAGCAAACTTTTTATTCAAAGAGCACCAAAATGAAAGTTTGACTTTTCTGAATTTACTTTAAATTGCTCAAACTTTTTGTTTCTTCTGTCTATCTGCTGCGCTGTACGTGTTTTAAAGCATTATATTATCACTAGTGGGGTTGCAACTTGCAATTTCTTTATCAGAGATATTAAGGAAGGACAACTAGCATATAAATATTACGGCAAAAAAATGTTGCGGTTACTTCCCTTGGCTTACTCCCGGTTAACCTACTTATGGGCGGTACTTTACCAAAAAGAAAAGGCTTCACCTGCACAGATAAACGCACTCAACATAAGTGGCACACTTTTAGTCATTGATTTAGACCCTTTTTCTATTAATTTCTCTGCGTTATTTCAACATCAAAAATTAGTTTTTCATTAATCTTAGAAATCGCATTTTTTGAGTAATTCTTCGCAAGTGACACAGATGAAGTCCAACAGTTGGTACACGGCACACATGTTGACATACAGACTCACATAAATACAAGCCATGAAACTTGGACAGCTACAGCTTCTGTTTTTGTTATTTAGTGTGACCCTAGTTGTTAGTTAATATCACTATATTTGTACCTTATAACCATCCTAACATTGCTATAAGTCATAGGATAAATAATGTATCACGTGCATCTTGATTTATTGTGAGAAATTCGTATTATTTCGCTGGACTTGCCTGTTCATCATCTGTATTTCAGATTTTTAACTACATCAGTTTTAAATTATGACTTTGAAAATAGAGCCGCTATTACTATAGACATAAAGATTCGGCTTTTTTTCATATTAATTATTAATCTTGAAAAACATCAAAGGTAAAACTTTAATTTAGTTCCAGTAATCCATCTCACCAGCGTCCATCCTGTGGCTAATTTGAAAGTGTCATTAATCAAGAAAACTCTCTAATCTGATTGAAAGGCTCGAATCCATCTGACCTGTAGCGCCACCAGGCGTAATTCTCCACCACCTCCTTGTCTCGGCCTGGCAAAATTGGCCAATCGATGACAGCGAAATTCCTATAATTTAGCTTTTATGAGCGCTAATCATCTGTTCTTAGGGCCCCGCGGCAGTCAAAAGATAAGCGTTCGGAATTTAGTCTAAAATGTCATTTCCAGTTCCAGCTTCGCGCCAGGGGCCGTGTTCATCGGGTCTGTTGGGGTGGGGAGAGCAGGAGCGGTCTATGAAACTGCGTATTGTCTCTAGTTGTCTAATCTTTTTTTTTTTTTTTCTTTTTTGATCATTTACTATTACGTTTTTAATAGTGCGTGTTTTCAAAAATGGTCCGTCTAGCAGGAGCGGTCTATGAAACTGCGTATTGTCTCTAGTTGTCTAATCTTTTTTTTTTTTTCTTTTTTGATCATTTACTATTACGTTTTTAATAGTGCGTGTTTTCAAAAATGGTCCGTCCGTCATGTTCTGTTTATGAATGTACAAAATGTATGTTTGTTAGATTGGTACATCTGTACTTAGTGAAGGTTACACGCATATAGCACTCCCAACAGAGTTAAGCTTGAAAAATATATTTTGTTATAATCATTGCTCTCAGTGCGTGCCACTTGATTCCAGCTCTTTTCAACTCTCTTTCTAAACTCATTCGGAAGTCTTGCTGCATGGTGGATCCTAAGCTGAGTGCATTCTTGTCAAATAAAGTTTCTGATTATTTCCTTCTTTTACTGCACTTTTTTCTTTTTTTTTCACCTGGTTGCATCTTTTTTCCTCGTTCTTTCAAGTCATTGACAAGCTCTCTATGAAGATCGAAATCTTGACTAATAACTTTGATATAAAGTTAAGGATGCGTCCAATGCTTGGCTTCCCGGGTAGAGTGAGGACTTATCACTTAGCATGTTGGTAATGTGTTACTGTATCCTCAGTTTCGGATGTTATTGTTGACGACATGCAAAGAGATATTTTAACATAAACCGCCTTAGTTCTCTTATTATGTTGAAGCACAAATGTATATTATGCAGTATGGTCAGTATGGGGTTAATCGCATTCTACTTTTAGAATAGCGGAACTCTTTGAACGCACCCTCTCTCTCTCTCTCTTCTCTATCTGCTTCTTTCTCTCTATACATTCTATATCCTTAATCAACCCTCCCCCCTTCCTTCGTCACTGGCAGTTCCATAACGCTACAAACGATAAGCAACAATGTATCGCTTTCGTTGCGCAAACGTCTATCGCCGTCTGTGATTTAGCGAAACAACTTATGAAATTAGTGGGCCAGCGTAGTTATGACTAGGAACACTTGATGAAAAGTAGAGCTCTTGAGGGGAGCGGAAATTACTCTGCGGCGTGTTAGACGGCGAGCGGACTTTTTACAAACATATATATTTTTTAATGGCATTTCGCTGCCGTGTTATTTATTTATAAATTAATCATTAAATCTCCTACACTTCTTCAAATTACACCCCCTCCCCTCATATTACACCCCTTCAAGCACATTATACCCCTCCCTTCACATTACATCCCTCCCCCCCCCCACACATACACAACACGGTCTGCAGTCTTTCTCTATGTCCGATATTTCCTCTCCACTTCATGTTGTCTCCTCCTGTCCCGGGGAAAAAAACAACTTTTTTTAGACCCATTTTTTTACTACCTTAGTGCGCTACTCATGTAACCATTCTTTGAGCGTATGCCGAAACTGCACAATAAAGCGGTAGTATTTTTTTATGGCTACGTCCTAGACTCCCGTTGGCTCGGGCATGAAATATGTATGTCAGAGAGTCTTGTGGTTGAAGTGTAGTTTTACACTCTGCACACAACAGTTTAGTAGCTTAAAGTGTGGCTTGCACTTTGATAAAGAGATTTGTCCCAGAATATATCCTGAAACTCACTCTAAGTCCCAGCGTTACTCCAGCCCAGGATGTCACAGTCAGGGAGTATTGGTTAGTCCGGGAGTGATCTCGTTTCAAATTCATTTCCTCCCTCAATGTACCATGTGGATGTACGTTGTTATATAGGTGTGGTTATTTCGGGATAAAATAGTAATGTATCGCTAGCTTCGCTTTCCCTCGCATTTTTACTCCAACTAACACACAAAGAAAGAAAATTAAACTAAAAATAACACATTTCAGCAGTTATTCGTGTAGCTACCGACAAGTTCGCATGTAGAAAAAAATGGGTCCCGTCCTACGTTTCCTGCAACTTGATACACTGTTCGAGCCCGATGTGCAGCATCTCACCTGAAAGGTGTGTGTACTCTGGACCGCCTAACAAAGACCGCTAGCTATGAAGTTTCATGTGATCCTGATACTCAGTTCCCCACTTCCAATCCTGACACTATTGTTGTCCTTGACGTCCCCGGATGCCTACCCGAGCGCGGCTCTCCGACACGGTCTGCTGCTCCAATCTGAGTTTGGGTGGGTGCCGGCTTGATTTCACCCCCTCGCTGCTAGCATTAATGGATAATGTCATAACAGCAAGCTTTACTCCTCTCTTATCGCAAGATTCTCATCTGGGTGATTTTCCGCTAGGCGTTTTGCTGGAATTTGTTCCCCGTCTTTGAACCTGTGTCTTTGGTTCAGTCGTGGCCTTATTGCGGGGAGGCTTATAAACTAGGTCCTAGGGTAACCATACTTCCTGGAAGAATAGTGTGCAGAAGGCTATGAAGTGTGCAGGTGTCTGGGTCAACGACTCTTTCGTTACAATGCAAATCTACAAGTCCCAGTGTTTCCATTTCTGTGACGCTGGTTTTTTTTTTGTATGTTTTTTTTAATACGGAACAAGAATGGTGTCAGATAATCGGATTAGAGCCGGACGTTATGTTGACAAAATGCACGGGTCCTATTCAATCTGTCAACGGTAATAAGGCTTGCTTTACAAATCTGTCTGGCACATAATACGTGACTTCATGTCAAGCAGAATTTGGAATAGCGGGTTGATATTATCATTAGCTGTCCTTGCGGGTTTTAGTGGAGAAGACTTTACCTAAACACAATTGTGTAACACTGAGCTATCTATGCAATGTTTTTGGGGTGTTTTGAAATCAAGCAAAAAAGGATAACAATACTAAGACTTTTAAGAAGTAAGATAAGATATATAAGAACGCAGAAGGCTAACAATTTGATATGAAAGTTTGATAGCCGAGTAGGCTGCACGTATTGTTCTGTAAGAATTTCTTTCCTTGTATACAGCATTTGTAGTTTGACCATTACTGTTAGATACCAATCCAGTAGTCTCTCTGCGTCAATCATTTTGACTTAATGTACATAATTGGATTAGAACAACATTAAAAATCATAGAGAGGTCAAGCTCTGAAACTTCTTACAGTCTTCACTGGATCAGTTATTATAGCTGGACTTATTACTACGGTAAGCTTACATCGAGTGACATGGTATTCTGTCGTCATAAATCAGTTCTATATGGGAAGCTAGACAGAGATAAAAATGTAGCTTTGGAATTTTGAGAATGATTTAGAGCTGTTACAAAGTGAAGACATCCCGAGATTAAAAGTGAAAATGCTGCCATATTTTAGTGTGTAATTATTGAGGTCTCATTCAGACCAATGTTGATTATATTCTCAACACGGGTCATTTGCTAGAAGATCAAATCTCAAATTTATTGCTGTGAAGTTGTTTAACACGCAGTCGCCTAGCCGAAAAGCTTATGAATGAAGCCCCGTTTAAAAGCACTTTGTTCCGAACTATGAGCATTTTAGTTCTGGTTTGTTGCAGGTGAATGTGTTCATGACTCCAGGCGACACCGGGCTCGGCTCAGTGCTGGGACTGCGGTGAAAGAAAGCAGGCCGATACTTTGTGTCATCTTAGTGCTATGGTCGATCGAGGTTTATAGTGGAAACCTGAAGACTCTAAGCAAGGGCTCTTCCTAAGACTAAGGGTGTTTTCTTTTTTTGGCCTTCCTCTCAACGCGTCTATGTATTTTGGTGTAGGCTCAGCCGGTTCCTTGCATTTGTTTGGGTATTGTCCCCACAATTATATCAATCACATCTAACGCCTTTCAGATTAGACCTTTGCATACTGCTCATGAAAAGGCCGTCGGGGACCAAAAGCTAAGGAATGAATAGCACCATTATTACTTTCGCGTCTGGCTAAGGCCCGGTGGGAAATGGACACCGCTATTTGATTGACAAGCAAACGAGAATGATTGATGCGTATTCCCACAGCGCGGGTAATCAAGGCGAAGGGAGGAGCGAGCTGAAAGTAGCGGCCCGCCGATTGGATGCAGTGCGTGTGAACGGGTCTAAACCGTGCTAGCGCTCGAATGTTTTGTACGCGAGAACCATAACACTGCCACCAGTTTCATGATTACCGACACAAAGCGAATAGCACCGTGAAACTCAGCTCGTGGTGTCACTATTCCCAGAAGCTTTTTTTTCTCTTCTTCTGGTTTCACTGTGGCAGCAGGACAAGTTGCTTCGTTGAAGAAAACTTTTGAAACTTCAACTATTTGGATTAAAATTCTCTATCCGTGCAAGTGATTTCATTTTGGACGTAGCTATGGCACAGGATTGTGATAACGAAGTGATTACAGCAGAATTTACGCGGCATAAACACAAAGTTATATTCAGTGTTGCAAAGTGGGCTGTCTAAACGTAATTGTTCAACACTGGACTGGATTATGATTAAGTAACAACCTTGCCCTAGTCAACTATTTAAGTCGAAGATTCGTATGCCGAGACAGCTATATAGTTATAACGTTTAAAACTCAGCTTAGCCTTAGCACTAGCAATGATTTGATGAGTCGAATCTCTGTAAACGTTTTAAATACTGAAAGAATTTTCTTCTGTTTTACCACAACATCCAGACTCTAGTTATCCACTTCTACCAAGACAAATGAAAATGCTTGACCAATTATTCCAAGCGTTGGTTGCAGGATTCGATCATATTATCTCAAAACGTTATCCGTCTGTGGCCGCTTCCAGTACCCAATTAGCACCTGTGTTAATTGCTCTCCTGTGTTTATCCACCTGCACGTTAGCTTCGGAGTCGGTTCGAACGTGCGAGCCCATACGATCCACCATGTGCTCGGGTCTAGGGTACAACGTTACGGGCATGCCCAACTTGGTGGAGCACGCAGACCAAGAGGACGCCATCCTACTGTTGCAAACCTTCACTCCTCTTATCCAGTACGGTTGCTCTAGTCGCCTTAAGTTCTTCCTGTGTTCTGTTTACGTTCCCATGTGCACGGAGAAAGTTCTCACGCCGATAGGGCCGTGTCGACCGCTGTGTGAAAGTGTCCGAGATCGATGCAAGCCGGTCTTACATGAATTCGGCTACCCGTGGCCCACGGCTTTGAACTGCTCCAAGTTCCCACTGGTCAACAATCACGAGCACATGTGTATGGAGGGCCCGAAGGATGAAGAAGACACTCATACTGTACCCCCGATTCGTCGACCGAACAGGCCGGAGCCCACGATTGAGCCTGCTACAAAAGCGAACCCCAATTACTCTGGAAATCCACCTTTTCCCAACGGCAATACCAAAACTGTACCACAGTCGAATTATGAACCCTGCAAGCAGTTTGGGTACAGGAGCCCATCCAAGTACACGTTTATCAACAGAACCCATCGCTGTGCAATGCTGTGCAAAGAAAATGTTGCTTTCACAGATGACAATAAATACTTTGCCAACGTCTGGATGGCCGTGTGGGCAGGCCTCTGCTTCACCTCCACTCTCTTCACCATCCTCACTTTCCTCATCGACTCTCAGCGTTTCCGCTATCCCGAGCGGCCGATCATCCTGATGGCCATGTGCTACAACATCTACAGCATAGCCTACATCGTCCGACTCATCGCGGGGCGTGATGACATCGCCTGCGACACTGAGAGCCAGAGCAATCAGAGCATTCTCATCCAGGAGGGCCTGGAGAACACCGACTGCGCCATTGTGTTCCTACTTCTCTACTTCTTCGGCACCGCAAGTGCTCTATGGTGGGTCGTGCTCACCTTCACATGGTTTCTGGCGGCAGGGCTGAAATGGAGCCACGAGGCCATACAAGTCCACAGCAGCTACTTCCACCTGGTTGCCTGGGCGATACCTGCCATCCAAACCATTGTCATCCTCGTTATGAGAGACGTGGATGCCGACGAGCTCACTGGGATCTGCTACGTCGGCAACCAACACACGAGAACTCTAATGGGTTTCGCCATCGCCCCGTTGATGGTCTACCTCATCGTCGGGGTCTCTTTCCTAGTAGCGGGTTTTGTGTCACTTTTCCTATCTGCAAAGAAATCCACGGGGTCCTCGGAGAAGACCACCGGCAGTGGTGGGACTCCAGCACGGGAGGAGAAAATCGAAGCACTCATGGTTAGGATCGGTATCTTCTCAGTATTGTACACTGTACCAGCAGCGTGTGTGATAGGGTGTTTGTTGTACGAGTATTTTTCCAGAGGATCGTGGTATTCTGTTTCATCCAACGCATCGCCGAACGTGGAGATTTTCATGCTCAAACTTTTCATGTCTCTGGTGGTAGGGATAACCAGCGGACTTTGGGTCTGGTCCACGAAAACTCTTGGCTCATGGAGGACACAAATAAAGAAAGTTTTTCAGCCCCGACGAGACAGAAAAGGTATTGAGTATATAGTTCCAGTGCACCAGTATCATCAGGTGCCGGCAAAAGTGGGCAGTGCGTCGTCCTCCTCTAGGGCTATTCGATCAGAAAAATCCAAGCGGGGAAAATCAGACAGTGAAACTATTGTTTAAGCTACTGTGTAAGTTTGGGACAAGGGTAGTGTTTGTAGATACTGTAATTATTTAAACTGTGAATACTTTGCATCAAACGAACAGTCAGGGATATAAATGTACAGTAGTATAAATATATATATATTTAATGTTTTGAAAGTATTTCCCCCCAATGCAGATCACAGCCAACACCAATGATATTTAAAAGGCAAAGCAAAAAAAGCTCTGCTTTCCTGAGCATAACACAAGAGGTCATGTTTTCCACCTTTAAACCCATGAAGCAACACAACTGTCTAGCAGCGAGACAAATCGTGCTGGGAAATTTACATAGGGCACAGCACACTCCCGCATTGTATTCAGCACACTCCTGTATTGTATTCATTGTGCATGCTGTCTTTCAGACATTCAGTTTGTCAGATAGTGTTTTATGACTATACCTTATTCGCACTCGCCACACATGCTTGTGTACTTGCATACACTTGAGGGACCATAATTAAAAGTTGTCCTACTAAAGTAGATCTACCCACCTTAGCGGCAGCGAGCCATTCAGTCAGGATTTATCGGTACTTTGACGTTAAGTATACTGCATGGACCAAAAGCACACATCCGTCTTAGTGTTCATAGAGCTATCATGTAAATAGTACCACTCTAGCCATCTCCAACCCCCCCCCCCCCCACTTGTCTAAAGCCGCTTTTATTTTTACCCCATATCCCTATTATCTATCATCTATAAAACTTAGCACAAAGCACAACTGCTCCCTAAGCCACCGCCGAGGTCGACTTCGTTTGGCATGTTTATTTTGGAAGATCGTCAAGGCAAGCGATTCATCAAACTCTTTAAAGGCATAATGTTATCACACCGCTGACTTTTTGGCCGTCTCATGTTTCTCAGCCTAGATCTAGATCCCAAACCATGTGCCTCGCTTTTATGGGGGATCTAAATACTGTGTGAGACAGTTCCTTGCCTACTGCAACTCTTGGGAAAAAATGAACTGCACAGATAATGAATGGCTGTTCCCTTGTGCGGTATGGGGGGGGGGGGAAGAGAGAGATTCCCTAGGTCTTGGCCGGGACTGTGGAGCTGTATATACATTAATTATAAAAATACTGTTAGAAACTTAGTATACTGTGTGGGACAGTTCCTTGCCTACTGCAACTCTTGGGAAAAAATGAACTGCACAGATAATGAAGGGCTGTTCCCTTGTGCGGTATGGGGGGGGGGGGAAGAGAGAGATTCCCTAGGTCTTGGCCGGGACTGTGGAGCTGTATATACATTAATTATAAAAATACTGTTAGAAACTTAGTTCATTGGGAAAGTTCTTGTAGTGACCTTGATTGTAGAATATTTTTCGCTGAACAGGACAGGTTATCTTATGCCAATGCTTGTGTCCAGCGCAGTTGGTTAACTGTCATCAAAGATTTCATTTGAATGAAAATTGTGTTTTTGTGGGTCAGTTTCTATACCTAACATTATTCGAAATGAATTTACTTAAATGTATCAGGGATGTAAGTTGTTTAAGTTCTGTATATGAGCAGATGTGGTTCACTTGTTTGTGTGGTAAATGATCAGCAAGAGGAAAGCGTCCCTTGTTTTCTTTTTACAATATCTATCAAGACTTTACTCATGAGCTAGAACAGTATTTTTCTACCAAACCCGGTTTGTTTAGCAGTATATCAACGTGTTGCTAGTAGTTAGTCTATCGACATGTTACTGGTCTGTCTTAAAGCCGTGCCACGCACCAAGTTAACAGCTGGATCATGACGAATCAGTTCGTCATGGGTACACAAAAACACGCTGGCATTATCATAGGGCTCTTAAACCACCCCATTCTGGATATACACGTTATCAAACTATGTCATTTATCCGCTCTATTCTCTACCTTCTCTTAGTGATTCCCAAAAGGCCAATTTTTAAACTTGACTCAGCAACAGGCAGCTAAAAAATTGTAAATGGTCGGGAAGCCATGATACTCCCTGTTCAACTGTAGAAAGCCGTAGTTCTGACCGCGCCCCCCCCCCCCCCCCCCCCCCCCCCCCCCCCCCCCCCCCCCCCCCCCCCCCCCCC
>CAXITT010000177.1:646890-662583 GCA_964033795.1 Lymnaea stagnalis | reverse complement strand
CTGCCCTGTACTTAGGACTGCCGAAGCCAGCAATCGTAAATCCCCCAACTGTCAGAGGGGGTTGAAGAGAGAATCAGTGCCTGGAATGCTTTTCGTTCCCCCCCCCCCCTCCATTATTTTTCTATTACTAAACAATGTTGACTTGCTTCACTGTTTGTAAATACTTTTTTACTTTTTTTTCTGGCCTAACATCTCCTCTCTCTTGCTCTCTCTCTCTCTCTTTCTCAGTCTTTCTCTTCCAATACAGATACATGTTTAGTCTGCCACCCTCTCTATTTCTTTCTTTCTTTCTTTCTTTCTTTCTTTCTTTCTTTCTTTCTTTCTTTCTTTCTTTCTTTCTTTCTTTCTTTCTTTCTTTCTTTCTTTCTTTCTTTCTTTCTTTCTTTCCTTCTTTCTTTCCTTCTTTCTTTCTTTCTTTCTCTCCCTCCCCCGTCCATTTCTTCCTTCTGTTACCTTTACTCCGTCTCAGCAAGCCTTCCGTTGTTCATTTACGTCTAACCCACACAAACATACCCAAACACACATTCTTGCCCGTTCCCTCCAACACAGCTTGAAAACGTTAAATTTTGTTGCACCACTGACAAACCCAAGGGGCAAAAATCTGTTTCAGCTGTCTGCTATCGGATTGTAGCCTTTACCTGACAACTTATCCTTCTCGTATTCTTTCCTTAGTTTCCCCTTCCCTCCGTATTTTTTTTTTTTTTTTGCCCTAGCCCTAGCCCAAGCCAGGTTGAAAAAAAAAATAAAAAATAAAAAAAATAACCAACCTGGGGTTATACATATAAAATCAAAACACGTTATAAGAAGATAGTATTATGACGCTTGATTTGAGGCCTGACAGTGATATAATACGTCTGGTAACTGCCTGCATCTCTGCTCCTTCTCTCTCAACACAGGGGAACACGAGTGCGTTGGCATGATTTAGCGGGGAAGGAAAACCTGGATGTTTGGCTTATGTTTGGAAGGGAGGAAAATACATGCTCCATAGCTCAAGATTATCGTTTAAATTTATTGAGGGAAGGCTTTTATCAATTCTACTACTTTTCTTATCCTTTACTCTTTCTGTTACACTTCTATTCTTCCATTCCTCTCATTCTAGGCTATTCACAACGCAATATCGCCCCCCCCCCCAACCACCCTTCTTTGAATAAATGTCGATGCGTATCGAATGGACTAAGTGAACCTTACAGGTCGGTCACGGTTCTTGTCAACAAAATGCCTCCATTCTCCGAGCAGGACGCTCAATACGCAAGAGTTGTGCCTAGGTTTGATTAAGCGCTATAAATAAAGCGAGTATATAGTACAGAACACCGATATTCCAGTCGACTTCGTCCTCGGCACTAAACGGTGTGTGTGTGTGGCCGAGGGGCGAAACCCACAATTTTGAATTTAATTCATGCTACTTGGACGGATGCATCCGTAGTGGTGACTGGATGGCCACACACACCAATATACCTCAATGGTTACCTAGTGATCTAGTGATCCTATTGCTATAGTTATGACCAGTGACATTCGACAACACGGCATGTGAGGCATTCGTATTTGAAACACGCAGGTCGATGAGGGCGCAATCCGCTTATCACATAACGGCTATAATACAACTGATAGCTGAGGTGTACAGCCCCGTTATGGGGCAGATTGAGTTCAGTGCGCGAGCAGGGATGGTTCCCTAACGATATTTAGAAACAAATCAATAACCTTCGTGAATAGCTCAGCGCGATGCTTAAGTGTGAAATATCGAAATATGGATTTTTAAATCCCCCCTCTCTCTCTCTCTCTCTCTCTCTCTCTCTCTCTCTCTCTCTCTCTCTCTCTCTCTCTCTTTTTCTTTTTCTTTTTTTTTTTTTTCCTCTCTTTTTTTTTTTTTTTTTTTTTTTTTTTTTTTTTTNCTTTTATTACTGTTATTATTTTTCGTTTTGGCAGAAAGCTCCGTCACGCGCCTTCTCTGCTCGGTGCACACGATTTATCATAGTCCCCCCCCCCAATCCCACCACGACCAGGGAGACCCCTTCTCCGACCCCTTCCCCGACCCAGTGCTAAAAATACTATTGAGTTGCCACATTCCTCTTCAGATTCACACACGCAATATTGAACATGCTTCCCCAACAATGAACGTTGAATGACCCACTAATTCACATAGCTAGATCTTGATTCGACCTACACATCCATCAGAAGTTTTTTTTGTTGTAAATTTGAGCATAGATAAACGCGGCAAAAAAAAGTGTGGGTGAGGGGGGTGGGGGTAACCCATCTCCCATATGTTGATTCATGATCTCCACTGCTGTTTACTTGTTCTCAACGGGGCCTCTTATAAACACTGATGTCCCTAGGCTGCCTCCTCTCCTGACACCATTTCCCCATAGTAACCATGTGCTTGAGTTGTTAGCAGATTTTAATCACTTGATAACATTCTTGTAGTTGTAATATGGAGAAATGTAGCCGTCGTAGTCATATTCATTCTCATTCGTTGATTTCCACTCTTTAAATAATTCATTTACTTAAAAATCTCAAACCACTTAAACTGTATCACGGAACTTTTAAAAACTTGTTTGGCCTGTTGAATTTAGTAGTCTTTCCAACTGAGTGCAACATTTGAATATATTTATCAATGTCATTTTGCTCAAGGGTGTTGAAAACAGTTGTTTGTTTTTTTTTAAACATACACCAATCACTTTTCAGGTATGTGTGCTGTGATGAGTCCTGAATAACAGTTTTCCCTGATTGTTGTCCGAACCTATTTTGTTGGTTATATCTGGCTGTTTAGTTGCAACATTCATGTAAAAGTCTCCTGCAATTCTGTGTTTGCGTAAACTACTTGCCTTTAAGCTTAACGATTCTTCAGCTGTGCTCCACATTTTCCATTTAAAAAAAAAAATATTCCTTTTCTAAAAATAGTCTCTGAGATTGGGTAATCTGTCATTCACTTTTTTAAAAACCCAAATGGCAACCTAGATCAGTATTGGTTGCCAAAATGTTTTCATTAGACTTCAAAAGGGTATATGCGTCGATTTCTTGAATTTCATTTGGACAAGTTACATTTTTTGAAAGGAAAAACAAAAAAATTCATCAGGATTTCATTAGACTTGTAATCTAATAATCTAATAATACATACTAACATAGGTCTCAATCAGTCTCAGGGAGAAATTGAATTCATGCTAGAGTTGCCCTGAGCCAGAACCTCACAGAAATACAACCCTTTTTTGTTTGAATTCAACTTACTGTTTTTATGTTTAATTTCATCCTATCGTTCGTAGATTTCATGTTCAAACACAAACCGTCAAGGGTCAGAGGTTGACCCATTCAAACATATGCTCACCGATATCAACAGTCCTCATTTCTTTACTGTAAAGAAACCTCTGTGGAAAGAAAGAAAGAAAGAAAGAAAGAAAGAAAGAAAGAAAGAAAGAAAGAAAGAAAGAAAGAAAGAAAGAAAGAAAAAGAAAGAAAGAAAGAAAGAAAAAAAGACCCCTGGCCTCTAGGTGTTGACAAAAACAAATGTCTGTCTGAGCCTATCACAAGAGTAATTTTACTGGCAGGAAATTTAATCTGGAACCTTCTTCACTAAGCCCGGGTGGAACAGCGAGTTCTTATCATATAAGCTTATACTCTTCTCTTTTGTTTTACAAAGTATCAAGCTGTTGCTGTAAAGGTCAGTCATCTTCAAACCAGTGCTTTCAACGTGAGGCTGGTGGTTATTATTTTGGGGGACTAGAACGAAAGAGCAAAACTCCCCGGCCAGCTCTCCGTGTGTAAGCTCCCGTTCGCTCTCTCCCCCCCCCCCCTCCTCTTTCTCTCTGCTCTTCTCTAAGGTCAGGCATCTTCAAACCAGTGCTTTCAACGTGGGGCTGGTGGTTATTATTTTGGGGGACTAGAACGAAAGAGCAAAACTCCACGGCCAGCCCCCCGTGTGTAAGCTCCCGTTCGCTCTCTCCCCCCCCCCCCTCCTCTTTCTCTCTGCTCTTCTCTCTCTCTCCCTCTCTCTCCCCATCCCCCACCCCATAGTTCCCCATTATTTGAGGAACACATCTGTGTTGCCTGTAAACGAATATTGTTCCAAGATTTGTGGGCTAAACACAGAACAGGCTTCCCTCCCCCTGATTCCACCGCCATGCCCGCCCCTCGTTTTCCCCTGCTGATTGTTGGATTATGTGAGGGTTTGCTGCTGCACGCTGCATTTTCTGTTATCTGATAACATTTGAGAGACGGCTCCCACAATTTATCCGGTTTATTTCATAATTGTATGTTTCTTAAAACACAAAACTCGCCTAGGTTGATTTGTGTTTTGTATTTACTGCATGAGCTTGAAGGCCCACCTTCGTGGACTATTTACTAAGAGTCTAGACCAGCGGTTCTCAACCTGTGGGTCGCGACCCCTTTGGGGGTCGCACGACCCTTTCACAGGGGTCGCCTAAGACCATCTGAAAATACATATACTCTACAGTTATGAAGTATCAACGAAAATAATTTTGTGTTTGGGGGTCGCCACAACATGAGGAACTGTATTAAAGGGTCGCGGCATTAGAAAGATTGAGAACCGCTGGTCTAGACGTTAATCGTTTACAACCCAAAGCCAAAGATTAGCTTTCATCCGCCTTTTCTTCAGTCTCTGGTCCATCCACTAATTAGTCTAGTTCTTTCATTTCATTGACTCTGCAAAACTTGTTTTGTATTGCGTATTGTTTTAGGTGTTAGTATTCCACCCAGTGGTGCTGCTATGAAATTTGTAAGACCTACCGATCAGGTCTGAATTAATTTAGAAGAAGAAACAAGTAATATCTGCCAGCGCTAGAGAAGAGCATTAAATTAAACTTTAAAAAAGAATGAATTCAGTTTAAATCGAATATTAATTGTTTCTGTGTAGAGCATTGTGTTCATAAATAGGAAGTATCACTGGTTGACCCCTGTTTCTCTGGACCTGCGTGGCAGTAAAGCCACTGATAGATATCAATTCTACTAAGTCAGCTAAAGAACGGATTTCTTATCGAACCGTTGGGGTAATGATTTCATTACTGCTCCCGAGCACCGACCGCCTCTAATAACCTTTAAAGAGGCCAGCGCCACTCCGGTAGAAACGAAGTAATGCTCTCTTAGGGCAGGTGTTTCCTGTGGAGGATTTGAGTGCACATTAATTGTAATCAATGCATTATTGAAGTGGTCTACAGCCACGGCCTTTGTTACCGTCATGGCTCAAGCCATCGATTGAACTTTCAGTCTAACCTTTGTTTACTGTTGGACAACTCGGTTCCATGGCTATCAGTCCACACCTTCTTTCTCCTCTCAGATCAGCCCTCAATCGTTAGCCTATACGTCTGCATCACGTTTTATTGAATAATCAATTCAGCAACACGTTTAAGATTAGTCGGTGTGGTTTTTCTTCTCTCCTTCCCCCCCCCCTCCCCTCCTCATATGTGTATTGGCAATAATTGTTGAGGCAAATCTAGGTGAAATGCAGCGGACTGCAAAGTATTTTTTTTAAGCTTAATCTCTACTACGCATACTGTTCAGAAGTCTCAATTACGTATTTCTTCTGACTGACTTCATCAGCGTTGAAGAATATTTGTTATTACCTATTTCAAGAAAGAAAAAAAAAAAGGGGGGGGTGAATTGAAAATAATGGCATAAATGGTACTTGCCATTTTCATGCGCCATGTCTTTTAAAGTCAGGTCTACACTCTACGTTTATAATTTATCGTACCCTATAGAATTTCCTTTTTTTTTTTTTTTTTTTTTTTATTTTTTTTGTTCTCTTTTAATTTTTTTTTTTTTTTTTTTTTTTTTTTTGGGTTCACCTCCACACGCCTCGTTATATCGCAATTAGGGGAACGAAATTGCCTGGGATAACATTCCGAGTTGGTCGATTCCACTTTCACCTTTTCTAGTGTATCTATCGTTTTGCTACTATCCGCGCAAAGTGCACATCTAAAGAAATAAGAGCCTTCGGTACAGGTCCACGCTCAATTGGCCATTGGCGCGCAACGATCATGTCTCGAGGTATTCATATAGTTCTGAACACTTGTTAATGAGTAGCTTCAATATGACCTTGACCCCCCTCCCCAATGAAAGCCCCATAATGACATCTTGTATTCGGGTAATTTTCTCCAGCTTTATGGGGATTAACTCACCAGCTTTATGGTATTAACGCAAGAAAATATGCTCACGTTAATTTTATGAGTGTAGTTTGTAGGCACGCACCATTACCGGGACAGAAAAGATGCTCAGACCTCTTTGGCCCATGCCTTCTCGCCTAAATCCTCGTTAGTTTTCCATTAATGCGATTTCCTGTGCCAGTACAGGGACTTCAAGGTAATGGTTCAAACACACGCCTAACCGGGAGGCGAAAAGAAACGTAAAAATGTGTTTACAGCGGAGAATGGGGGGGGGGGGTGATTTAAACATTCGGATGGTATAGACATTCAGTACTTACACGTGGGTGTGTGCCTTGGCCCAGGCGGGTGGCATTAACTTGTCAACAACCAAATGCGAAACACGATAACTAGATCAAATCATCAATGCACCTAAGTTTTAAATTCAGCAATTTTTTTTTTTAATGCATATAAACATATCAAGTGGGAAAAGACACATCACTAGAAATGGAGCACACCACACACACTCACACAAATACAGTGTTTTAAGTGCTAAACATCTAGTAGTTATGAACGGAAGGCATACATTATATTCCTAATCCAAATTATGAGAGAGGTGACCGACTGCCATTAGCACGGTAGTATGCTTCAGTCTTATTTTTAACTACATTCCCATAACAATGCCGGTGCTTTATTCGTGACAAGAATCTAACTTCAGTTTCCTTGTTGGCCAAAATGAAATTAGTTCTTTTTTTTTTTTTTTTTTTTTTGTGTGTGTGTGTTGCAGGTAGAGTTAGCTTTGGAGTTAGAGAGTGTTAGGCACGCTAAAATATAATGTTGAATAGAGCTTTCTATTAGTCCCAAAGTTTTAAAATCTTTGACGATGTTTTTTTTTTTTTTTTTTTTTTTTTTTTAAAAATAAATTTGTTTTTTTTTTTTTTTTTTTTTTTTTTTTTGTGTGTGTGTGATGCAGGTAGAGTTAGCTTTGGAGTTAGAGAGTGTTAGGCACGCTAAAATATAATGTTGAATAGAGCTTTCTATTAGTCCCAAAGTTCTAAAATCTTTGACGATGTACAAGTAATTTTTGTATGTGATCATTTTGTATTAGAAATCATTCCCTTCATTTATTTATAAATCATTAGGAAATCTAGGGAATGCATGTGTATGTCGAGCAGAATAGGTAGAGAACAGGTAGAGAAGCCAAAGGTAATCTGACATGATTGCTGGATGTCATGACTCGACAGCAAGCACACATGGCCAAACTATTCTTAGGGGTTTACACAGAACCCAGGCAAGGATTTTAATGCCGAGATAAAGAGTACGGATATAAAAAATTTAAAAAAAAAGTCTTAGCCTAAGCCTTAAACCCCCTGCCCCCTTCAGACACACCAAAAAAAAAAAAAAGCGAATAGGAAAGAAAAGTCCTGTGACAAAGAACGAAGGGGAAGCTAAACAATTGCTCCGTTGTTTGGTGGTGGCTCCCAACAGAAGCGTGTACGAAAATAAAAAATTAAAAAAAAAAGTCTTACCCTACGCCTTAAACTCCCTGCCCCCTTCAAACACACCAAAAAAAAAAAAAAGCGAATAGGAAAGAAAAGTCCTGTGACAAAGAACGAAGGGGAAGCTAAACAATTGCTCCGTTGTTTGGTGGTGGCTCCCAACAGAAGCGGTAGACGTTATTCCCCCTTTTTATAAGGGATTACAGCTTGTGTGACAGCTGGCCAGTGTTAGTGTCACACGGTCATAATTATTTATCCATTGCACTGCTTTATGGGTTTAACAAGTGGGAAGCATGTGACTGCCATCTTCCATTACCTCGGGCGGAAACGTTTCGGCTCCTTTTAAACTAATGTTTATTAAGCTGGAAAATTGTCTTGTAATGTATGTTCTTAAAAGGACATCATTAATGTATTCTGAATCGCTTATTGTTATAAAAAAATTTTTTTTTAGATTCTTTAATATGTTGTTGTACATTGCTGATTGCTCCCCACTGTTTGATCAAATTATCACTTGACTTGTTATCAAGTACTGTATTTATGTACGGGTGCTATAGGCCTCCCTGGTTTTGCTTCTCTTTTAGAATAGTATCAGAGAATGCATATTTTTTAAAGAAATAGAATTAATTTAGTATATTATATAAAATCAATCAGAGTTAGACCCATCTTTGGGGTCTTCCATAAAGTACTCCACGCTTTGAAAAGGGAGGGAGGGTGTCTAAAAACGTGTGACAGTTTGTGACATGGGGGTGTGTGGGGGGGGGGTTGTTCTAGATCTTGTGTGAAGTGACATTTTTTATATTGTTTTTATCACACATAACCTGAAGTTGAAATTGATGTTGAACTTTCTGTTGTGATGGGTGTATTCTTTTTATAAATGTAACAGTTTAATACTGAAGTGTGTTTTGGATTACATTTTTCATTTGTTTTTAATTTTTTAACAATTTTTTTTTTAATTTCAAAAGTGTAATGTACTTGGGCGGGGGGGGGTGTGTCTGTGGGATTTATGAACGGGGGGGGGGGGGTTGCGCAAAGGGAAGAATTGTCAAGGGAAGAATTGTCAAAATATGCTAAGAGATACCTAATGGACTAGACGTACTTTATGGACAGCCCCTTGGGTACTGCATCAAATTGGAAAGGTAATGCCTTGCAGGTGAGGCTTTATATCTCCCCCATATTAGTTTTGAAACCTTTGCTCCCATTTTATTCTTCTAATTCTGTCACCTCATTCCTCACCTGTTTTTATATCTCCCAGTTTAACATCGCCATCCCCGATTTTCAGTTAAGTTATATATTTTATGGCTACATATGCTTGTGTCATATGCATTTAACCATCATATAGCTACCCTTACTGTGGCCGGACTGTATCTCACAGTTGTCAATATTTCTGTTTTCAACTTAGATTCAGATGATGAAAGGAAGACTTGTGCTTATTCCTACTTATTTTACTCTTTAAATGGCCTGATTTTCAAGTAGTTCACCCAAGCATGCTTGCCCACTCAGGATGTTAGGAGGAGCACTATTTGTCATGTTTACAAGTTTTATAGACGTATTTTTTTATCAACACAGTCAAATGACAATCAACTGTTCATTATTGTATGTTTTGAATTTCCACAACTGAATGAGTCGCTCTCATTCATTAGCTCTAAGTCTACCTCTATCCTTGGTCTGCTTAATAGAGATGCTTGTTTTGATCAAATCTTGATGTAGGATGACAACAACACTATGTAATATTGATTCCATTCACGCCATGTTGATGACGTGTGAGAATTTGTTGCTTTTTTTAAATGGCTCCTTGTTGACCTAACAGGGATTCAATGGCTATTTAAATCATGTTTTTGTTTGATCCACCCACTTTGTTTAGATTCCAAATGATCCAAATGTCAAATAAAACAGTGTAGGAAATCAGTATTACCATTGTTCAGCGATAAGTTCACTGTGGTCTTGCAGTTTACAGTAGACATGTAATGTGACTTGATGCCACATACATGGGTTGTTAATAGTTGAAAAGGATGTATGACCATCCATCAGTGTCTCAAAAATGAGTCCCTCCTTTCATAAACACACACAGTAACAAATATGGTTATTCACGTAGTGGTGTCATCATCAAATTTTATACTTCAAGTCTAGTCTTAATAATTGGATGTCGAAATTTTGTGGATTTTAATGTTTATTTTAGGGTTTCCTTTTTTATAATTAAAAGAATTACTTTTTGAATAAGGTATGTGTTGTTTTTTGTTGTTGTTTTTTTTTTTTTTTAATAGGATTGATTGTTAGAATTGATTTTACAATGCTTTGTAAGCATGCCTTTCATTTCAATTACTTCTTTGTGGGAAGGAATCCAAAATGTAAACAAAAATATATTTGAGTTCTTACACTTACAATAAGGTTTGTAAGCAAATTGTTTGAGATTTCTGTTATACGTGACTATGTAAAAGTTAAACCAATACAAAAAAAAATGCACCAAAATCTCCCTATACCTTCAGAACTCTAATTACCCGCTGATATTGTGTCCACTACTTTTGATAATGTGATTACATTGCCATGTTAATTCAATAAAATATGTTGGCTGATACTAGTGACCGTCATTTCTCAGTCTCGGCATATTTGCAATGCTTGTCTGTGGGTTATAATCCATCATTTAAATAAATAAATAATACTAATCCATCACAATTATTGCATTAAATGGTAAAAGAACACCATATCAAAACCATTTTTTTTTTCCTCCAAACATTTCTTGTTATGGGAATAGATATTTAAAAATACGTTTTTGAGTGAATTTTAATGTTGTTCTTTTTTTAATTTTTTTTTATTTTACTTGAAAATCTTAATGTCAATGTGATAGTCGATAAACTGTCTAGACACGTGCTTATGATCTTTGCTAATCTTTATTTAAATTTTGCTGTTTAACCTTGTTAAATGGAATTAGGATTGAACCAAACATGTCATTACAGAAGGGAAAAAAAACAAAAACATGGCCGATTCCCCCCCCCCCCAACAACTACTGGCTTAGTTATCCATCTGTTACTGTTCACCGGCAATATTCCCTGGCTGCCTCTGTTGACTCAGATTAGAAAACACCTTTATTACAAAGCACATATACAAGCCATTGTTACGAGTACCCAGTACAAGGCAGTTGATAGTGGCTGAGACGTCACGCAGCTGCATTCTAATGACGGTGCGGGCCGGGATAGTTGCGCAGAGACGTGCAAATACGTGTGAACATACTTGGTCCACAATTCAGGTGTCAGTCTCTTTACTCAATTACACGTACATATTTGCTGCCGCATCGGCGGTGTGCAAACAAGCCATTGAAATTAAACGAAACTTCCCCCCCCCCGGGGGGAAGGGGGGGGGGGGGGGGGGGGAGTGTTTTAATGCGAGATCGATTTTATTCAAACAAAAAATGTTAACCATTAGATTAAGCTATAATAGATTTCAACTTGAAAAAGTGTGTGTGGGGGGGGGGGTTGTTTAAAAATGGATCTTTATTCTTGCGGATTACTCGTCTATCACTGATCCACGTGAACTGAAGCAAGTGTATCAAGAAAAACAGGCATCCCTTCAGTTTACTGGTGTTAGTGTTAAGTTTTTTTTGGTTTTTTTTTTCCCTTTTAGATTTGGGTTCCTGCATGTAGCAAATGTTAGAGTCAGTTACACCAAGTTACAGCGTTCTGGCAGTCGCCGCGCGGTAAAAACTGAGTGACACGTTAATAGAATCTCCCGTATAGGTAATGAAGAAAAGCAACAGGACACTTTGAAAGGAGTCTCTCCGGACATCCGATATCCCAGACATTGTTGAGCCTAGAGTTATGTGACCCGGTAATGATAGGGGCCTAACCGTATTATTTTGGAGTTGAGAGCGGAGTGGGTGTGTGTATAATTTCACGGGGTTACTACCCCCCCCCCCCAAATCTCTTTTTTTTTTCTCTAGAATTCCATTTGGGGGGTCTGCTGAGTTAAATAGTGTTCAGCATTGCTTGTAGTTAATGCAGTTTGATTTGTGATGTGGTCTACTGGAGTTGTTAGCTTTAAAATAACTATTTATTATATAAGCCTGTTTTAAATGTCCTCTTATTATTGACATTTTTGTTGTGAGTCTATTGTTGAAGACATTTCCCTCTTAGAATGTACGGTATTTAAAATTGTGAGATTCCAATGTCTTAACATGGGGATGAAAGCTGATGATTTTTTTTTTATTGTACTGACTGTTGTGAAATGCACGTGTGTGGTGTCTTTTGTGTTGCTTGAAAAGTTTGCTGGGATCCATCGTGCAACACATGATTACAGTGAGAGCTCTATCTGAAAGTGGTCCCTTCCACCCTTTTCCGTGGCACATGCCTGTTGTATCATTTAGAGGTTTTACTATCACTCAATGCAAAAACCCTTACTATGTTGTGATATATCGAGGGCTTTATTGATGAATCCTATGTAAGCTTTGCTATAGGAATTAATGTTAGTGTTAGGCAAATTGCGCTTACTCTTGTGTATCGAAAGTTGAAGGAAACAACATTATGGAGCTACAAAACCTTTACTTCTATACAAAGCTGCCATGTTTTTCAAGTAAGTTTGCTAGTCGAGCTACTGCAGTACGTCTTATTATTATTTTTTTTATTATTTAGGAAACAATATTTAAAATCTTTATCCTAAGATTTTTATTTTTTTAAATGATGCCCATGAGTTACGGTAGTGTGCTTATTTGCAGGATTGTCTTGTTTGAAATATGAAGAATAAATAAACATTTCATGCCGAATTGATACCATTTTTTATTTTTGACACGAAAAAAATGTGTTCCTGTGAACTGTTGTGTTGTGGCACTGTAATTGTATCGTAACGCTGCTCTAATGTATCGTAACACTGTTGGCGGTGTAACACTACTGCAATGTACCATCTGCATGTAGCACTGTGTAGTACTTGTGTTATCATCAGTTCCAGTGGCATGACCAAAGTTTGCATTATGCTCACACGCAAAGGGGGGGCTCATGGCTCGACACGACCTCTCACACTCGTGCCTCTCCAGCTGGAGAGCCCGAACAAGCCCCACAATGGGCCCTGGATTCAGATATGAAATGTAGCGGGGGACATGAATGGCCCGTGTTTCCTCTCTCACAAGATTAAGACTAGCAATGATCCCTGGTTACTGTAGTTAGTGTTGTTGTTGCACAGTGGTTATCCCTTTACCACCCCCCCCCCCTTTTTTTTTTTTTTGTTGTTTTGTTACAACCCTCCTCCAATGCGTTTTAAGAGAATAAAGAAAAAAAACACAAGGATAAAAGTCTGGGAAGACCATAAAAACAAACCACACATTAAACATCTGCCCTAAAATAATTGATCCTACTGCCTCAAGGCTGCCTGGGACGAAACTACTTGCCGTTGCTGGCTTGTTCCAGACCAGGGCTGAAAAGAGTTGCAAGAACTTCATGACAGTGACTCCACAGTATGGACGCAACCCCAGTTAGTACAACCATAAATTCTAGGTTGCTCAATAAATAGTCAATATTTTGTGATTATTTAATCTGTAGTAGAAAGTTTAACTACTCCAGCTGCGATACGAAAAAACAACAACTCCGAAATTTTTAATTTCACAATCCTGTTCATGTTACAGGTTTTGCTTACAGGCGTCTAACAAGCTCCACAATCCTTTTCCTAACGCCTACTGCATACAGAAGTCTCGTTACAGACCCCACGATACTTCATCATATAGTACAGAAGTCTCGTTACCAACTCAATAATACTTCATGATATAGCATACAGACGTCTCGTTACAGACCCCTCGATACTTCATGATATAGCATGCGGAATTCTCACTATCTCCACAATACTTCTCGATATAGCATACAGAAGTCTCTTTACCGACCCCACGATACTGCATCATGTAGCAGCATACAGAAGTCTCACCTACTCCACAATCCTTAACTGATGCTGCACACAGAAGTCTCGTTGTAACGCATCCACAATCCTCCACTATAACACACTGATACTGTACAGAAGTTTACGAGCAACAGTAGCCAGGCCTAACTCGGTGCCTAAATTTAAACTAAGCCCCGTAGAGTAGCCCACGTTATCTTGTTTAAATAGATCTATATACCCGTGGCCCTTTCTTTTTCTTTTTTTTTTTTTAAAGGAATTTACAGAAGTCTACGAGCAACAGTAGCCAGGCCTACCTCGGTGCCTAGACTCAAACTAAGCCCCGTAGAGTAGCCCACGTTATCTTGTTTAAATAGATCTATATACCCGTGGCCCTTTCTTTTTCTTTTTTTTTTTTTAAAGGAATTATCTAGGTCGGAAAACGCAAACAATTTGTAGCGATTCCACGTTGACCCGCAGTCCATTCTGAAAATGGGTTGTTTCACTGACGATAGTATTGATCCCATGTTGACCCACCCCATTCTGAAAATGGGTTGTTTCGCTGAAGATAGTATTGATTCTATATGTTGATCTACTTTATTTTAGAATGGGCTATTACACCGAGATACTGTTTTCTATGTTGATCCACTCCATTCTGAAATGGGTTACTACACTGGCGCTATCATTGATTCTATGTCCACCCACCTCTATTCTGAAATGGGTTACTGCACATAGGTTATTGATTATTGATATTAAAAAAAAAAAATATTTACAAATGTTGTTGTACCGAAACTGAAATATTCCATTTCTAAATAGCTGTAATGTAAGAATATCCCACGAGAGACCCATCCATACCTTATTAACGACTTTCCAAAGTAATTTTTTCCTACTCATTACTGTGATACAGTTTTGGTTAAAAACAGGTTTCTATAGTAACACCATGGGGAGTTGTTTTACATTCTTGCGCAAGCCGGATGGCGTCAAAATATTGAGTTATAAGATATTTCACTTAAAGTAAGACACTGTTTTTTTTTTTTTTTTTTTTTTTTAATTTTTTTTAAAGGGATTCTGCGCCGAGTATATCTCGGTAATATGCAATTATGGAATTAATAAAGGCAAAGCTTTAAAAAAAAATCTCTTTTAAATGAGATTTGAGTAAACATTTTTTAGCCTAGAAAGTAGGTTATCAATCACACCAAGATTTATGATCTACCTATACTGACATGTGGGCATTGGAGGAATCAATGTTAAACGTATGCAGCCACTATGGACGTCATATGCAACTTTTAATAACGTACTGCGTCAGTGGATCCCAACCTTTTTGAATCTCGGAGCCATTTTTTTTTTACAATGAGTTTCTATGGGGGAGGGGGTGGGGAGCCCTATACCATGGCATTTAGGAGTTCCCTGGAGCGGCCGCGGAGCTCACCCCCCCCCCCCCCCCCCGAGCAGTACACGCGGAGCCCTTAGGGGCTTGGGCTCCGCGGAGCACAGGTTGGGAACCATTGTACTGAGCCGACTTGTGAACCCGAAGCCCACACTAAGTTAATCCACAACATCACGGTGTTGTTGTTTTCTGTGTAATAAATACAACATTAGCATTGTCCTAGAACTGCAGCATTAGATCAAAGTCAAGTCTCCAACTTTGTCCAAATGACGTGGTATATGCGTCAGTCTTTAAAAAAAGAAAGAAAAAAAAAGTCAATAAAAAGAGAGAGTGAAAAAGAAAATTGAGAATGATGTCAATTTCAAACAATTAATTATTTCTGGAACTTTACAAATTGCAACATCTGAACGAATCTCGACTCTTTAACCGCCGTCCCAGCAACACTGATTGTGAAGTAAATAATATTGCCATATAACTAATATAAGACACTGCACTGAACGCTTATTGGTATGCGAATTTATTTTATTTTTAAAAATAATCTTTACACCTACATAAATTTAAAGTGACATAACAGTCGAACTGTCCAATATATATCATATATATTTTATATGTATGTATGTATGTATAGATGCATGTATATATATATATATATATTCAATTCACTATCTTTAAAAGTCCGGTTACTGTTATCCCCCCCCACCCAAAAAAAAAATATTTGATTTAAGCCTACTGGGTTTGTGCCCCCCTACACCCCTCGCCTCGCACGGCCCTGTCCATACATTCCTTGCATTGCGGCGTATGATTTATGAAACAAGCCAGGTTTTCTCATCTGCTCTTAGGTATCATTATGAAAGTTTAATATTAAAAGCCCCCCCCCCTC
>CAXITT010000177.1:629462-640010 GCA_964033795.1 Lymnaea stagnalis | reverse complement strand
CCTTTATAAAAAATTTGCCTCCACATCCTCGATAGCAGTGGTCCCTCACTTTTTTCCCTAAAAAGTTCCCAAACTCTTCCCGAATCTATTGCTATTGTGCCCCCTCCCCCCCCCCTTTTCTCCTTCCACCACCCACCCATCGGTATGTAATTATGTTACGAAAACATCAAGACGTGTAATGTAATATGATTACTACGTAGAGCCATATCGCTGACCTGGTCAGTTAAGAATTTACATAAATGGTTGCTGCCGTTCAAGAGACAACTAGTAGCTGTTTGAACTACAATTTAACATCTGGGTTCAACACAAACTGTCAGCTCGCTCTGAGCATTAGACACCCTCCCTATATCATCTATGACCATGCATGCTGTCAGGTCACACTCAACATTGGACTCCATCGCTATATCATCTATGACCATGCATGCTGTCAGGTCACTCTCAGCATTAGACACCTTCCCTATATCATCTATGACCATGCATGCTGTCAGGTCACACTCAACATTGGACTCCGTCGCTATATCATCTGTGACCATGCATGCTGTCAGGTCGCTCTGAGCATTAGACACCCTCCCTATATCATCTATGACCATGCATGCTGTCAGGTCACACTCAACATTGGACACCGTCGCTATATCATCTATGACCATGCACGCTGTCAGGTCGCTCTCATCATTAGACATCGTCCCTATATCATCTACGATCAGTCCAAACGGTCGGGTCCTCTCAGCACTGAGCTGTTAGATCCATTCACCCGCGCCGACCGTGCTGACCGTTCCATGCTAGTGGCGCACTAACCCTCCAGCCACTAATCACCTCTTTTCTAACTGGCTGCTCGCACACAGGGGTCTCCCACTGGGCTCGTTACGAGGTCACCCACGTGCACACGTGGCCCGGACTCAGAGCGGAACCACGCCTTGGTACCCTTGATTAGCCGCATGTGAGGGCGCTCAACGGGCCCGTCGGTGTCGAAGTGACGGCTGTGAGACACAAAGGCATTGCTTATTAAAACACACACTCATATCCCTGGGAGCTTAAGTGGTAAAGACATGCATATTTAGACGGAATTGTGGGTCTCGGTTGGCTGGCTCGGACTTCGTGGTAGCCGATTCGGAGTGGGCATATTTGATTTTTTTAATTTTTTTATTTTTTTTTACGATGCGTGCTTCCATTGTGCTTTGTTGTTATTATTGAAAATATAAAAAAAAGAATTGCATGGTTGCAAACAATTTATTTGTGATATATTAGCGCATTGCTGAACACGTGGCGATACCTGGACTTGACGCTTTGTGGGTTCATGTTTCCGTCTCTGCTGTTTAGAAGAAAACAATATATATATATATATATATTTTTCTTTTTTTAAAAAATATTTTAAGATGTCTTTTTATCAAAGGCGTGTTGAAACCACTAAAAAAAAAATTGCACATAATTTACGTTTTAAAAATTTTTTAAATATTTTTTTTTTTTTTAATATTCTCTGCCACATACTTTTTGCGTAATTCATTTCAACAATTTTCGATTTTTTAGTAGTTTAAATTAGTCTCTATTTTAAAGAGTATTTTTTTTTTTTCAGTTTCTTTTTTTAAAACATTTTTTTTACTTTCTACTTTTAAGTCTTAAAATTTTATCTTGTATATAATTGACAAAAGAAGTGTTAGTTACTCTTGTTTTCTGGGGGGAAGGGGGGGGGGGGTTAAAATTCCCCAAATCAATGCTACACTGGCTACAGCTCTCATACGAAACCAACTTAAACCCCCCCCCCCCCCCCCCGCCCCTTGTTTTTCTTCCACCCGTTAACTTAACGAGACAGAAGCGGTGTTGACGTAACTTAGACGCAACCATTACAGGTGACCATAAGACAGCGAGCGAGTTCGCTCTTTTACACGTGTAAATAAACCCCCCAAAAAATTAAATTAAAAATAATGTTTGAGACAAAAGATCCAAATGAGAATAGAGATATGTCTTGGAAAAAAAAAAGTTAAACAAAGCAGATAGACACGTTGAAATAATTTATCATTATTATTATTATTTAAAAATAAGGTTTTAAGACGAAAAAAAAAAAAAAAAAAAAAAAAAAAAATATTTTTTAAAAAAAAAAAAAAAAAAGGTTTTAAAAAAAAAAAAAAAAAAAAAAAAAAAAAAGGTTTTATTTAAAGAAGAAAAAAAAATCTGTGGACGGATATGGCCCGCGGGCCGAGGGATGCCTGCCCAAGTAGTAGAGAGTAGGCCCATCATTGAGCTTGTTGAGTAGACTGTCCCAAACTGCGCACTTCAAAGAACGGTGCATATCTAAGTGTTTGATCACATTCAACAGCTTTATTGATTTACCCGGGGCTATCTAAGTGTGTCTAACAACTCTCCAGTCTCATCTCTACGCGGCCCACACGAGATGCTAGATTTCAAGCGTTTTTTTTTTTTTTTTTTAAAACCTTTCAGGTCGAAATCAAATTTCGCAATGTTTTAAATCAAAGTTTCAAGCATATCGTTATCTTTGCTTTTATACACATGTAATATATCTTATTTGGTTTGTGATGTTGGCTGCTCGTTATTAAAACCTATTTGATCATACCTTTGTCTNAAAAAAAAAAAAAAAAAAAATATATATATATATATATATATATATATATATATATATATATATATATTAAAATGAAATTGAGAGTCTACTCGAAAAGATATAGTCTTTATAGTAGTCAATGGCGTATCCGCGATTAGATCTCATGGTGGTCAGTTTATAAACTTATATCGAAGCAGTTTTCCCCCCCTCGTCTATTCATCCATATTATCAACCGGCAAGATGTCACCTAGAGCAAGCGCTCTAGCAATACACAACCACTTATAACGTTAATAATGAAGTATATTACCGGTATTTCTTGTCTTTTTAGCCACAACTGGGTTGGTGGAGTTTCTCCTTTCGACTTTTTTTTTTTTTTTTTAAATTACCGAAGAAAACAAAATGTTGTTGTTGTTATTAATTTTGTGTGTGCAAAGGTCAAAGGCGGAGAACCTCGCCATCTGATTTGCTAGTTTTGAGGTGTAAATTCTCTAGCGGAAAAGGAAAAAAAAGCCATACGCACACACACATACACGCACACAAATAACAAAAACAACGAATTTTCAAATTTTCTGCAGCTCTTCAAATTTCGGCTCAACTTACTAACTCGGTTGCGAAGCTGACGAGACCAATGTCGAAGGCACACTCGACTGGTGTTCCCAATTTCCGCCTGGTAACTGCGACCACCTGAACAAGCCAGGGCCGTGACTGCGTGGAGACCGTTGGGCCGAGGGTTAAGCTAGTACACCGGGAGTGTGTCAGCCCACGCTGGTGAATGTATGTAATTCCATTAGGAAAACCTCAAGAGACTTCCACAGAAAAATCACGCGAAAAACTTTGGGGCCTATTCCTTTGGGAGTTCCCGATCAGGTACTGATTGGTTTT
The DNA here is from genome assembly GCA_964033795.1 of Lymnaea stagnalis. Classification (NCBI taxonomy): domain Eukaryota; kingdom Metazoa; phylum Mollusca; class Gastropoda; family Lymnaeidae; genus Lymnaea; species Lymnaea stagnalis. The sequence continues at coordinate 636,574 of CAXITT010000177.1, read as the reverse complement.
TTTTTTTTAAAGTCCTTGCGTTGTTTACTGATGTGATGGAATGGAAAAAGCCACACCAACTATTTTTTTGTTCTCTTTTTAAAAGGTGATTTATGTTCGGAAATAAAATTTTCAGAATTCCATTAGTCCACAAAGTTTTGGTTTGGCTTTGGCTACATTTTTATTTTGTTTTTTGGAAAGATGAAGGGGAAGCTAGCCAAGTTAAAAAATTGATTGGTTCAGAGCTATTATTTAGTGGACACACAAAGTTTTTAACCGTGACATTTTTTTTTACCTTGTTCCCAGGGCCCACCCTGGTTCCGGAACAACAATTGCTATAGATAATTGTTTTGAAACATAGCTTAGACTCGGTCCGAGGAAAGGATGCCAACTTTGATTAAATCCTAGATGCACCTACCCACGAAATATATAAAAACAATCTTAAACGAAGACCAGAAGGTGAGTAGCGCTGCCTATAGCGATAACTTCTGTCCCAGAATTGTACATTCCAAAATTTTCCTATGTAAAATTCCCGAATGTCCCAATGTAACATTCCCAAATGTCCCATTGTAACATTCCCAAATGTCCCAATGTAACATTCCCAAATGTTCCAATCTAATATTCCCAAAGTCCCCAATCTAAAATTCCCAAATTTCCCAATATAATATTCCCAAATGTCCCATTGTAACATTCCCAAATGTCCCAATGTAATATTCCCAAATGTCCCAATCTAACATTCCCTAATTTCCCAATATGACATTCTTAAATGTCCCAATCTAACATTCCCAAATTTCCCAATGTAACATTCCCAAATGTCTCAATCTAAAATTACCAAATGTCCCAATCTGTACACTACAACATGATCTTGAACGTGGTTTTTCCGAGCAAACTTAGAAAGGAATCAAAAGAAGAGGGTAATTTAACCACTTATATGTATATAATACATTATATTTTGTGCGTTAAAAATATTCAGTTTTCTTGTTCTTTATGTTTCTCATATATGATTTGAAAATAAAAAAAACAAAAACATCCATTAAGTAATTTTGGAGAAATTTGACTTTTTTTTGTTGTTTGGTTTGAACAACTTTTGAAGTAACACGATATATGGATTCATAAATCATAACCTCTTCAAATCGCTGCACTTGAAACATTGACCAATCAGTTCGACATTCACAAGGACCTTTCACATGTATTCTGAAGCTCAGTGAGATCAGGAGATATGAAATCAAGGCGAGGGTTGTTACCAGAACGCTGTACTTAAGACCATACTCTAAGTTGAACTCGAGAGGAAAGGGCCGACTCTGGTGTATCCAGCCATCAATCATCCCAAGTGGCTTTATCTCCGTAAGCATTGTCTAAATATCGCTAAACCAGTAATTCATGTCGTTGGTGGGTTTTTTCCCAATATTTAAAAAAAAAAAAATAGATTTTTCTTTGCACCAAGCTGCCGCCCCTTCCAAAATGAATGGGCCAATCTCTTGTATCTATATCCTCTCTATGGTTTTGTTGATCAATCGGATCATTTGGATATTCAAGGGTCCGATTTATGTCACCAGAGCGAGGCTACGCTTTCTATGTATGTGTACGAGTGCAGTCCTTTCAAATTACGTTCGAACATAATAAGAAATCAAAAAAGAAAAAAGTTGTGGTTTTTTCCTTTATATGATGGTTCAAGCTAATAAAGATTGGGATCATGTGATTATTACATTGTATTTAGCCCTAATTAATGAACGAAATAAGGGACGCCTCAACAAAAATCTTCATTTTGTAATAAACAAACATCGGCGGAGCCTTTAAAAAAAATGGGCAAGGGAGGACTCCGAGGACTACCATAATATCTGTTTAAATAATTCTTTATCTTTAAAAATACGTGGACGACCTCTGTTCGTTGCGCACGTGACAGAGCTGAGTACAACTGTAATAAATGTCACTCTTCATTCATTGATGGGCTAACAAGTGTACTTCTGCTTCCATCGATTGAATAACATTATAGTCGTGACGTCATCAGTCGTTATGGTTTTATGCTTGTAATGAACGGGTTATATCTGTACTCTGAAATGTCGGTTTAAAAAATTTCAAAGCTCTTGTTGTTTAACTTAGTTAGCACCGAAGGGAATATATGGAAAGGGATCCATTTTTTAAAAAAAATTTTTAGTTTAGCATCAATTTTTTGGAATAAATTTCATATTATAATGAGCGACTTTCAGAACTCTTGTTGTTGTTTTTTTCAAGTCACCTTTCTTTTTGAATTCATTGCGCTAATTGTACATGCATGGCTCCTGCTGGGTGAGACAGTTAATTACTTGTGATTAACTACTTCCCCCATAAACATGTTCCCTCCCCCCCCCCAACAAACCTAAACATTGTTGTGGGCATTTCCAACACGTGACCCGATTCTGTTCCTTAAAATAGTATCAGACTATATATTCCATTTAAAGAGGGTTTTTTTGTATTTATATATATATTTTAACTTGGCTGCGTTGTAAAACATTTTGAAACTGATCAACTCAGAGTAATCAAAATGTCGTGCTTTTTTATAAATTCACGGTCACTATAGTTAATGCACAGACATTTAATATGTTGAAAGACATATAGCTTATATGATCCTTTAAATCTGGGCCCCAATGTGCTTCGTGTTTAGTCCATGGTTGTTAAGTTCGGAAATTTTCAAAATTTGGATAACTCAAAATGTCAGTTTTACAAGTCCAGCTGGGGCACCCGACTTCACAAAACGGGATTCTAGCTGCCATTTAAAAAAGAGAAAAAAATTAAAGATTTTCAAATAATATTTTCCTCATGTATCCGCCCGAAGGCAGAGAAAAAATAAATTATATTTAAGACTGCCTCTGACTCCAAAAAAATGTTTGGGCACTTTCGACTCTTTCTTCGACTCCCATTCCAAATACAAATTAGGTTGTAGATCAGAGTGAGCCTATGCAATACATACAAATTGACATATGTAATACGCAGCGGTATAGCCTGATCAGAAATACCTTTATGATGCAGATATGATGCGCCGGATTAGCCAGCCAGCATATTTCCACACGATCCTCCGGATAAAGCCACATTTCTCATACTCTCATTTACGGTCCGTTCCCCCCCCCCCCCCGTGCATATTCATAGCGGTAAAACAGGACAGTCCACTCAAACAGCCGAGATGATTGTGTTTAAATAATGGCTCGTTGACACCCGGTTCGGATAGATTGCCCCGAGTCCTCCGCCCGTAGAAACCCATCTGTTCGACGAACGGGAGCTCAAACAAAGCGATAGTCGATAAGTCGCAATTTCTAGACAGATATGCATTAAGATGGCCTGTTATTTCACAATGAGCACACGTTTGATGCGAGATACTAACGTGATTTCCCAACCGAAACATTTGCGAGAATGAGTAAAAAAAAAATTTAAAAATATGCGCGGTTTCAGAAGGGACTCGTACGCTTCAAATGCATCGACTTTACGCTTCTTCAGTAATTGCTCTTTTTGTCTTAGTGTATCATTGTCTAACTCATTGCAAGCCAGGGATTCTCATGATTTTACGAGGGATTTCAAACATCAATTATTATACAAGACTTTCTGTTACATCAGTATTTTTAAAAAAAATTAAACTGTATATCCGACACTGCTGGTTGCTGGGTGGCCGAGTGGTCTAAACTGAGCAAATCTCAAGATGGTGGTTCGTAGTTCAATTGCAGCCAAAGCGAAGTCCACACCATCTTCACATTGTGACGGGAGGATGCCAGCAAAAAAAAAAAAAAAGAAAATATCAGACCATGATTCTGTTAGATTGTAAGATTTGCATGCGTTTCAAAATACTGTTGCAGTAACCACTAAAGTAGCTTAACGGACGCTATGGATTTCCCAGACACTTCCCTACGAGTCTAAGCGCTCGTTTTTTTTTTGTTTTTTTTTTGCGTTTTTTTAAAATACTAAATTTATTCACCACTAGTGTGTTACGATTCTACAGCAGCTGGGATTCCAAGCATCAGCTATGTCTGTGTGGAGGGAAGTGGTGAGGCAGGCCAAAGCCCTACATAGGCTGCATAGCACCAAAGGGATGGACGGATGTGTTATAAAAAAATAAATAAATAATAATAATAATAGCAATAACAACAGATAAAACATTTGCCAGTCCTTGGGTTATAACTCTTCGAACGTTGTTTCCTTGTTTCACCCGCTTGTCACTGATAATTCTTTGGACAGAAACATAAAACTGTAAAAAATGATGTGCATTCAAAGGCAATTCTCTAATTCTTGTATGTCCCCGATGCATATTGTTTCAAATGTGGGTTTATGGTTTCGTCTCAGTTCCCAGTAGGGGAATGTGACGAGGAAAAAAATCATTCCAGACGCGCCTAATGCACTTATTGTGTTGCCATGAGACTTGATCACTTTGAAACTATATTTTATTATTTGGCACGTTCTGATGATTCCCATTTGAGCAGAATTGTGAAATTTTCCAAGCTGCTACATCTCGTAAGAAAACTCCAAAATGAGACATGCATAAAATGTGTTCTAAATGAAACATATCATATATCCATACTAATAGTTCCCGAGTGGATCATATTCTCCCCGCTCTCTTTGTGCACCGTGATGTGCACGCTTTCATTCGCAGCTTGCCACGTCTTACGCACCAAAATGAACCCAAAAAGAGCACATATAAGAGTAAAAACAACCAAGCATTGGTGGATATATGGAGTGCAATCTGGAATTGGAGTCGCTTAGTCGATTGTTTTGTCATGTGATGAGAGTAAATACGAGGAAGACTTCCGAGAGGCTTTATACAACACACTAGTGCTTGACAACAGTAGCCTGTTACACACTACAACTAGTAATTCAAGATGCCTTGGCCCTAGGCAATGTTCGGCTTTTGGCTGTTCAAACAGTCAAGTTAAGGACAGCGGTGTAAGTCTGCATAATTTTCCGCTTAAGGATAAAGAAAATTTAAGTCAATGGTTTGACAAAGTGGACCTTCGTTAATTATTCACATGAAATCTTGTTCCAAACGGTTATTAAAATATTCCTTCACCGCACAAATATTGAATAAACACGCAAATGACTTCATGGGTATTCCGACATTTTGTCCCATGAAAATTAACAATAAAATAAACAGCTGTTATCTTTTGTTGTGTGTAGCAGCCTAGTGATGGCTTACTCTCATCACGTGACCAAAGAAGGAAGTGACTAAGCGACTCCCATAATAATTATTATAGAGTTTTGCAACTTTTCTCGTATTTTACACAGCGCAACGTGATTGCCTTGCCTAAGCAGTTGTATAATAATAATTCCCGAGTGGATCTTTATGGTCAGCCCTTATCTCATTGCGCAGCGTGCTGCGCTCTCATTCGCTGCTTCCCACGCCGTGCGCTTGATCATGTACTCATCAAATGTATACAAAAGAACACATATGCACCTCTTCCCGCATTTTACACATAGTTGTGTTACCCCGGCTAGTATATATACAAATATATATATCAGCTTTAATAGATCCACGGTTCCCTATATTGGTCACCACGGATGCAAACAATATACCAGGGGAAAGCCTGTTTGATTTGGTTGTAAGCTTTTGTGTGGTGCACTATGCTGGGGCTACATTACATTGTTTCAGCCATTTCTTGGCAAAATGTAGATAGAAACATGAGTAATACAGTGTTGGGGCTTTGAATTACCTCCAGTTGTGTGGGACACATACAAAGGGGCACACTCTTGACAATTCCATTTGGTATTTGAAAAGTTTTTCACCAATTGTGCACTCCTTGATAAGCTTAGTTCGATGGGACTCCGGGAACAGGGTTACAATAAACAATGCAGCAGTTTACTTGCCGAGTGTTCCACTGTTTTTTTTCTTTTTTTTTTTTTTTTTTTTTCGGTTTTTTTTTTTTTTTTTTGTGGGTTTCCCCTTTTTTTTTTTTTTTTTTTTTTTTTTTTTTTTGGAACACGCTTTAACTGAACACTATACTTTTTTTTTCCCTCGTCAAATTCTCATTAAGTTAATATTGTTATGTGACCTGTTTGAATTTCATGCACAAATAATAATCATAATAATAATAACAACAACAAATAATTTCAACCTCCGGCATTAATGGGTTAATTAATTTACTGCATTAGTCACATGTTTAATGAGAAATGGAGTGATAGCCAGGCTTTAAAAATTCCCCCCTAGACCGCCCGCCTCCCCCCCCCCCTTTTCCCCGTCTCACATAAAAGTGATCACTTACAACATTGCTGAGCAAACGTAGCGATGAAATCTATTCCTTAAATAATGGTGACGACGATCCTCCCCCCTACCCCCCCACCCCCACTCCCAACACGAAAAAGAAATATTTAATTGCAAAAAAAACAAACAAAAAAAAACAACTAAACTCATTAATGGTGTTAAATAATGAACACAAGCAGTTTTTCCAGGGCAGATTTATTAAAACAGACATTGCACCGCTCTACATCCCAACAGTGAATCGAAATCCAGCCCATTAGTTTATGACGTTACGACTGCACGCCTGACGTCTGCGCGCCCCCCCTCCCCTCCCCCCCCCTCCCATTCAATCAACGGGAGGGAATCGACCAGAGTTATCGAGCAAAATGCCGCGTGACCAAGCCCCACTGTACACGACCTTAGAATTTCCGGGTTCCGGAAAATGTAAAAAAAAGTGCACGGGGGAGGGGGGACTGTAGGTAGGAGTCAGAGGGCGTATAAAGAAAATATCTTTGCACCGACCTGTTTTTAAATATTAAAAAAAAAATCAACCCTTCTTTTTTCGCGTTGTTTCTCGTAAGTCGCCATGTTTAACATGATTTCGATGGTCAGTAAAACTATTTGGGGCTGAACTTGAGAACTTCGTTGTGTCGGCCCTGTTGGCGCAAATCGTAATATTGTCCACTCCTCGACCAGAATGTAGCGGGATTGAATATGCCCGTAGTCGTCCTCTCCTATGGATTCTTACTATTTTTATTTGGTCAGTTGCCTAGACTCCTGCTGATATTTGTCGTATTTTATGCATATCGTTCAGAATCACACTTAAGCTTGTCTGAAGTATTTTATTATCTCATAACTGGGAATATACAACAATTACATAAATTCTTTAATAATTTATAATATATATATATATATATATATATATATATATATATATATATAT
>CAXITT010000177.1:612502-624837 GCA_964033795.1 Lymnaea stagnalis | reverse complement strand
CCCCCCCCCCCCCCCGGGTGAAGCTGTTTAATTTTTATTCCTATATTTTATTAGATATGTATAAATACCACCATTGTTAGCTACAATAAAATATGTAATCGACCAATGCAGAATTAATGACCTACTCTATTGGTTTTTTTTCTTCTTTTTTTTAAACATGGTTCGTGTCACCCCCACACCTTATCCACCCCCTCCCCAATTCGTGTTTGGGGGTGGGGAGGGGGGAGAAGTACTCGTTGGTGCAGATATCGACCCACATGTACTCGTGTGACGCTTACGAACCAATAAGTACTCGTTTGTTTGGCGGTATGGACCCAACATGTACTCATGTGTGGAGAAATCGACCCAATAAGTACTCGTTTGTGTGAAGGTATGGCCCCAATATATACTAATGTGTGGAGGTATCGACCCAACAAGTACTCGTGTGTGGCGGTATCGACCCAACATATACTCGTGTGCACAGGAATCGACCAGCCATTAGAATAATCCGTGTCAAAAGCGCCCTACTGATTGCAATAAAATGATGATGAATGCGATTGCGAATGAGAGCTATTAGTGCCATATGCTGTCCCCTGGTCTAGTGGCGCCAAATTGCTCCGCACTACGTAAGAGATATTCCCTGACTTCCTTCGGTGCATGGGGGGGGGGGGGTTGAAGGGGGTTACGGAGGGGGGGGGTAGTTGTCTCATACCATTAATTGGTGGAGCGCGTGCAAAGGCTAGACATCAACTATAGACATCAGCTATAGACATCAGCTATAGTCATCGGCTGTAGACATCGGCTATAGACATCAGCTTTAGACATCAGCTATAGTCATCGGCTATAGACATCGGCTATAGACATCAGCTATAGTCATCGGCTATAGTCATCGGCTATAGACATCGGCTATAGACATCAGCTATAGACATCAGCTGCAGACATCGCTTTAGACATCAGCTGTAGACATCGGCTATAGACATCAGCTAAAGACAACAGCTATAGACATCGGCTATAGACATCGGCTATAGACATCGGCTAGACATGGGCCCTTACCATAGCATGCTATCTGTAAAAAAAAAAAGTTTTGACATGACCGATTTCATTCTTTTACTTTTAGTTACCATATGTAAAGTCGGCTTTCAGCGGATGTGGATATCTAGCTTATTTTAGCTGAAGACACACTATGTCTGATTCTGCAACGGCACTCAAGTATTAACAGAAACAAAAAAATACGGCTGTTTTTTATTATTCTATTAAACATGCCAATGCAATCAAGTCATCTTGTTCATTTCTCCATGCCTTACGAAGCACATTTTAAAAATCACCGAGTCGATGACATCTCTATTCGCAGCTCGTTGTTTGGAGAAGATGTCTGTTTAAGTTTGTGCGTTGTTCTTATGGGAACATAAAATGGCATGATATTTTTTTTTAAATTTTAACAATTAAACAACCCTTAAAAAAAGCACAGTTTTTCCCATTGTCCCTTGATGTGCTTTTTTTTCATTATTTTAGTTTATATTCATTTTCTAACGTCCCTCCCGCTTTTATATGGCAGATGAAAATGAAAAAAAAAAAAAAAAAAAAATAAAAAGTCCTTTTTTTTTCTTTTTTTTTGTTTATATTCATTTTTTAACGCCCCCCCCGCTTGTATACGGGAAAAGAAAAAGAAAAAAAAAAAAAAAAAAAAATGAAAGTGGCCCACAAAATGTATACACGTGCATTTAATCGGCTTATTTCGGTGCATCGCCTGTCTCTAAAACAACTGAAGCTCTCTCCTCGACACGCCCCTCATCGTGCCAGCCATCAAACACCGTGAACCTAGTTGACAAGTCACGCGGTCTGCTCAACAAAATAATGGTTAAACCTTGCTTACCCAATTTGCACTGGTGCTTGGGAGAGTGACGTGACCTTATTTACTAAAATATCCCTTTATTTTCTTTAAAAAAATTTTTTTTTTTGTTCTTCGCGCTCATGTGTCCCAGAAATGTAACGAAACAGAATATTTGCTTTACGTCACTGGGTGGAATAAACCCCTGAATCAGGGAATATGTTCCGACACTGACACGTGTCAGCCTGGTATCGCTGTTAACTAACCGAGGCTGCCGATTCAGCCCACCATTTATTGGGGGGTTTATCTATATCCGGTGGTCTGGATCGGACGCTTGTGGCCAGGGATTGGACGCTTGTGGCCAGGGATCGGACGTTTGTGGCCAGGGTTCATAAATTAGGACTAGGAATGTTTCCACATCAGTTATGAACCGGTGTGTCCTTAAACACTGAGGCGTGCGTCCTCGGGTGAACCGGTGTGTCCTTAAACACTGAGGCGTGCGTCCTCAGGTGAACCGGTGTGTCCTTAAACACTGAGGCATATATCCCTGAAGTGAACAGGTGTGTTCTTAAACAATGAGGCCTATATCGCTGAAGTGAACAGGTGTGTTCTTAAACACTGAGGCGTGTATCCCTGAAGTAAACAGGTTTTTCTTTAAGCCTTGAGGCATATATCCCTGAAGTGAACAGGTGTGTTTTTAAACACTGAGGCACATATCCCTGAAGTGAACAGGTGTGTCCTTAAACACTGAGGCGTGCGTCCTCAGGTGAACCGGTGTGTCCTTAAACACTGAGGCGTGCGTCCTCAGGTGAACCTGTGTGTCCTTAAACACTGAGGCGTGCGTCCTCAGGTGAACCGGTGTGTCCTTAAACACTGAGGCGTGCGTCCTCAGGTGAACCGGTGTGTCCTTAAACACTGAGGCATATATCCCTGAAGTAAACAGGTTTTTCTTTAAGCCTTGAGGCATATATCCCTGAAGTGAACAGGTGTGTTTTTAAACACTTGGGCGTACTTCCTGACATGCTGGGAAGGGACAGAAGATTGCAACGGGTGCAAGCCGCATACATTTAATTTTTTTTTGGTTGAGAATGGTTGGTGGGCGAGTTTATTGGGATCATCATATGTGTATGTGGATCGTATGTATATATTTTTTTTAAACGTACACATAACTGCCGTTCCGTCCACTTCTACCGTGCTCTTGGAACAGTGGGCGATTCGCCGCACGGTCAGCGTTAGAAATCCATTCGTGTGGTTCTTTTGGGGGATTTCTTGAGCATATTAAATGACCCGTCCAAGGTAACGTCTACCCGGAGTGCCGTCCAGGGTTGAAGAGTACTATCGAGCCAGAGTGCCGTCCAGGGTTGAAGAGTTCTATCTACCCGGAGTGCCGGCCAGTGTTGAAGAGTATTATCTAGCCAGAGTGCCGTCCAGGGTTGAAGAGTTCTATCTACCCGGAGTGCCGGCCAGTGTTGAAGAGTATTATCTAGCCAGAGTGCCGTCCAGGGTTGAAGAGTTCTATCTAGCCAGAGTGCCGTCCAGGGTTGAAGAGTTCTATCTACCCGGAGTGCCGGCCAGTGTTGAAGAGTACTATCTAGCCAGAGTGCCGTCCAGGGTTGAAGAGTTCTATCTACCCGGAGTGCCGGCCAGTGTTGAAGAGTACTATCTAGCCGGAGTGCCGGCCAGTGTTGAGGAGTACTATCTAGCCGGAGTGCCGGCCAGAGTTGAAGAGTACGATGTAGCCGGAGTGCCAGCCAGGATTGAAGAGTACTATCTAGCCGGAGTGTAGACCAATGTTGAAAAGCACCATTTACCCGGAGTGCCGACCAAGGTTGAAGAGTACCATTTACCCGGAGTGCCGGCCAAAGTGGATGAGCACCATCCACCCGGAGTGCCGACCAAAGTGGGTGAGCACCATCCACCTGGAGTGCCGACCAAGGCTGGCCACGTTGTCAACATGAATATAAATCAGTAACGTCATCATGGCTGGTTTTCTACTTTGTCATCAATTAATATGAGAGCATCCGTGGGAAGAGCAGGTGGCTAGCATGTGCTGCTGCTATTCAGGCCATGAATTTGTACTTAAACTCAAACGTTTCAAACCAACATTATCTAACCGGCCCAACAATTATTTCGCTCTGCTAGCCACCTAGATGTCGGGGTTATCGTCCCAGAAATCACAGGTTGGGACCGCGCAATGACATTTCTATTTGTCATAGAACTACACAGGCAAAATGCACCTGTCATTATCGGAATATTAAACATAAGGCCCTGAAACTATTATATTTCAAGCATAAATCTGTTACTGTTCAGCGCATGCTTCATTAATTAATTTTTTTAACCGACCCCCCCCCCTTCCCTTTCTATTTAGCACATTATACATAACACGCCTTCAACTGTGATGTGTGTTATAACATGCCAGTGACGCTCAACTTAATGTTTTTAATGGCTATGTGTTCGGGCTACTGAGCACACGTTACGGCTAGTAGGGGATCCCCTCTTCTCTTCGGGCCCCCAATCATCCACACCCTTTGCTCCCCCTCCCACCCAACCCCCACAAGGCCGTTATCACTCAATCTTGTTTAATTTTAAAATTGAAAATGTTTTTTGTTGTTTTTTTTTACTCCATTTATTTACTCCGGGCCCCTCTTACCCGTCTTGGTCCGCAAACGGTTTTTTTTCTATAAATATTTTTAGCTGTTCTATACTCCACTCTTTAGTTACCTTGCAAACGGTTTTAGCAACATTTCGCTGTTAGCTGTCCAGCATGTAACACGCTAAAACTGCATTAAAGAGAGCTTCAGTTCAAGAGTTGCAGTAATGCTGTATAAGCCTCTTACTTAACGAAGTTTTTTTTGTTTTTTTTACCCCCCCCCCTATTTTTGTTACATTTCCCGCGTGTGTCCTAAAATATTAGCACACAAAATTCGTGTGATTGAGTTGGACGCTGTAAACGTAATGCCTGTCACGTCATGCCACAGATTAAATTCTACTATAAAAAAATAAACGGGCTACGTCTGAGAATGATTGCAAATGTCAGTCGCCAGATTTGAGCAGATGAAAACAGACTCAGCGAGACGTTAAGGGGGGCTGGGTGGGTTGGTAGGGGGGGGTGGTGTGTGGTGTGTGTGCGTGTGAAATGGGGGGGGGGGGGTCGTGTTAGGCGTTGGGGGGGGGGGGATCATGTTAGGCGTCATACAAGGTAGACCGGGCGGGTTAAAGGGTGGGTATGTGGCGTGCGTGGGAGAGCGGGTTGACATGGGGGACCCGGTATAAGTATAAGGGGGGTCTCAATGAACGGTTGACAACTTCCAAGCTGCCAGAGAAAAGCTTGGTAAGCTGCTGGTGGCGTAATGGAAATGTGGAGTTGCCATTTTGTTTTTCATTGCCGGGGAGTCGTAGAAAATAAAAGGGAAGGAGGGGGGGGGGAGTGCATCTCGGAGCCCCTCGCCTCTCCAGAAATCTCACGATACTACAAGCTTCCATTTGTGCTCCTGCAATGTATTTTTGAATAGCTCTTTTTGCGGAGGTGTACACCTAACTGATGTCAATATGATACTTTGGTTTTTTTTAAATGTCATTTAAAAATTAAAATAGATTGGCGTATTAAGGGTTGAGCTGCCTATATGGACCGGCTTTTCAGGTTTGTATCGAATAAGACAGTATATTATTATTTTAAAAACCTTATTTTGTCCATTATTGTGAGACAGTTTTAAAAAAATAAATAATAATTGACGTTTGAAAATGAAGAAAATGTTCAGATTGATCTGAACCCTTTAAATCAGTTATGTTAAAGACAATTAAAGTAAAGGGGTGATTAATAATAATAATAATAAGAAGAAGACGTCTTATATAGCGCGGTACCCCAGCCTAGGGCTGGGCTCAACGCGCTGTACATAAAAATTTTATCAAAAGAGACATAATCATGACATTAAAATATAATACATTTATGAAATAAAGAACAGAAATCTATATTCACCCACCCCACCCAATAACTTTTACAAGGCAAACCATGGACGGCAGCCAGCAAGATCGTTTATCGGTCAGAGGAGGAGAATCAGTCAGGGTAGTATAATTTAAAAAGATATGTTTTGAGTGCAGTTTTGAAGGCCTGGGTGGTTGGTTATATTGCGTATGTTTAGTGGCAAAGAATTCCATTGTTTGGGGACGCAGAAAGAGAAAGATCGTTCACCATATGTTTTAGTGTGTGTCTTGGGAACGTACAGAATATGCGTGTCTGCAGAGGAGCGAAGCTGTCGAAGGGGTGAATAGACAGAAAGAAGGATGTGATAAGTATTCTCTATTTGTGATTATAATTGCTTATTCGTGAGTGTGTATTAATAATAAATGATAGTCACTATCTTTCACTGAAATCCACAACGCTTGTTGATAGATATTATATTTATATAGTTAGTAATTAGCATTGTGTGATCTGTGCACTGTAAGTGAATATAGACGTGACACAGGCCCACAATTGATTAGCACCGCAAGAGAATCTTTGGTTCCGTCATGTTGCCCTAAAACATCGAATGTTGTGGACCAGTTCACGATTACAAATAGGAAATACTTGAAAAAATACATGACGTGCTGTACTTAGTGTTATGTTTTACCAGAGGCGGATCTAGCAAAAAAAAAAAAATAAGTAGTGTTTAATGGCACCTTACTTTTAAAAAAATAACTGCTTTTTTTCTAATGTTTAATTTTATTATTTTATTATTTTTTAAAATATTACATTATTTGTTTAAGTGCTTCCTCCCTAGGTTAGAATCCGCAACTGGGTCTCATAAAAGTGTCTCGCTTCTCCCACAGTCGTCAATTTCATGCTCCTCGCAGTGAGACACGGTTCCTGTCACGCCGAACAATAAAGTCGAACATTTTTTTAAAAAAATGAAAAGTACGTGCGTCATTCCCGTCTGCATGTTCGCAACATGGAGTTAATGGCCTCACGTCGTGCTTTTGATTTGTAGTCGCGAACTAAGCTCTGTTGGACTCATACAAATTAACACTAAAAAACCAAACTCACCCAATTTGAAGAAGAAAAAAAATGTGGTTCTCCCATTAAGATTTTTTGTTTTTTTTAATTTCAAAGTAAAAAAAAAATATATAAATATTTATTTTAATATTCAACACTCTAATATGTCAGTACTTTGTGCAACGCTCTAATATGTCAGTACTTTGTGCAACGCTCTAATATGTCAGTACTTTGTGCAACGCTCTAATATGTCAGTACTTTGTGCAACGCTCTAATATGTCAGTACTTTGTGCAACGCTCTAATATGTCAGTACTTTGTGCAACGCTCTAATATGTCAGTACTTTGTGCAACGCTCTAATATGTCAGTACTTTGTGCATCGCTCTAATATGTCAGTACTTTGTGCAACGCTCTAATATGTCAGTACTTTGTGCAACGCTCTAATATGTCAGTACTTTGTGCAACGCTCTAATATGTCAGTACTTTGTGCAACACTCTAATATGTCAGTACTTTGTGCCCGGAAGTACCGATCGAGTGTTTTTTTTCCCTTTCTTTTCTTATGTCAACTAATACATTACCGCTAAGAAAAGCGTTTTCAAATGAACACAGCAGTTTGTTAATAGGTAATTGTTCGTATTTGTAAAACAAAACAAAAAAATCCTTTATGTTAACTTTGTTTGTTTTTTAAAAAATCATTCCAGCTTGTAATATTTAACTTCTTGTATTGATTGAAGGAAACAGAAATTTAACACAATGGAGAAAAAAAATCATAGTTAAACTTTAAAAAAAAATGTTATGTTAGCAGCAAAATCGAATATTCGACCACTGGAGATTATTCAAGTGATGAAGGTCTTTGCAAAATTGTGAACATTTGTCTTTAAAAAAAATAAAAACATTGGTCTTTAGATATTAAAAAAAAATTAATTAAAAAAAATAAGATCTCCAAAAGTTGAACAAAGTGACAGACAGCAATCGAGAACCAGTGACAGGCAGGACTTGAGAACGACTTGACAGGCAGGGCTCTAGAACCACGTGACAGGCAGCTCTCGAGAACCAAGTGACAGGTAGGACTCTAGAACAAAGTGTTACACAGGGCTCAAGCACCAAGTGACAGAAATGAGCATCGAGAAGCAAAAGACAAAGAGAGCACTAGTCAACCAAATGAAAGACAGACAGATAGTATTATAGGTATATTTAAAAAGCATTTTATGTCCTAAAAAAGGAAAATTCACTGGGGATCGTTGTTATTGAATGGCGTACCTGGTCATTTCAGAGTTCACTCCAATAAATTCATGAGAATCGAGACACTCAAGACTTCTTCGTGGTCTTATTGTTTTTTTGTTTTTTGGTGTTTTTTTGGTAGCTAATCGATTGAATGTAAACAAAACGTGTTGCCCTCCATAACTGGCTCGACCTGCCCTGGGGCAATGCCTCGCGGTGCTTTCTGTCAGCTGTCACACCTCTCGTAGTCATGTGTCACATCAGTAATTATCATCTTTTCCATTGACGCTTTCAGAATTTGAACAAATGAAGTTGTTATCGGACTCGGGTGATTTCAGACATTTTGTTATTTTTTAAAGCGATGTGTGTTTTCTTCTTCTTCTTTTTTTTTTTTTTTTATTGATGGGGCGTGGAAGGAAAAGTGGTTGTAGGGGGGGGGGGGGGGAGGGGGGTTTAAAAAATGGGGGGGGGGAAGGAAAAGTGGTTGTGGGGGGGGGGGGGAGGAGAGTGGTTTAAAAAAATAATTGTAAACACGTTTCGCTCATGTTAGCTAACATAGGACCTTTAGGTCTAACGTGGGGCGCCATGACCTACAGCAGAGCTCGGCAACCGGTGTGCCTCGAGACGATGCATAGGTGTCTCTAGAGACGATGCATAGGTGTCTCTAGAGACGATGCATAGGTGTCTCTAGAGACGATGCATAGGTGTCTCTAGAGACGATGCATAGGTTCCATCGGGAGACGATGCATAGGTGTCTCTAGAGAAGATGCATAGGTGTCTCTAGAGAGGATGCATAGGTGTCTCTAGAGACGATGCGTAGGTTCCACCGGGAGACGATGCCTGGGTGTGTTTCAAGACGATGTACGGGTGTACCGGAAGACGATGCATAGATGTGCTTCGATATGATGCATTCAGGGCCGGCCCTAACGATTGCGTGGCCCTATGCGAAACGGATTGCGCGGGGCCCAGTCTGGGTAGGGATAAGGATAATAAGTGAAAATTAAGATTTTGTATTAGAAGAAAAAAGTGCGGGACCCACTGTGGCCGCATAGGTTGGAGTGGCCTAAGGCCGGCCCTGGATGCATTACTATGCCTCGATCCGATGCATAGTTTTGCCGGAAGTCGATGGACAAATGGACCACGAGGCGATGCATAGGTGTTCCGCGGACAAAAATTCCTACAAGGGGATGAAAAACACGTGGAGACTATTTAAATTTGTTGAAACAAACCAGACAAATTGCTTTGATAATTAACAATCCATCTAAATTGTTGAAGTCAAATAGCACAGCATATCTGTAACTGTAAGGCTTAAATTAGACGGGTCGCGTCATAATGTCAACACCTTAATCTTTCTAAGCTCTTAAGTTAAAAAAAAAAAAAAAAAAAAATGTTTTTGTCTCTTTTGGCCTTTGATCGCATGCTTTTTGACGACTACGCTGATGAATACCTGAATTAGGTAGGTGTCGATGGATGACTGTTGAAAAAAAAAAAAATTATTTACACTCTGGAGACAACATTTCATCAACGATTAATGAAAAAGAAAAGCAAAGCAAACTCAGCGCAGTCCTGTCTAGGTGGACGGAGGCAGCGGTAATCTTTCATCGGATCTGTTGACACAGTCATACATGGGTTGATCGTGCAGTATAGTTTTTTTTAAATATATGGCTAGCCCCCTTTATTTCAAACACATATTTTGACTTTACACATGGATTTCACATGTAAGTGAGTGGTCGATGCTTTGTTTGTATCAAACTAATATTTTAATATGTGTTTTGTCAATGGTAATGTTTATTTGTGTTAATTAGTGTGTATATATATATATATATATATATATATATATATATATATATATATATATATATATATATATATATATATAAAAATTATAATATATATATATATATATATATATATATAACAAGTTTATACAATTAATTATAACAATACACCAGTAGAAAGTAAAACTGGACATTTATTTAAAAAAATATTTACCTCATGATTCTGACTGCATGACTGACGCGTTTAAAAAGTGACAATCTATTTCATCTTGCATTACTATATTATTATATAACGATATTCCTATATTGCTATACAAAGATATAAACAATTACCATATTACGTTATTGCTATATTACTTGAAATAAGTGATTTGCTGGCTCAAATTAATTTCACGTCTATAACAAACAAAAAAAAAAAAAAAAAAAAAAAAACAACACACAACAAACAACACACCTTTAAAATGTTGGAACGCGTTAAGAACAGTAAACCATCCCACCCCCCACCCCCAATTTTTTTCATGCTTTAATAGTGGTGTGCCGCGGAAATCTCCAAAAGGTCAGGGCGTGCCGTGAAGGGAAAAAAAAGTTTTCGGACACTGACTTACAAAGACCTTTGTCTCCCTCTTGAGCCAAAACGTGGTCAGGTTGGGTGCCAGTATTTAAGACCGTCACCTCCACCCGTAGACCATTGAGTCACAGGGGGCGCCTTAACAAAAAAATGACCCCCCTCCCTCCTCTATTTTTGATTATCACCCAAGGTGCTGTGGCTGTGGCTACAACGCGTCATTACATTGCAAGGCGCCACATGTGGAGGCTTGAGTGGAGCACCTTGAAGTGACTGACTTGTTCTTTCTTAAACACTGAATCCACGCCCGCCCCCCTGCCCCCTATGCCCCCGCCCCCCAATGCCCTGTGACAACAAGTCGCTGGTCATACAATCCGATGATATCTAAGGGTGTCCTGTAATCACTGGATTTTTAAATATATATTTTTTTTAAAAGCTATTGAGCGTCAGTCAACCCGATGGTATCCCACATGTTTCGAGAGGCGAACACAACCGTTATTAATGATGGCACCAGCGAAGTTTTACATCACCGCGTAGAACTCAAGGCCCTGCTGGAAAACAAACAACATCCCAACAAAGAAAGAGTGGAGGGTGGGGTTTGGGGGGGGGGGAGCACATTTGAAAAGATTTTTGATCCACACTCCAGCGCGCAGGAAATGGTATACATTAATGGCGACTGAAGTAAGGTCAGATTTCGAGGAAGGGGCAATAAATGTCTCAATCTTTTAATTTAGAAAAAAAAAAAAAAAAGGCGGCGGAAAAGATCAGCTTCGGGGGACAGGGGGGGCCCGCAATCCAATCTCCAGGTGTGGCTTAAGCCAGCGTTGGACTTTAAGTTGGAGTTGGAGCTGTTTGAATAGAGGCCATGTTTTATAAGGGGGGGGGGGCATTCCTTGCTGTGTTGAGTGTCGCCGTCCCGCTGTAAAACTTCTACCGGAAACTCCCGGTGGACAGTTGTAACAACATCCTTCACGGGACACTCAAAGTGTGATACCCCCATAGTCATAGCAAACATGAGCCAGCCATGACACATGGGTGAGTTCAGCGGTTCCCAACCTGTGGGCTGCGACCACTTTTGGGGGGGGGGGGTCGAATGACCCTTTCACAGGGGTCGCCAAAGACCATCGAAAACACATATACTCTACCGTTGTGAAACAGCAACGAAATAATATTGTGATTGGGGGGTCGCCACAACATAAGGAACTGTATTAAAGGGTCGCGGCAATAGGGAGGTTGAGAACAACTGGCTTAGTTGGATTTAATAAGGTTGTGTCGGGTCGGTGACAGGGGCGAAGTCTTTGGGGGAGCACCCCCCCCCCTTTTCCAAGTGGTTGTTTTTTTTTTTTTTGAACTCCGATTTTTTATTTTTTTTAAACTTAAGTTTTTTTACCATAATTGTTTGGGAGGACACGATAAAAGGTAGCCATATTGGAGAGAGAACAGATGCCAATTTTTTTTTAAAAAAATATTTTTTTAATAAATTTGAAACCATAGGGGGCACTAAAAAAAAAAAAAAAAACATTTTAAAACACTGCTCTGTTGTTCCCATTCCACAAGACTCAATTTACGACGCCTTGACTTTTCACCACAGCACTTGAAAAAAACAAACAAACAAACACACAACTGCATGGTCATGAATGCGAATGGATCGGCCAACATTTTATGACCGCCAGGGGCTTGCAATCGCATTGCAGGACCGCTCATTTTGAAATACGTTGTCGTTTACGGCCTCGCTGAGATGTCGTGATCTCGCCTTTAATGCAAGATTCCCCAAGACTCGGGCCTATACTGCAACAATCAGATCTATCTTGACTTGAAGAGACTGGACAGACGGGCTTAATGAAAGCCGACTTCACAGCTTTCTGGATTGTGTTTGTGTGTGTTTAATAAGGTTTGTGGAGGTCGAGGTAGCGGTTTTGCATATTTTTTTTTTCGGGGAAAAAAAAGGGGGGGGGGGGGGGGGGGGGTTTTTCAAAACAAAGAGCATTTTTTTTT
>CAXITT010000177.1:594007-612494 GCA_964033795.1 Lymnaea stagnalis | reverse complement strand
GGGGGGGGGGGGGGGGGTGTTGTCTTTCACAACAAAGAGCACTTTTTTTTCCCTTCTATTTCTGATAACGGTTCTAATACTCCTTTTCCTTTTTTTTTTTTGGCCATACCTTTCTCCTCTTGCCACAGTGGATATGTTACAGGGACGTTTTCGGCTCGGTTTAGTTCCTTAGCCTAGTCATCAGTTCCCACATTCTAACGGTTGTCGCTGCTAATAACGCCAAGTGCCCGTCAAGTCGGGGGAGAACAGTCGCCACAATTTTCTTTTCACCAGGAAACTCTACTCGCCCTTCCCCCCCTCCCCCCCTCCCCCTGTGTCTCGGGCTGGCTGGCTGCGGCCCAACTGTCCCGTGCGCTCCTGTTGCTTTGATTTGAGGTGTCATGGGCTCCAGTCGTCAAGTTGGCGTCTGGAGGGCATAAGGGGGTAGGGGGAGGAGGGTTGGCGGGGTGCAAACCGGTGATTTCACCATTGAGGTAGGGGGAGGTGTGGCGGGGGTGCGCAATTCGGTACCCGGTTTCCGCCATTAGAGTATGGGTGTGAGGTTGGTGAACATGGCGCTCACTGACCGGGGGGGCGGGGGAGGGAGGGGAGGGGACTGATGAACTGGGAGCTCACTATTACGGTGTTATGGGTGATACACTGAGATCTCACTCTTGGTGGTGAGGTGGATGATCTTTGATCTCACTCTTGGTGGTGAGGTGGATGATCTTTGATCTTACTCTTGGTGGTGAGGTGGATGATCTTTGATCTTACTCTTGTGGGTGTGATGTGATGTTGTGTGTTTCTTGCGGGGTGTGGGGGGGGGGGGGGAAACCAAAATTTTTGGGAGGGCTAAATGACCCCCTTAGGTATCGTGCTGAAATTTTGCCCGTCGACGCGTTGTTGATGACACCACATGTTATCCAATTTTCAGCCCCCCCCCCCTTTTGATCTTACTCTTGTGGGTGTGATGTGATGTTGTGTGTTTCTTGCGGGGTGTGGGGGGGGGGGGGAAACCAAAATCTTTCGGACGGCTAAATGACCCACTTAGGTATCGTGCTGAAACTTTGCACGTCGACGCGTTGTTGATGACAACACATGTTATCCAATTTTCAGCCCCACCCCCCGAAAATCAGTTTTCTACGAGGAAGATGGACGAAATAGGATGACAATGATGACCCAATTTAAAATTTCCCGATAACTACACTAAATGAGATTATAATTTTTTTTTTAACATATCGCAACGGCATTTGATGCGCAATCTTGTTTTGTTTTTCTGAAATAGTTGGTGCAATAAATCTGCGGTGTAAAAGCGGGTGGGTCATTTGAATATTAATACAGTTCAGGGGCGTGGAGAAAAATATGCGGTTGCGACCCTTGGGAGTTTGGGGAGCGCTAATTTGGAATATTATAACATTGTGTTGGTCAGATGTGTACATTGTGTTGGTCAGATGTCTGCATTGTATTCGTCAGATGTGTGCATTGTGTTGGTCAGATGTGTACATTGTCAGGTATGTTCATTGTATTGGTCAGATTTGTACACTGCAATGGTCATGCTTGTTCGGTTTAATCGTCGGATGTGCACGACATTGCATGGCCAGGTTTTACACAGGGTGTCTGATTAGGCAAGCCAACCCCTCGCCGCCCCATGGCCCCAATCCCAAAGGGTCGTATTTCGTGACGAGGTTGAGAGGCCAGAGTGTCATCAGGAGATCAACAAGAGGGAAAGACGAGCAACAGATTGAACGCGGGTCGCGATCCTTTAACAAATAGCTAAACCAATCTGACGATAATGAACTTTTCTGGAAATAAAGGGGTTATTATGATCTCAGGTCCCAGCGAACGCTAGAGGACGACCGGAACACATAACTATTCCAACAAGATAGCCCATAACAATGGATACTAGATTCAATAAAATATAATCTTATGTCCAACCTAACACTAGAAACGTTCGCAACCAGTGACTTGGGGGGCTTGGTAAAAAAGGGGAGGGGGGGGGTTGCAGTTCGCTGTTTTACAGTCTTTTTTTTTTTTGGAACAAGTGTCGGATCAACTTCCCTTCCCTTTATAACGGTAAGAAATATTTGAACTAACGCAGTGACAGAAATTTGAATGACACGTTTAAAAAAATTTTTTTTTTTTAAATAATTAAAAACAATCCTAACCTAACCTGCGTAATTTTGAACCTTAATTTTCCAAGCTCAGCTAACGGTCAGGCTTAGGTCGTAAGATCAGGCTTAGCTCGTAAGATCAGGCTTAGCTCGCGTAAGATCAGGCTTAGCTCGCGTAAGATCAGGCTTAGCTCGAATCTCATCAAAATCAGATCGTAAGCGCCGGTGCCCCCGCGGTTGAAACCATCGGAATCCAATCTATCCCCTTTGGTGTGGTTAAGTCATGACAGAAACCTGGGAGATTCGCGACCAGGAGGCACGGCCAGACCAGCCCCCCTCCGACTTCTCTCGACCCGAAAAGCCAGTGCCCGAACCTAATCTCGAGTCAGGCAAGCAGTAATAAATGTGCTATATATTAGAAGTGACATGCATAAGGCCGGCCCGCACCTACTGGCGCTGATAACCGTTGGGGCGGCGGCGGACCCGAATCCCTGTTACCATAATAAATTGCTTTTTCTGTCGTGGAAACGAAAATCCGCTCTCGAGAAATAATAATTTACCAGATAACCTCTGTCAACCTGGGTTTTAAAAAATCCTCCCTGTCAGAGGAGGACGTTTAATTTTATTTTTATTTTTAAAATATATATATTATTAAAGATACACCATAACTCCTCTCCTCCCCCCCCCCAACCACCAACCAAACCCCTCTCATTTTAAATCGCACGCTCACACACACACACACACACACACACACTGACAGAGAAAGACGTCCATCCAAAATTAAGAATAGTGTTATTACACTGTTATCTATCCATGAGGATGGGGAGTACGTGGCTACGCCTGCACCCTCCCCCCTCCCACAACCCTTCTTTTTTCCTCACCGTTATATTAGTATTTATTTTGCTCTGTTGTTATCCTAAGACTTGGTACAAGTCTGATTCTTTTGTTATCCTAAGACTTGTTACAAGTCTGATTCTTTTGTTATCCTAAGACTTGGTACAAATCTGATTCTTTTGTTATCCTAAGACTTGGTACAATCTTTGTCGATGTGAAGTCAGGGGCCCCCCAGGGATCAGTCCTGGGCCCCTGTGTGTTCCTAGCATACATTAATGACCTACCCGAGAAACTGATATCACAGGCAAGACTGTTCGCAGATGACACAGCAGTGTATAGGACGATCGCCAACAGATCTGACCAGGACCAGCTACAACAGGATCTCAATCTGATGAGCTGGGACATGGAATTTCACCCTGCCAATTGCCAGACACCATCAATCTCTAGAAGTTGTACTCCTCTACACTACCAATACGAACTGCACGGCCATATACTTGAGCAAGTTTCCTCCGTAAAGTACCTGGGTGCTACCATTCAAAGAGAGGTCCGCTGGGACGAGCATATTAACAATGTATGTAACCAAGCAAACAAGACCCTAGGGTTCTTAAGGCGAAATCTAAAGATTGGCAACTCCTGTGTGAAAGAAAGAGCATATAAAGCCTTTATCCGTCCGATTTTAGATTATGCATCTTCAGTCTGGGACCCATTTACCCAGAAGAGCATTGACAGGTTGGAGGCGGTCCAGCGACGAGCAGCACGCTTTGTCCTAAACCGCTACAGGAATACCTCTAGTGTTGGCAGCATGCTAGAAACACTAGGCTGGTCACCATTGGAGAAACGACGACGACAATCCAGGCTCTCCATGATGTACAAGATAAATAATGGGCTGGTCCACTGTTCCAGTATTAAACAGAAACTCGTCCCTCTCCCCCATAGACAGCGACGAGGCCATGACAGGCAATTCAGGCTCATACCAGCAAGAAGCCAGTATAGGAGCTGCTCATTCCTGCCCAAGACAATCAGGGACTGGAACAATCTTTCAAAAGGAACGGTTGAGGCGACAACACTAGACACATTTGTGTCTATTGCCTCAAGCCTTCAAACCCCTAGTGCATGATTTCCTCATCAACACCAGGAACAGAAACATTGCAAATCCCATCTACATGCATAGGAGCCAAAATGATCAATAAATTGATCGTGGGCCCTTAAGATATAGAAGAAGAAGTCTGATATTCTTAATAGTGCGGTGGGGGTAGGGGGGGGGCAGGGGCCAAAAATTAAATGTCCCCCAACTTTGACCCACTTGTTCGTAGACCCAGAAACACGTATAGCTGGAGTTCACAATGAATAGGTCCAAAATCTTTGGTCAAAAGCACCAACTGCGCGTTACACTGATTCTAAGAGCAGAACCCGATCTAGCATTGAAAAAAAAAAAAATCTATTATTTCAGCGGCGCAAATTACTCCTTAAAAAATGAGACTTGCCCCTTTGACAGCGCCTGCGGATTCCAAGCGTGAAAAAGAAAAAAGCATTAGTTAGGTCTGAGTGGAAGGAAGTGGTGAGGCAGGCCAAGGCCCTCCATGGGCGGTAGCGCCACAGGGATGGAAATGATTCTATTTGACAGCGTCAAAAAGTGTCTTCTCACTGATCACATCTTATAAGCTCAGGGCAATGTCATGGGGGATGTGATCAGAGGCGTAGCGAGGGGGTGGCAGGGAGGGGGACAAATGTCCCCGGGCGCCAGCTAGTTAGGGGCGCCGAAATGAGCTTTGATATTATTTTATTGATGAAAATAATTGCTTTGAGAGTTGAAAAAAAGAAAAGGGGGCGCTTTAAAATGGATCTTGTCCCCGGGCGCGAATCTTGTCCCCTGGCGCGAACCTTGTCCCCGGGCGCCAAACACTACTGTACATTTGAACTATTCAAAAATATCGTTCGATTTTAGTTTTCTAAAGTTAATTTGCGAGAGTACAGAGTATCTACAAGAATCATGCAATAAAATAAATAATTTTTAGAATTTAAAAAAAAAAAATTTTCTTTGGACAAAAAAAAAAACACACAAAAAAAAATAAAACCCCCACATTTTAAAAAAAAAAAAAAAACATAAAGAAAAAAAAAACAAACAACAAAACTATAAAATAAATAATTTTTAGAATTTAAAAAAAAAAAATTTTCTTTGGACAAAAAAAAAAACCCACTAAATCTATTCGCACCCCCACTTTTTAAAAAAAAATTAAAACCTTAAAGAAAACAAAAACAAACAACCAAACACACCAAAAACAACCAAACAAAAAAACTCAAATCTAACAACTTCAGAAAGTGCTGATCAAAATGGAACAAACGAAGCAATAACTGACTCAATAAATTACATCACAACTTCATTCGTTAACCAGCGCCTGGTGCCAACATTATTTCCTAATGGCGAGCGACTCTCTATTAAAAAAAAAAAAACGAAAAAAAAACCGAACCTCACTGCACAACAAGGGCATGAAACTGTCCTTCTACCTCAAGCCCCACTAACAACCGGGCGACACAATCGAAGCCTCCCTGGTTTCCCAATCTATTTAAAAAGCCCATCTGATAACGGGCGTTTAGGGGTTGACTTACCGCGGTAATTTGTCCCGATCATCATTACCACACGCGCTTTCGCATCGCTGACGTAGTGGGACCACCAACGAGAACAATCAGGTTTGCCAGATCTCCATCGACAACGGCACCGCTGACCAACCCAAGATAATGGAGGCCATCAGGGGATAAAAGGAGGGGGGGGGGGGTGGGGTGGGGAAGCCACCTAGGGAGATCGCTGCGCAACCTGTCGGGTGTCACATTGAGTGGGGAGACCACCAAGGGTGGCAGAATTACGAGCAGGTCATTTGTAGCGGTTCCGGTTACCCTCCGGACGACATAAATTAGATCACGTTAGTTGTAGGTCACTTATTGGAGTGGGGTGGGGGGGGGTATGTTGTTGGCGGTGGGCTTGCAGACGTGAGAGGGAATATTTAAAAAAACAAACAAGCAACAACTCTCGTGAGTATTTAAACATTGATTTAGGAATGTCTGTTAGGAAAGGGCGGTTGCTGTTACTATGAAAGCAGCAAAGAATGACTGAATAAAAAGACAGGCTAGGCTTTTAAAGCCGTCATTCGTTGAAACAACATCTGGCAGATGGGATTCTGAAGCTCTCCGTCATGACGGCTATCGGTTAGATTTAAGCATAAACTTGAATAGAGGTACTCCCTACTCACCCCTGTCTTACTCAAAACACGTCCTCGAGGTGAGCACTATTTAATCTTTCTACGAAGCAATATATACTTTTGTGTAAAAAAAAATAATCTACGTTTAGAGAGGATACAGTAAGAGAGAGAGAGAGAGAGAGAGAGAGATAGAAACAGAGAGAATTAGGCAGAGATAGGGAGCCAGATAAGAGACAGTAGAAACAGAGAGATTGAGTCAGAGAGGAGACAGATAGGAACAGAGAGAATGAGACAGAGAGACGGAAACAGATAGGAACAGAGAGAATGAGACAGAGAGAAGGAAACAGATAGGAACAGAGAGAATGAGACAGAAAAAATGGGACGGAGAAGGTATCCGAAAGACGGAGAGAGGCGGAAACAGGGGGAATGAGATAGATGGAAACAGAGAGAATGAGTCAGAGAGAAGGAAAGAGTTAGGAACAGAGAGAATGATACAGATAAACTGAGACAGAGAAAGTGAGACAAACGGGATGAGGCAGTGACAGAGACGGAGCCAGAGAGAAGGAGTCAGAGAGAAGGAATCAGAGAGAAGGAATCAGAGAGAAGGAATCAGAGAGAAGGAATCAGAGAGAAGGAATCAGAGAGAAGGAATCAGATGAAAAGAAAAAGAGAGTGAGGCATGGAAGACGGAGTCAGAGAGAAAGAGACACAGTGAAATAAGGAAAATGAAACACATATGGAAATAGAGAGAATGAAACAGATGGAAAGAAAGAAAATGCGACTGAGACAAAAAGAGAGTGAGGCAGAAAAATCTGACCATGTAATGAAACCGTCCCATGGTTACCAGGGACGAAGTTCCGGTCTTTGATCATCTGTTCACCGTGGATAGCGTCAATATACTGCCGTGGATGACTTCAGTTGTAGATTTGAATGAGAATGTAATGAAGATCTCAAACCATTCAAGGAGGACAATGTCTCAGCGACTCTTTGAGGACATTGCTGGCTGTAGGACGTTGGATATGGTACTTAAAGGAAGGACTTTTCATATTTAAAAATTTTTTAAAAATAAATTTGGTTTTAATCAGTGTCCGGTTTCTCCAAAAGAAATATTTCAGGGCTTAAAACTGAAAGCCTTTTCGTACACTTGCGCGTTTCCATGACAGCAGCAGCCTGGAATTCTTTCAGAAGTATGAACACATAAAAGAGAAGAAATGATGTTCGAAAAAGAAACTAGTTATCCGTGGACAAGGCATTATTCATCCACTGTTAATTTATACAAAGCAACCATGAGCTCTCTAACGTAAATTCTATAATTTTTTTTAGATTTAAAACAAAGAAATAACAACAATAACGGTTGAGTTGTTCGTTGTAGGAGGCTCTCTTTATTTTTTTTATTTTTTTTTTTTGTCGATTCGCGTATTATTGTATTTTCTTTCAGGATTTCTCCAAGACTTTGTGGGGTTTTTGTGTTTTGTGTGTGTTTTTTGTTGTTTTTTCTCTCCAATTTTAATTTATATTTATACTACACCACATAAATGTTAGATGTGCGTGTGTGTAATCTGCGCCATGGAAAGGAATGAAATCGTAATCGGAAGAGATTTGAAAATGTTTCTTTACGCGTTGTGTGACGGCATAGGAAAACAAAAAACCTGTCGGATCTGTCTCATAAATCCTCACCCCAGGACGGGCTGCTCACACAAAGAGCTCACGATGAAAGTCGGATTATCTACCTTGGCTTAGGGAGTTATCCCCTCCCCTTATCCTCTTGAAATGTAAACAAAACTAATTTAAGACTTCCTCGAACTCGATCAAACCGGTTTGGGGCTGCCAAGGAAACTTGATATAATCAACTTCCGGTGAAATGTGCTGTTGTTTTTTTTTAAATTTATTTTTGGTGTATCCTTGTCGAAAAGATTTTACCTGAAAGCTCCCCCACCTCCACCCCCCCCCAAACCCAACTTAACCCCCCCCAAAAAAAAACAACAACCTTTTCACACACATATACACAAACTTTTTTTTTTTGTGTTGCAAAAAGAATTTTTAAAAATAAAATAAAAATACGGAAAATACCCCCCCCCCCCCCCAAACCCCACTTAACCCCCCCCAAAAAAAAACAACAACCTTTTCACCCACATATACCCCAACTTTTTTTTTTTGTGTTGCAAAAAGAATTTTTAAAAATAAAATAAAAATACGGAAAAAGATAAGATGATGTCAAAATTGGAGTGAGTGTCCGACAGGAGTTCGTTAAAACTGGCATCCAATTTTACATCCATTGAGTTTTTCTTTGTTTAATTCTACTTTGACCGGTGTGATCAGATTATTCAGTCATATGTATTAATTATATTACCAAAACCAAAGCCACGTACAGCATCAGGTAAATATGGTTTGCCGTGTAACTCAACTGCGCCCGGTAATTGAGTTGACTCGAGTCCCTTACCAACGTCATACGTGCGCTGGTTTATAACCTTTAGGGGGAGAGGGCGAGCCAGTCGCTCTTTATGGCCCCCAGTGAGTGGGTCGGCGTCTTGCCCCATCTGCTGGGCCGTGCCGTAAATCACTTCCATAACATGTGGGGGTGCCTTCCTCCCTCCAGCCCCCCAAACGGGGAACACTTGGTCAACAGGTGGAGGGGAAATCTTCTTCTCCGGGGGTTGGGGGGGGGGGGGGCTTAAAAGCAGTAGCGGGTAGGGGATCTGGTCTCAGGAAGTACATGTATGGTTTGGGTGTGTTTCGTTTCTGATCTTTGTCATCAGGGTCTGTTTCCAACGGCTGAGATTCGTTCAAAACGCTACCCTGCAGGATCGGATCATTTCCCTGTAGAGTTTCTTGCGTTCGTCCTGCCTGCCCCTTGGTGATTGACCATATGCCACACTCGGTTGATGTTGGAAAATTCCTGTGGACGGCCTATGCCCCAGACGGGGTAAAGAGGCATAAGAAGAAGTGGATGTTATTAAGCCCTTATTTGATGACCACAGGCAATACCATTGGTATGTCAAGCTGTGGCCGGGCGGCTCTATGATGACCACAAACATAAACAAAACAATACAAATATATACATATATCATATTGTTACCATCAGCATGTTGTTTATGATAACAGTTTTTGGCCAATTTCACCTGGAATCGTTTTTTAGCTCAACTCAAGAAATATCAGTGGCAATGCTGCGATTTAAAAAAAAAAAATTGGGTTGGGGTGGGGGTTTGGAGAAAGTGTCTTAACTTGACAGGCGATGACCTCAATACGATAACAGATTATTGGATTAGTCTTACAACCCCAAACAGAAGTTGCCTGTTTCTTCTTGCTCTCAATGAACCAAAAAAAAAAAAAAAATCACCAAAACCAAGGAATCAGTTTTCAAGTCAGAATTGTGTCTGTGATGGTGTGATGGGGATATCTAAAGTGATCTCAGGAAGTGATTGAATGGGTACCCCGTTGCACTGTTCGCCTTTAAATCTATAGAATACAAACCCTTCTCAACTATTGAATCCCGCAACACTGCAGGGTCTTCTTCTTCCCGCCTCAGTCCAGCATTTGTGTGATTCGGGATTGTGGGCTCATTTCGGAGCTCAAATGGGGGAGCTACCTTTAAAAACCCAATCAAAATAGAATACATGCCAACGAGTGTGAGTGGTGTATGTGAATCTGATAGGTTCTTTTTTTTTTGTTTTTGTTTTTGTTTTTTTTGTTACATTAGAATGTTAAAGTGAAGTTTAAAATAAATACATGCATTGATTGCATGCCTTTCAGCTTTTATTCCTTAAAGTCAAAAAGAATGAGCAAAGTCGCTCCATAAAATTACCCGTCGAGGCCAATTAGAGATATTGTGTTTTACGCCGGACCTCTTTGAAGCTACTTTTAATCAATTTATAATGAAATTCACCGCAATTGGTAACATCAAAAAGTGTTGTTTTTGTTTTTTTTCTAAACACAAAGTAAGTGATTACAGATGACATCACAAAGATGGCCGAAAATCGGTCAGTTCAGTTTTGCTGGCAGTCCCCGCGAGCCCGACCTGGAGACGGACTGATAAGAGCATGCAATCCAAAATAGCAGACGTCACGATAATGAAAACACACCCTCCCCCCACCCTCCCCCTCCCCTAAAAAAAGGAAGGAAAAAAAAGCTAGTCTTTTCTTTAATTCCCAACGACTTATCTAACTCTCCGCCTGTGAAACAATGCCCGGATCTGTCTGGCCCGAGCCTCCCAGACCGATCTGTCTGGCGCCGATGGCCGCCCCCTTTTGTCATTCCAGGAGAGTTATCTCCCTTCACTTTCAGACCCCCGCGATAAGGATCTCACCAACCTCGGAGGCTGACAAACACGTGCGCTTCCAGGGTCGGCTTCCAGAATTCCTGCTGCCCGGTATTCGCGAGAATGTTCTCGGCGCTCGGCTCCGGCACGGTCTACCTGTGTGACCCGGGTGTCGCCCCTCGGTACGGATCGCGTGTCAAGACTCGAGCAGATTGCTGCAACTGGAGACAATGAAATGGTCTCAGGTATTCGCGGGTTATTCGTTGGAGAATCGCGGGAAATAGCAAATGGTATCGTCACGGGGAATATCAAAAGGTATCGTCACGGCAAATATCAAAAGATATCATGTTACGTAAATTTTTTGGTTTAAAAAATTTAATCTGTTTAAGATTTGGCTTGTTAGATGAACAATACGTAACAAACGACTGAAATCCAGTATACAAAGGGGGAAAAAAAACCAGATACCACAGCTAGTGAGATTAACAATATTCAATTTATTTATAGTAAT
Organism: Lymnaea stagnalis; assembly: GCA_964033795.1. Classification (NCBI taxonomy): domain Eukaryota; kingdom Metazoa; phylum Mollusca; class Gastropoda; family Lymnaeidae; genus Lymnaea; species Lymnaea stagnalis. The sequence continues at coordinate 601,613 of CAXITT010000177.1, read as the reverse complement.
AATCTTGATATAAAAAGCAAAACATCAACTAGATCTATATAGATTATAGAAAAAAAAAAACTCTGTTACCTTACACAGTACGTGAATGCGAGTAATTAAAAAAAAAAGTAAAAATATTAACACACACATGCAAGGGAAAACTTGTAAGCTTTGCAATCTCTTGTATCTCTACAGCGTCTGCCGTATTTATAGTCAGTAGAGAATACGAATTTTCCAGAACAGAAACTCTAGAAGTTCAATCGCCAGAGCGTGGGTTCAACCTCACTGTAGCACCTTCTCGACAAGGGAGGTGGGGAAGGAGTGATCAAACTGTGCACTAAGTTAATTAATGACAACATAGCACTAACAACAAGAAAGACGATTGATGTACACTATGGATCTGTACCACGCGGGGTGGAACAAAAATTAGGCCAACACACATGCAGTAAACATATCGTCGCGTGACATATCTAAAGGTATCGACACGGGAAATATCAAACGTGCCATCGTTGGTGGTATCAAAATGTAACACCCCTGCACCCAGAGCTACTGTAACATGGCAACCATATCCTCCCATAGTTACTGTATCATGGCAATCACATCCTCTCATACAGCTGCTGTATCATGGCAACCATCAACCTCCATATAGCTACTGTATTATGGCGACCAGACCCTCCCATTGCTAACGTGTCATTTCAAAGAGCCAATCACACATTATTATTATTAATTTTTTTTTGTATACGAAATAATGCAACTTAAGGTACGAAGTACGGGTGTCTTTTTTTCCACAACCTGTTTTTATCAGCAAACGTTCCACGTCACTTGCATTCGAAACACAAATCAACTATTCTTTCATTACTCTCTGGTAATATGTAAACCACAACGAACACCCTCATCCCCCCCCCCCCCACCAAACACCACCACCCCCACCCCCCCCCCCCAACAAACACCAACACCCTTTCACCCCAAAAAAAACCTTCATTCTTTAATTCAATTAAACTTCTCTTTACTTTTTGGATATTACCTCACGAGTTCTACACAAACATTTCCTGAACACCGACATTTAATAAATCTTAAATTTCGCTAGTTAAGTCAGCTTAAGACTTCGTTCGGTTTCCAGAAAAGAAAGACCAAAAAAAAATTCAAAATTTAATTTTTTTTTTTTTTAAAATGTCTTGTTAGAAACGAAGTTTGTTCATGAATTGACAACATTTCTTCACCTCGCGATACCCAAAGAGCACATCAGATTTCGCGCCGTTACACCATTTTGGCGCCAAGCCGTATCTGTGCAGAGACAGTGCGGTCTCGTCTGCCCGAAGGGAAGGCACATCGCACGTGTTGATGGTTTCCTGTTCGCTTTAATTGGATTCAACCATCGGGTCTCGAGTTACACTCATGTAATAATAACAGCAACGCTTAATTGAATGTGTCTCCGTCAAACTAATTATAGTGTTAACGAGTCAGTGTGTTGTCTGACTGTACCGGGTGTGTTTGTAAGTTAATCTGAATTCTTTTTTTTTTTTTTTTGGTTTTTTATGTTGGGTCTTTAGGGTTATGGAATCCCCAGAAATGTTTTCTTTTCGGTGGTCAAACTGGCCGTCTCTCATGATGGCTTTTTTTGTGTGGTCAAACTGGCCGACTCTTTTGATGGCTTTTTTGTGTGGTCAAACTGGCCGACTCTTATGATGGCTTTTTTGTGTGGTCAAACTGGCCGACTCTTATGATGGCTTTTTTGTGTGGTCAAACTGGCCGACTCTTATGATGGCTTTTTTGTGTGGTCAAACTGGCCAACTCTTATGATGGCTTTTTTGTGTGGTCAAACTTGCCGACTCTTATGATGGCTTTTTTGTGTGGTCAAACTGGCCGACTCTTATGATGGCTTTTTTGTGTGGTCAAACTGGCCGACTCTTATGATGGCTTTTTTGTGTGGTCAAACTGACCGACTCTTATGATGGCTTTTTTTGTGTGGTCAAACTGGCCGACTCTTATGAAGGCTTTTTTGTGTGGTCAAACTGGCCGACTCTTTTGATGGCTTTTTTTGTGGTCAAACTGGCCGACTCTTATGATGGCTTTTTTGTGTGGTCAAACTGGCCGACTCTTATGATGGCTTTTTTGTGTGGTCAAACTGGCCGACTCTTATGATGGCTTTTTTGTGTGGTCAAACTGGCCGACTCTTATGATGGCTTTTTTTTTGTGGTCAAGCTGGCCGACTCTTTTGATGGCTTTTTTGTATGGTCAAACTGGCCGACTCTTATGATGGCTTTTTTGTGTGGTCAAACTTGCCGACTCTTATGATGGCTTTTTTGTGTGGTCAAACTGGCCAACTCTTATGATGGTTTTTTTTTGTGGTCAAACTGGCCAACTCTTTTGATGGCTTTTTTTGTGGTCAAACTGGCCGACTGTGATGATTACTTTGCCTTCTGAAATGTATTAATTTTACTGTCTTAGTAATTCCCATCATGTGGCGGACCCATGAGCCTCTCCAACCCCTGAAAAGTTTACCGTTGTTGTTACTTAAAATCCCAAATTTTCTTGTACTTACCACATATACAGGAGGGGAAAAAGAAAGTGACACGTAAGACTTATGAGTAAGACTTATGACATGACTTTGACCTGCGATGTGAACTTCTAAAATCCCATCTATGATATTACCAGTACTTCATAGAAATTAACCACTAACCCCTTAAATATATCGACACGCTGGCTTTCAATTATAGATTTATATAAATAAACGTATTGCTTTGCCGACAGTTAAGACATTTGAAACGTTGGCGATGGTTCCGGATCTCCCGAAGATACATTATACCTATCATTTATGGAATGGGATTCGAGATTCGCGACGGCTCATTGTGTAGTATCGAGCTTGATACCAACCAGACATCATTAAGCACTTAATGGAGTGAACTATTTGCAGGCGAGGTTGAATGTGAATCATGATGAAATATTTATTACGTCCGAAGATCACTCCATCCCTCTTAAAAATGGTTTATCCTAAAACTTGTCGAAGCATTTTTTTTCTTCTTCACTTTTTGAATCGCGCTAACACTGGAACATTTTGTCATCATTCTGCTTAATTTAGCCTTCATCCTTTAAATAAAAGTTAACCTTATATATGAATGAACACTGCAATTTGGTGTATTATAGTCTAAGTTAAGTGCTATCTCATTGTATGAATGTAATCACTTCATGGGTGTATGACTGCAACTGAGTACAATTCTCTTATTGATTCAAACTTCAGCATACCTTGTTTTGCTATTTCATTAATGAAATACTGCGTTCAAGCTATACGAGGGAAAGAGTGGAACAAGATATATTATGTTGAAGCTTGAAATGAAAGAACAGGATAATAAAAGGGAACGCTTCGGCTAAAAGCCTTCTTCTTCAGCCGACACAACAAGAAAAAAAAAAGAAAAAGAAACAGAAATACGTTTTTAAAAACTTAAGGATCTGTAGTTCACTGTGTTGTGGGGAAAATGGTAGAGGCAGAATCGCTTGGACACTCTAACTTCTCACAGTAATATGATTGTCCAAAGCTAAAAAAAACAAAAAAACCTGTACTGGCCAAAAGATTACAGGAAGTAAAAGAATTTAGGTTTCAATAATTTGGAATTCAAGTTTTTAACTGACAAAAAATACATAAGAATAAAAAAAAAATTGAAATAATAAGAGAAAAAAAATGAAATACAAGGAAATTGATGATCACCAGCAATATAGCATCAGGTTTATTCCATACGGTGCTATGGTGCCGACGAGCATATCCTGTTGCTGTCGGGGTCAGCAAGAAGCATATGACGATTGCTTAAGAATATTTTGAGCAATCGTGCTTTTGAAGTGGTAATTAATAATGAGTTCAATCATCATTTTTGTATGCACTAAGCTTGAAAATATCATGACGTGGGATAGTACTGATACGATTCAATGCCGAGACAAGAGTGTATTATAGTTTCAGGATAAGATCTGGCGCGGAAAAAGTTCATCATCTCATTGGTCCTATCTAAGAAGTCTTCATCGGAGGCAGAGGTGATGTTGTCTAAGAGGTTGGGCAAGGGGTACGGAGTTTTAGCATGCTTGTGGGGGTGGGGGGGGTGGGTGAATACAATAAGTAACTGTGGATTTATACTTCTGTGAGTTTGTTGTATTCAGATGGGAATAACGGGTTTTCTTCTAAGACTAGAAGCATACATATAGCGACACCCGAGGAACAATAACAGGATACTTTGTGAGGGAAACCCAAGACCCACAACCAATGGTCACTCTCTACAATCAACCCCTTCAGTATTTTGCATATGCTGATGACATAGCGCTGCTAGGGAAAAGTATTAAAGACGTATCAAAATCCTTTATTGGATTAGAAGACGCATCACTGCAAGCAGGGCTGGAGGTTAACAAACAAACAAACAAAAAAAACAAAAAAATTATTGACTATGATAAGAGAACAGACAATTCAAATACCTGGGATCTTTATTAATTAAAAGAAACGAATTACTAACAGAACATAAAATAAAGAATATTGCCAGGAAACAGGCCATACTTCAGTAGTCAGAAAATACTTACAAGTAAAAACATTACAAGAGAGAAAAAAAAGAAAACTATTAATAAAACTGTTATCAGATCAGTTGAAACATACGCAAGGGAAACCTGGAACCTATCAAACAAACAAACGGCAGAAGACCTATTAAACACATGGGAGAGAAACGTTCTCAGGAAAATATATGGACCAACAAAGGATGAATATGGATGGAGAATACGAACCAACCAGGTTTAGTACGCGTTCTATAGCAGGATCCCACGATAGAACAGAAAAAAAAGTGTGTTGGGGGCGGGGGGGGGGGTTAAGCTACGCTTGGCAGGACACTTAGAGAGAATGCCAAATGACAGTGGAGTGAAGAGGGTGCATCAGCAAAACCCCAGAGGAAAACGGCTCAAAGGCATGACCTAGGCTTTGGTGGATGGATGGATGATGTGGAAAAAGATCTACAGCTGCTGGGAATCCAAGCATGGAAAAGAAAAGCATCAGTTAGGTCTGAGTGGAAGGAAGTGTTGAGTCATGTCAAAGCCCTACATCGGCTTTACCGCCACAGGGATGGATGGATGGTCTGTGTGGAAGGAAATAGTGAGGCAAGCCAAAGACCTATACTTGGGCTGTAGCGCAGGGATGGATGGATTAAGATGTTGGTAATGTCCAGTAAGTTGAGAGAATGCCCAGAGATTTGGGAAGTAAGTTGAAAGGATGGGTGGAAAGAAGTAAAGGCAATCAATACATTTTCAGAGTTTATTTGTTTCCATGGTAGTAATGCAAATCTGCCTTCTCTACCAAGAAATCCAAGGGCCCATTCTTTTGGTACCCAAGAAAGCACCGCTAATTCGGTCAAAGAAATTACCACTGTATCCAAAACAGTTGAGGGTGAGTACCAGTTAAGGCAATGGGATAATAGTGTCAGTGGGGATTGATGGATATACATTTTAGCACTAAGTTTGTATGAATGCGAGTACCATCTTTGGTGTATACATGTAAGCATTGTTCGTGTAAGAATCCAAATTCAATCTCGGTGTATGAATGCGAGTACCATCTTTGGTGTATACATGTAAGCATTGTTCGTGTAAGAATCCAAATTCAATCTCGGTAGTATGAATGCAAGTACTATCTCGGTGTATAAATGTAAGCGCTATTCGTATATGAATCCAAGTTCAATCTCGGGGGTATGAATGTAAGTACTATGGGTGTATAAATCCAAGTTATATCTCGGAGTATATACGTAACCTCTATGGGTGTAAAAATCCAAGTACCATCTCGGCGTATAAATGTAAACACGATGGGTGTATGATCCAAGTGTCCCACATCTCGGTGTATGAATCCACTAACAAAGTCGTAAATATTCATGTTCATGCCAAAACTCGTTACATTTAAAGTGCTGCACATTGCTATATCCACAAGGAATAATTACCATTGGCTACAGAGAAAAATCGTTAACCTTTAAAATTAAAGCGTCTGTGTGAATTGGGGGGGGGGGGAGGGGGGAGAAGCGGAAATTAAAGAAAAGCCGGAACAAACAGAAGCGTTTAGAAACATGAAGAAAATGGCTAAAATGTTCAATCAATATCTAATCATCGTTAGGTCACCCCCCCCCCCCAGCTCCTGCCCTCGCCATGCCTCGGACAGTAAGATACTGTTGATGTCCCCAGCTAAAACCCTTGCATAGCCCACCAAGGAGCGCCATGGCAGAATTTAAAAAAAAATAATTCAACTTTCCTTTTTCATTAAAAAAACAACAAAAAAAACAACCCAACAGCCCTTTAAATATTAGAGATGACTTAATCAGTTCTTTATTTGAGTTCTTTTTTCCTTTGGGGTGGGTGGGACTATAGGATTGGAAGGGGGTCTCATTATGTCACCGTATGGGACAGTTCCCGACCTTATGTGACAGGTCCCCATCATACGTGACAGTTCCCGACCGACATTTCTCCACAGTATGTGACAATTCACCCCGTGTGTGACAGTTCTCCACGGTATGTGACAGTTCCCGACCGTATGTGACAGTTCTCCACGATATGTTACAGTTCCCGACCTATGTGACAGTTCACCATTGTATATGACAGTTCTCCATGGTGTTTGATTGTTCCCGACCGTATGTGACAGTTCTCACGGTATGTGATAGTTCCCGACCGTATGTGACAGCACCACCATATGTGACAGTTCCTCACCGTATGTGAGTTCCCGACTGTATGTGAGAGTACCCCTTTCGTATGTTGGAGTTCCCCGCCGTATGACAGTTCACCACCGTATGTGTCAGTTATCCACTGTATGTGACAGTTCCCCAGCGTATTTGACAGTCCCCCATCCGCATTAGAAAGTTCCCCACCGTATGTGAGTTCCCCACCTTATGTGAAAGTTCCCTACCTAATATTAGTGTTTCCCGCCGTATGTGAGAGTCCCTTACCATATGCTAGAGTTCGCCGCCGCATGTGAGAGTTCCCTACCATATGCTAGAGTTCGCCGCCGTATGTGAGAGTTCCCTACCATATGCTAGAGTTTGCCGCCGTATGTGAGAGTCCCCTACCATATGCTAGAGTTCGCCGCCGTACATGAGAGTCCCCTACCATATGCTAGAGTTCGCCGCCGTATGTGAGAGTTCACTGCCATATGCTAGAGTTCGCCGCCGTATGTGAGAGTCCCCTACCATATGCAAGAGTTCGCCGCCGTATGTGAGAGTCCCCTACCATATGCTAGAGTTCGCCGCCGTATCTGAGAGTTCCCTACCATATGCTAGAGTTCGCCGCCGTATGTGAGAGTCCCCTACCATATGCTAGAGTTCGCCGACGTATGTGAGAGTTCCCTACCATATGCTAGAGTTCCCCGCCGTTTGATTGGCAGATATGGCGATTGACCTCCATTGACAAATTGCTCGCGGGCGAAGTTTCTCGTCGCACTGCAAACAAACAAACCAACCTACAAACCAACAAACAATCGTGACAGTGATAAAAACGTGATGTTTGTAAGTAGTAACGATTGATATGTATAGTCTTCTACCAGGTCTAAAGAAATATAGAGAAAAAAATTGTCGCATAGTTTATGAACGGCCCAGCCCGTGGAAATACATGACCTAATGAAATTGGGGGGGGGGGGGGG
>CAXITT010000177.1:573467-593021 GCA_964033795.1 Lymnaea stagnalis | reverse complement strand
TTTTTTTTTTTTGTTGTTCCCCTCACCCTGGTCCAATTCCATCACCAGACTATTCTTTTCACTAAGCCGAGATGGGGAGTGATGGGAACGTGAGATCTAATGAACTTAATTAAGCAGTGAGTTTTTCACGCAGGTATCAGTCTTTATAAACTGCTCATCCTGTTAGTCAGGTTGAGTTGTACTATATATATATATATATATAAATATATATATATATATATATATATATATTGAATGAAAGGTCTATACATTTCACAGAGTAGAGACCGACCGAAAGTGATTTTCTGAGTTCGGCCGAAGCCGAAACTAGGCCGAAAGTTTAAAAAAATGACTTTCGGCCGAAACCGAAGCTGAAACCAAAAGCGTCTTTCGGCCGAAGCCGAAACTAAAATACTAATATATTTTGAAATTCTTTCATGCATACATTCTACATACATCGATGGGGGAAAGTATCAATATTTCCTCTCTTTTTATAACCAATGAGATCCTCGTGAATTTTAACCAATAAACATCCAATGAATACTTTGGCTTTTACCATTTTAATTTAAAAGTAATTTAAATTTCTTTAAAATGTTTTTAAAGTAGTATGGTAAGAGAAAAATTTGGACCTGAAAAGGGAAAGGGGGGGGGGGCAAAATTCATGAAAAATGGACCCTTGAGAGCCCTTTGCTTTTATACTATAATTACAACCTAGAACATATGCCTGATTATAATTATGTTGGCTCTAATAGCGTCAATAGTCACCCAAATATCATTTATTAAGGCTATTTTAAAAAAATCGAAGTGGCTCCTCGGATCCGGCTAACAGAAGTGAGATGTTGGGATAAAAAAAAAAGGTTTAAATTATTATTGTTGCGTTTGTAAGACAAAATTTTGTATCGAATGAAAGATAACTGAATGGACCGTATGTTGGTCAACTTAATTCTACAGTTCACCTCAAAGTAAACGACCACAGACGACATCCGAACAGCGTGTAATCAAAATGGATCCGGACACGCATCGCCACCGCTATTTATTTTTTTTACCGCGCTTCGAGCCTTTTGGGATGAAGCGTGTTTTTCAAATAAACTTTATTATTATTATTATTATTATTATTATTATTATTATCAGCATTGAAATCATGTACCTCACACAGCTGAGTTCGTATACTTTTATTTTTCCTATCTCCGCTGCATTTTTCGCTGCTTCATGTAGGTGGCGTATTAAAGAAGAACCATGTAGGTGGCATATGAAAGATGAACCATGTAGGTGGCGTATTAAAGATGAACCATGTAGGTGGCATATGAAAGATGAACCATGTAGGTGGCATATGAAAGATGAACCATGTAGGTGGCTTATGAATGATGAACCATGTAGGTGACATAATAAAGATGAACCATGTAGGTGGCGTATGAAAGATGAACCATGTAGGTGACATATGAAAGATGAACCATGTAGGTGACATATGAAAGATGAACCATGTAGGTGACATATGAAAGATGAACCATGTAGGTGACATGTGAAAGATGAACCATGTAGTTGGCGTATGAAAGATGAACCATGTATGTGACTTATGAAAGATGAACCATGTAGGTGGCATATGAAAGATGAACCATGTAGGTGTCTTATGAAAGATAAACCATGTAGGTAGCGTATGAAAGATGAACCGGTGTCTTATGAAAGTTGAACCATGTAGGTGGCCTATGAAAGATGAACCATGTAGGTGTCTTATGAAAGATAAACCATATAGGTGGCTTATGAAAGATGAACCATGTAGTTTGCATATGAAAGATGAACCATGTAGGTGTCATATGAAAGATAAACCATGTAGGTGGCATATGAATGATGAACCATGTGGGTGGCGTAAAAAAGATGAACCATGTAGGTGACGTATGAAAGATGAACCATGTAGGTGACGTATGAAAGATGAACCATGTATGTGGCGTATGAAAGATCAACCATGTAGGTAGCGTATGAAAGATGAACCATGTAGGTGACGTATGAAAGATGAACCATGTAGGTGACGTATGAAAGATGAACCATGTAGGTGACGTATGAAAGATGAACCATGTAGGTGGCGTATGAAAGATGAACCATGTAGGTGGCGTATGAAAGATGAACCATGTAGGTGGCGTATGAAAGATGAACCATGTAGGTGGCGTATGAAAGATGAACCATGTAGGTGGCGTATGAAAGATGAACCATGTAGGTGGCTTATGAAAGATGAACCATGTAGGTGGCGTATGAAAGATGAACCATGTAGGTGACGTATGAAAGATGAACCATGTAGGTGGCGTATGAAAGATGAACCATGTAGGTGGCGTATGAAAGATGAACCATGTAGGTGACGTATGAAAGACGAACCATGTAGGTGGCGTAAGAAAGATGAACCATGTAGGTGGCGTATGAAAGATGAACCATGTAGGTGGCGTAAGAAAGATGAACCATGTAGGTGGCGTATGAAAGATGAACCATGTAGGTGGCGTATGAAAGATGAACCACACTGAGATAAAATAAATTGACAGATGCGATGTATTTTCGTTTTTAAAACAAATCAGTGGTAAACAACATTTGCCCCTAGCTTTCATCTCGGCCCCATGAAAAGATTAACTGCGTTTACCCATCTAACTACAGTAAATGTTCTGTTTGTGTAAAACAGTTGACTAAAGTGACTCGGGCACCGTCGGTGTTTACGTTTTCTATTCATTCAGGCCTGTAACAGTTTACGCCATGTTTACTGCCGGGCCAACAATAACAGGGCATTTCCCATTGGCTGATTACACTTGTCAACGGAACATCATGGCCGATAACTCAGGCTTTAGAAAGTAAAAGCAGGGGCCGGCAGAGTTCAGGAATGCAATAATCGTGCTTAGTTATAGTATAGTGCTATAACTTCACCGTTTTTTTTTACATTTTTTTGTTGCTTTTTTTTTTGCAATCGGGAAAATGGAGATAGAAGCTTGTAGGGTAAATCACTCCGAGGTTTGGTGCAATATCTTTCCACCACATCACGGCGTTGGTGTCTGGCTAACAGTGTCGCACACCGATAGAGTTTTGTACTATCCCATAAGTATCATGATAAATCATACAATTTTATTATACTTCGTAATCACTAGTTGTCTCGTAATTTTCCCCCCTCCTGTCGCATATAGTTTTCTGCTGTAGCATTCACACGGTTTCCAGATGTTTACATTTCTCTGCTGTCACCAGCACAAGTTGAGGACCATGCGTTCTGGTCTTACCAGGACAGTACTGTTCTGTTCTTTTTTTTGTTAGGACCTTTGTCCGTGGTCGCAGACTAGCTGTGGGTTAAAATTATAAGTCATTCCATACTAGACGATATGAGTTCAATTCAGCTGATCAACGTATACTTTCCATGCCCTGTCTGGTGGATATAAATTCGTCACCTTCCAATTCGTCACCCAAATGTAGTTGGGGCATTATGAGCCACTTTATTCCGCGGCTGAAAAAAATATGTTTGCGGGCCGGCCTCCGGGCTGAATCTAACACTAACGACACCAATGACGGCAAATGATTTGAAATGTCCCGGTTTTGATCTTGAAAGAAAAAAAAAAATGGCCACCTTACACATACAGTTCCTGCGATCTTAAAGTTTCCCTTTGCCTGTGACCCCTGTCACCAGTCCCCTCCGTGACCCCTGTTACCAGTCCCCACTATGACCCCTGTTACCAGTCCCCACTATGACCCCTGTTACCAGTCCCCACTATGACCCCTGTTACCAGTCCCCACTATGACCCTTGTTACCAGTCCCCAAGCCCCTATAAATAATTCTGCCACGACCTTCATCAAACAACATAATTTTTTTTTTTTAAATACTTGTTTTTTTTTTAAACTCCGCCTTTGTTGGTGTTTCTGCATTTAAGGCTAAAGTTTCGGACGGCCAAATGACCTACTTTCCGTCATTTAATCAAACTGAACTTGCCACATAGACTTTTTGCCAATGACAATACTTGTGTTCAAATTTTCAGCCCTTACTCCAAACCCCCGAAAACAGGTTGGGGGGGGGGGGGGAGGTTAATGCTTTGTTAAATGGGTGCGTATTTTGGTGTGGGGATTATTTGTGTAGATGTTTCTATGTTCTTTTTATTTGTGGCGTATTTGAATATGCATTAAAAAAAATACCCCCCGAAACCGGTTTGGGGGGGGGGGGGAAGGTTAATGCTTTGTTAAATGGGTGCGTATTTTGGTGTAGAGATTATTTGTGTAGATGTTTCTATGTTCTTTTTATTTGTGACGTATTTGAATATGCATTAAAAAAAATTGTGAAGGAAAAATAAGAAGGAAACATGAAACGTGTTTTCACCAGAAGTTTATCCATTAACATAACCGCTTCTTAATAAATGATCAATCACGTACAAATACATAAATGCTATTGAATTTGCCGCCCTTAGTTCACGAATACCACAATGCATACAGAATACACCAACAAAAAAAAAAAAAGCTATAGAAAGAATATTTAGCGGATCCACAGTCCACCCGAAAATAAGTGTCGCCAGGGACGGATCGCCCCCTCCCCCCTCCACCCTCACTCTCCAATCCTGCACTTTGGCTGCAGCCCTTACCGCCTCCAATGTGTTACCCAGGCTAGTGTAGAAAGGTAATTTGCGCAACATCCCAGCAGGTGCTACCAGATCATTTTAGATAGTTACACCTCACAATCCCTGGGCCTTGCAGATAGCTACAGTGAAATTTTGGGGACCGAAGCAATGGTGATGCTATTTGCAGGGATAGTGCTATTTGCAAGGATGGGGCTATTTGCATGCGTTGTGCTATCTGCAAATCCAAAGAGTATTAAAAATGGTTCCTTGCCGGAGTGTGTTAATCCTTATGCCAGGGACAGCGCTATTTGAAGGATCGTTATTTCCAGGTTTCGTTATACATTTCCCAACATTTGAACGGATAACACCTTGAACAACATTTCCCCCCCTCCCCAATGTTAATGTTCAGCCCACTGTGGGTTGGCAGCAACTCACAATATTCCAGTTTGAATTTCCAGCCCATAAGGTCAAGCGGCTAATGATGACATGCAAACCGGGATTCGAACTCACGAGGTACCGGTCGGTATTGCATTACCCCGCGGAGCCACCGCCTCCCTGCGAAAATCCGCTCACGTGACTCGCTGGCGCGAATTCGTTGTTTACAAACAACACACCGGCCAACACGAGGTTAGCACGCCGAGAACAGCGCTGTTTTGGCTGTAGTTGTCTCGTTGGAGAAAACATTGACAGTTGGGAGCCAACGTGATTTGGTGATATTTCGCTTTCCATGTCGGTAATGGAATACACGTGAGGAACATATGGCAAGATTTTCTCCCATTTTTTTTTTGTAAGGGCCGCTTGTTGGGGGAAAAGATTTAATGAGTTTATTTGCTTTTCCCAACATCTGCACATCCGAAGTGTGCGTGTAGAGGTCTAAAAATAGTAAATACTCGAACTGCGGAAGTGTATTCGATAAAGCCAAGGCTGGAAACGCTGGTGAATAAAAAAAACAACAAAAAAACTAATTAGTGCCCATCTTACATGGGAGTCTACTCTGGGGGAGTGATGACATCACCGCGAGCCCAACCGGAAACTGAAATATGGACGCCATGTATCGTGTTTTTGTCGTAATACCTGGAAGACATGTGGACGTAACGAACCCAACTAACGCATATATTCTGGTGAAGGTCTGAGATTGCGCTCTTGTGACGCCAGGCTAGTACATTGGCTACCAGCTCCATCTGCTGAGCTGAGCCATACAACATTCTCCCACCGCCCTGGCCTCTCCCCTAAAATCTCTAGTGAGGGACGTTCGGTCAACAGATGCGCTAGTGGTTCCGGGACCAAGCTGCAATGCCGGCAGGCAGGGCCCCTGTTACGACCTACCCTGTTGAAGTATGTGCCGATGGGACAGGGCTCAGTGCGCATCTGTGTCACTAGACTCAGGTGCCCGCGACGTAACGCCGCACCACGGGTCCTGTCTGCTAGACGTTGGCAAGTTAGCTACCTAAACAATTCATGTCATAGTATGTTGAAGCTTGATTCAAAATACAGGACAATAAGTGAAGTGGAGTCCGGGGGGGGGGAGGGGGGGGGGGGGGTAATCTAATTTTTTTATTCATTTTGGCTCCAAAATTTAACTGGTCTACCATTTTCATTAATTTTTAATTTTAAAATTATAAAGTTATCCACTGTTGGGGGGGGGGGGGGGGGGGGGGGGGGGGGGGGGGAGTGTAATCTAATTTTTTTATTCATTTTGGCTCCAAAATTTAACTGGTCTACCATTTTCATTAATTTTTAATTTTAAAATTATAAAGTTATCCACTGTGACATAATTGTGTCACACGAACAAATGATCAAAGTCGAAGACTACATTGCGCCGATGGCACTGAATATAATTAAGACAAAACAGGTCCGACCCTCCAGTGTTCACTCTGTTGACTGTGGGATCTTATGAGAGTCGTTTTTATTCCATAAACAGCTGATTGAAAAAATTATAAAAACATACATAGAGATCGCATCAATGAACATTGGTGCTTCTGAGATCACTTTGTATACAGTTGCCTTTTGGGGTTTACCTCAAAACCAAATTCAGAGACTCCAGAAGGTGCAAAATACTGCAGCACGCATGGTATCGCGGATTTTAAAAAAATCTGACCACATCACCCAAGGTCTTAGAGATCTCCATTGGCTTCCAGTGCGTGAGCGCTGCATTGAACACAAAATTCTGTCCCTGGCGTACAGCTGTGTAGAAGACTCTGCACCTGAATATCTTATTTCTAAACAAGAACCCCTATAGAACCTGCGCTCTTCCACACAGTCCTTACTGATGGTTCCCAGTGTGGAAGGACATACAGAAACAAGTCATACGGGGTGCGCTATTTTGAAGCTATTGCGCCTAAATTATGGTACATCTTTGAGGGAAATTGAAAATGATACAAATTCATTTAAGACCAATTGAAAGACTTTTTTCTTTAAGTAGATTCTAGAGCAGCAGAGCGCTGTGAGCATGCTAAAATAGCATGGATAAAATGCGCTATAAAAGTTTTCAATCACTCAATCAATCAAAACATTGTGTTGCATTTTTGAAATGAGTAAAACAGAGTAGGGTTAAACCTGAAAAAATCAACGCAACAAAACAGCGAACGTGTCGGCAGAAAGCCTTCGTCAGCGAACAAAACAACAGAAAAAATGGTATAAAAATAAGGCTCAACATTCATCACACAGTTGTTCCATATTCAACCTGTCCTCCAGGCTCAACATTCATCACACAGTTGTTCCATATTCAACCTGTCCTCCAGGTTCAACATTCATCACACAGTTGTTCCATCTTCAACCTGTCCTACAGGTTCAACATTCATCACACAGTTGTTCCATCTTCAACCTGTCCTCCAGGCTCAACATTCATCACACAGTTGTTCCATATTCAACCTGTCCTCCAGGTTCAACATTCATCACACAGTTGTTCCATATTCAACCTGTCTTTCAGGTTCAACATTCATCACACAGTTGTTCCATATTCAACCTGTCCTTCAGGTTCAACATTCATCACACAGTTGTTCCATATTCAACCTGTCCTTCAGGTTCAACATTCATCACACAGTTGTTCCATCTTCAACCTGTCCTCCAGGCTCAACATTCATCACACAGTTGTTCCATATTCAACCTGTCCTCCAGGCTCAACATTCATCACACAGTTGTTCCATATTCAACCTGTCCTTCAGGTTCAACATTCATCACACAGTTGTTCCATATTCAACCTGTCCTTCAGGTTCAACATTCATCACACAGTTGTTCCATATTCAACCTGTCCTCCAGGCTCAACATTCATCACACAGTTGTTCCATATTCAACCTGTCCTCCAGGTTCAACATTCATCACACAGTTGTTCCATCTTCAACCTGTCCTACAGGTTCAACATTCATCACACAGTTGTTCCATCTTCAACCTGTCCTCCAGGCTCAACATTCATCACACAGTTGTTCCATATTCAACCTGTCCTCCAGGTTCAACATTCATCACACAGTTGTTCCATATTCAACCTGTCCTCAAGGTTCAGCATTCATCACACAGTTCTTCCATCTTCAACCTGTCCTCCAGGCTCAACATTCATCACACAGTTGTTCCATATTCAACCTGTCCTCCAGGTTCAACATTCATCACACAGTTGTTCCATATTCAACCTGTCCTCAAGGTTCAGCATTCATCACACAGTTCTTCCATCTTCAACCTGTCCTCCAGGTTCAACATTCGTCGCACCCTAGACCAAACGCGGGTACAACCACCAGGTGTCGAGAGGGTCTTCTCTTTGCCGTGTCTCGGATGTCTCTTCACGCCACCAACTCTGGCCGGGTCTCCTTGTACAAACGTAACGCGAGCGCCCGACAAGGATGACGACAATGCTTAAAGGCAGACACACGTCCTCGATAGACAAACCGCCCAGTTCAAATAGGTTTTTTTTATGATTATTATTATTTTTTTATTCTCTATTTTCATAGAACACTTTCCGTTTTCAAAGGTTCTTAAATTGTTATACACAAAGCACGCTTAAACAAGTTCGTTAAAATAACAGCAAGTATGGGAAGAAACAAATTTAAGTTCTTCAAGTGCTTTAAGGAAAAATTAAAATTGGTAAAGTACATTTTAAAAAAAAATATTAAAAAATCCAGCGTCGGACCACTAGAAAACGGAAAACAAAATATTTAAAAAATGAGCTTTCTAAGCAGTGTTGGATACTTTTCATACCTCTTGGGGGGAGGGGGGTTGGGGGAAATGTCATCATGACATGTCAGTAAAGCATTATCTTAAAACATTTTCAAGTTTCACAGGACAAGTACATCCGCTTATCGTTATCCATTCCGTTTCGTGACATCACAAACTTAATATTGCCATTTTATTTTTTCATTGTTATCTTGTGGAGCTCGTCTTCATGAACGGATAACGCGGAGGGACATTAATGATATTTATAGTCTAAAAATAATTGGCGACAAAAACTGAAAATAATTGGTAATGCCATCCAGTGATTATGCTCACAAATATTTAAATAGTACCGTACCATGCGCCCCCCCCCACTAGCCCCCCCCCCAGCCNAATCCCCGTGCTGCCACACCTACTGGGCTCTACTTCTTGATGGCGGATGTTTTTCAATGTGGTGACGTCGTCGTACGGTGCATCGCCGCCCCTCTGCCCGCGGTGCCCACTCTGGGGGCAATTCGTGGCTGTCAAATATTGATACGCGGGAGTTGCCCGCCTTCTGAACATACAAACTTTCCGTTCAAGCGGTGACATTCCCCCCCTACCCCCCCCCCACACACACACACACACACCTTTTCTGCGGTGGGAGGGGGGTTGGTTGAGGAGAAGTTGTGTACATGAAACACTGGTCCGGAAGATCGAGTCAAGCTGGACTGGCTGGGTTCATTCTTATAGCAACGTCGTGTTTTCTGTGAAATTCATGATCAACATTGCATACAAGACCTACTCAAATGATTGATGATTGCGCTTTATGTTCGTATATTTCTTGATATAAATGACAGGCATATTCATTAACGTTAAAGTAATTCCAGCACAGGGTCCTCAAACTGTGCGCCGCAGCGCCTTGGAGAAACAAATATTCACGGCTTACTCTTATGGGTGCCAATAATTTTTAAAAAAAACAAAACCCCCCACAAAAACCATTCCTTTAAACATCGCTATTCTTTGTGCTTAATAAAATATGACGTGGATTTCCTTGGGAAAATCTGAATGAAGTAAGGGCACCAGTACTCAGAAAAGTCTTGGAACCTCTGGACATGCATTATGAAAAAGAAACATATTCCTTCTCCTAATCCATTTGTTAAAAAGAAACACAAAAAAACAACAAAAAAAAACATTTATTTTGGTAATTTTAACTTTACTCTCAAGAGCACAACAATTTTCGCGTTGACTGTCGCTATAACTCCAAGCCATGTATGTAGTATGTACTTCCGTCTTCCGACTTTGTGGTCGTTGATGGTTTTTTGTTGTTGTTTTTTTTTTGTTTTTTTGTCTCTCCCGACGAATACCTGGCTGACTCCTCTAGCGAGGCCATTTGTTTCATTCGGCTATGGGCCCAAAAGATAGGACCCACACACAGACAAACCCTATGCTACTGAACTTGAATATCTACTTACTGGAGTCGCTGGCTCTGATCCATTGCGCCACAGGGGCGTCAAAGCAGTCGTTAAAAGCATAAACAACACGCAGCGGCGTAGCGAGGGTGTTTGGCGCCCGGGGACAAGATCCATTTTAAAGCGCCCCATTTTCTTTTTTTCAACTCTCAAACCCATTGTTTTCATCAATAAAATAGTATCAAAGCACATTTTGGCGCCCTTAACTAGCTGTCCCACCTGCACCCCCCTCGCTACGCCTCTGACAACACGTGTGTAAAAAAAAAAAAAAAGATATATGTTGAAGTTTTATTATTAATTGATTTGTTCTTTTAGAAAGCAAGCACAGTTGAGAACATCTGACATCAGTCTGCGAACATCATGTTTGTAATCTATAGGATTGACCTCTCTCATAAATTGATTATAAATTATAAAGGTGCAGGGCTGTCCTGTCTCATACATTTGTTTCTTTATGTGAAGGGTTTTCCTGCCTCGTACATTTGGTTCTTTATGTGAAGGGTTTTCCTGCCTCGTACATTTGATTATACACGCTGTCTTGTCTCGTACATCTGGTTCTATAGGCACAGAGCTGTCCTGTCTCATACATTTGGTTATGACAAGCTGTCCTGTCTCATACAGGGCTACCATTCCAATAGCCTGTCCCCCATCCCCCACAACCCAAATCCTGTCCAACGCTGTACAGGTACTGTCTCAGTGAGTCCTGTGCCCAAGTCCTGTCCAACGCTGTACAGGTACTGTCTCAGTGAGTCCTGTGCCCAAGTCCTGCCCAACGCTGTACAAGTACTGTCTCAGTGAGTCCTGTGCCCAAGTCCTGTCCAAAGCTGTACAGGTACTGTCTCATTGAGTCCTGTGCCCAAGTCCAGTCCAACGCTGTACAGGTACTGTCTCAGTGAGGCCTGTGCCCAAATCTTTCCAACGCTGTACAGGTACTGTCTCAGTGAGTCCTGTGCCCAAGTCCTGTACAACGCTGTACAGGTACTGCCTCAGTGAGTCCTGTGCCCAAGTCCTGTCCAACGCTGTACAGGTACTGCCTCAGTGAGTCCTGTGCACGTCTAATGACTTGATTAGATTATCATCACGTCTCCTCGCTATCAAATTTATAACCACGGGGATGGCTGCAGCCAGCAGCGGGGGGCGGTGGATGTGGGTCTAATCATACACCCTATAGTTAAAAGACGAAAGCCTTAGATTTGGATACGCCTGACAACGTTAAAATGGGTCGTTATTAATTGCTAATTAAAACTTAGCAACGCCACATCATTTAAATGCTCCAGAATGAAATTGGCGCCGTCATGGGTTCCTTTTTTTTAAAAATTTGAATACGGTTTTAAGGTGATTTCAATGTCGTATTTATAAATGTATAAATTAAACCGTTATAATAATGAAGTACAATTTAAATTATGGCGTAGACGGCGTAATAAGTATTTGTAGAGATGTCAAACTAATCTGCGTTCGTCCAAAAAGGTAACAATAGATGTTGATTTTTTTTTTTTAAATATGTCATTTCGTGATAAAAAAAAGATTTTGTGGCCCTCTTTCAAAGTTAAAACTTTTTTTTTTTTTTTAAATCAACTTCACAAGAGATTTCAAAAGGTAAAATCAATTTATTTTTAATTTTATTTTTTTACCATTTGCAGTTTGAAAAAAAAATAAAATAAATTTAAAACAACTGAAATATTTGGCTCCAGATGNCCCTTTTTTTTTTTTTTTTTTTTTTTTTTTTTTTTTTTTTTCTTTTTTTTTTTTGAGGCCAACATTGAAAAGTCAATTAGACAACATCGCACCGGCCCGGCACCGGGACTTTCGCTTTGGTCAACTGGAGACTTTCCGGTCTCGCTTTCCGCCGGGAAATGAAACGCCACCAATCAGGATACGGCATATCCTTTAACTTTGCAAACACCAAGGAGATGGACGTGGCCGGTACCCCAGGCCTGGATGGAACTGCCTCCACGTCCTGTCTACATTACCAGACTCCGTTACCTGAAACGAACTGGCCCCCATGGCCTGTCTACATGACATGTCTCCATTACCTGTCCATGTCATCGTCTACCCCGTATGCCTGCGTCCATACCGCCTGTGTTCATTACCTTTCACCAACTGCCTCCATTTACTTGTCTTACATTATAATTACCCGTAACGCCCTGGCTCCACTACCTGTCCCCATTACCTATGTCTCCATTACCTATGTCTACATTTCATGTCAACGTTTCCTGTCTATATTTCTGTGTCCATCACACACACACACACAAAGTCTAGATGAGTCTGCTCCCATGACCTGTCTCCATGATCTGTCGCCCTCACAATGATTGAGGAGATTGTGGACGAGATCTTGATTGAATACTCTCTACACATTCTCACCGTCATGCTTGCACTTCGGAGACATTCCTCAAGAAAAAATCTCACCTGCTTTTTTTTTTTTTTTCTTCACAAACTCGGTTTTAATTGATTCCGACATTAACGTCATACCAGAATTTGGAAAACTCGCTGTATTTAAGAAAATCAGCGTGGCGTCATGACCTTGAACAGGAGAAAAGGTTACGTTTGGTATCGCTGACCGGAATTTTCATTGGGAGAAGTACCNTCATTAAGTGATACAATGTTTTTTATCTCCCTAATCCCATTCCAATGTGATCATTAAGTGATACAATGTTTTTTATCTCCCTAATCCCATTCCAATGTGATCATTAAGTGATACAATGTTTTTTATCTCCCTAATCCCATTCCAATGTGATCATTAAGTGATACAATGTTTTTTATCTCCCTAATCCCATTCCAATGTGATCATTAAGTGATACAATGTTTTTTATCTCCCTAATCCCATTCCAATGTGATCATTAAGTGATACAATGTTTTTTATCTCCCTAATCCCATTCCAATGTGATCATTAAGTGATACAATGTTTTTTATCTCCCTAATCCCATTCCAATGTGATCATTAAGTGATACAATGTTTTTTATCTCCCTAATCCCATTCCAATGTGATCATTAAGTGATACAATGTTTTTTATCTCCCTAATCCCATTCCAATGTGATCATTAAGTGATACAATGTTTTTTATCTCCCTAATCCCATTCCAATGTGATCATTAAGTGATACAATGTTTTTTATCTCCCTAATCCCATTCCAATGTGATCATTAAGTGATACAATGTTTTTTATCTCCCTAATCCCATTCCAATGTGATCATTAAGTGATACAATGTTTTTTATCTCCCTAATCCCATTCCAATGTGATCATTAAGTGATACAATGTTTTTTATCTCCCTAATCCCATTCCAATGTGATCATTAAGTGATACAATGTTTTTTATCTCCCTAATCCCCCCCCCCAATTTCCCCATATTTTCTGTTGTCGGGACACGGCTTCCCCAGGTTCCTGAAATATAAAGTTGTCTTTAGCAGTGGTCCCCCAAATAGCGGTCCGTGGACCTTCACCGGTCCGCGTGCCCAACGCTGCCGGTCCCCATAACATAAATAGTTATTGTCAAATAGAAATAAAATTATATAAATATATCATGCATCGGTCCCTGGTAAAATGTCGAACAATTGTTCACCGGTCCGCCTGACTTAAAGTTTTGGGAACCACTAGTCTATGGCACAAACCAAAATGCTACCCACATTTAAGAGCTTCGGCGTCAGCTCATTTTTTCTAGGTATTTGAAAGTGTATCTAAGTCCAGTAATGCCCGACTCACAGCTGTTTACACCACTGACATGCCAATCATGGTTTACAATTATGTTAAAAATCACTTCCTTTCTACTCCTCTTTACTTTGTTTTTGTCTGGTTTTAGAGCCCTCTCCTATTTGTTTTTTCTGTTTTAGGTAGGATATGCATATTTATATTATGTAAATTTGATTTATACTTAATTTAATGTATACTTAGTTAAATGTGTTTTGTGTGTTTTTAATGATGAAGGCATGTGCCGAAACGTTTACTTGTGTAAAATGTATACTTATTATTAAAGAATAACTTATATTGTTCTATTGACACAATTTGTTCGTGTCTTATTAATCTATTTACACTACAGAGCCCTTCAAACACAGATCTATCAACTGATAAGTCTTAAGTCACGTTTGTTTGTTGGTTTCTTTATTCGTTTGTTTGTTTGTTTGTTGTTGTTTTTTTTTTAAATTGATTTATTGAATTAAGTTATTCTTACTTCCAATGTTATTATATAGTGACCTCTCAGTTTTGACCTCGCTCTGCGTCAGTGATTTCCAAACTTTCAATTTTGGCGACACATTTTTTTTTTTTTTTTTAGACATTCTTCATTTAGCCTAGTTTTGTAGAATACAATGTTATTAGTTCTAAAACATGAGTCTAATTTTGAGCCCCATTTTTAAATCATTCTGTCCCGCGGCCAGAATTACTCTTGCAAAAATAATACATTTCCCGCTCCAAACTAAACAATGAGACCACGCTGTTAAGTCCTTGGTCACCTGTTGTTTCGGACCTGGTCAAGTTCCACCTGATGTGTGACACGTGATTTACGACGACATGGCTAGGGTCAACCATTATCTCTGGTCTACAGGAGAGGTCATGACCAGTGCGTGGGGTCAAGGGGCAAACACGCCTTGCCTCAGAGGGTTGTCGGCCGCCTCAAGTAGCCCCCCCGATCTCAGCGGGCCTTTGTTATGGTCCGGTTGTGGGTCCACACCAGTTGGTCGTTAACTGAAGGTCACCCACTTGGAGGCCTGTGACAGATAACAAGGTGTGGACAGTGAGAGACAAAGGTGGACATTGCAATACGAGGAAGCTGTGCGGAAATTATTATACTGCTGTCTTAGATATAAATATTTTCATCGTGTTTTTCATTGTTTAGCAAGTAGAAGTTGCTACAGAATAACCTTCAACACTTAAAACGTTTGCATGCAACGTTCAGAAAATAAATTCACTCGATTGTTGCTTTGATCATTTCATTTTCCGGAGATCTTTCTAGCAGTAAAAAAGAAATTGGGGGGGGGGTAGGTTGGGGTGTGTTAATGGGGCGCTTATATCAGTCGCCAACATCAAGGGGCGCCAAAATAATTGACGCAAATATCCATATATTTAGGCTTATCATTTATTGAAAAGAACGAAAAAAACAAACAAAATGAATTTTCAGGCTTCGCCCCGGGCCCAACTTTTCCTTTGCCCCAAGGCCCAACTTTTCCTTCGCCTCGGGCCCAACTTTTCCTTTGCCCCAAGGCCCAACTTTTCCTTCGCCCCAGGCCCAATTTTCCCTTCGTCCCGTGTCCAACTTTTCCTTCGCCCCCGGTCCAGTTTGCCTTCGCACAGCACCGCTTTCTAGTCCCGCCGTGGTCTATCTAATTTTCGCCTCAAACAATTCATGCTGCATTCTAAACATCCTTCCAGCGATGCCCCAGTAAAGAAGTGCTGATATTATTCCGCCACACGCCTCTCACACCCTCACGTGACACTTGTAACCAATCGTTCTCTCCGGAGAGGCTCCGGCGTTTGTTTTAACCAGATATTCTCTGACCTTCAACAACAAACCATTCGTAGCGTTTTACCACCACACAGTCCTCCGTGACGATGAGTGCGAAAAATCCCGTGTACGTAGCATCAATTATTTATTCTCATAAAGGCTGCGACATCTTCAGTTTTGTGGTTTTACTCGAGACACCGTAAACAATGGATTACGTTACCGGAACTGTTTCCCTTATACTGGAAAATATTGTAATGATCGTTATTTTGGTTTCCAGGGCATTGATTGACAGTTCTTTATTCTGTTGTAACGATTTGCAGAGCCAGGGAATGGATGCTGTCACAGCAGAGTCGTCGCGTGACTTTTGAAAGGTCCCCAACCCCTTTTCTGTTTTTGGGCCCCTTTCATTCAAAGTTGATCTTTTATTATGCCGACCGTAATGAATTAAGGTATACTTAAAGGAGAAGTTTCAGGGTATATCTGGACATTTGGCTGACCATGCAGGGCGGTCTTTAAATTTTCCGCCCTCTCCGAAATAAAATAATAAACAGTCCACATAAAAAGACTAAGATCACGACAAATAATCATTCCATATGCACACAACCCCCCCCCCCCCCGACGATTGCTAGAATGGTCAATGAGTAAGACGGTTAATGAATAATTCGACGTCTTTAAAAAAAAAAAAAAACTGTGTGTATTGGGATTGCTACAGTTGCGCGCAGCTAGGGTTAGTATTTCAATCTCATCGCGCTCTTTCACGGCACTTGAAAATATTCAAATAAAAACTTATTGACATTTTATTCGGTTTCTGTCTATTTAACAAAACAAACAAAAAGTCGATTAACCAAAAACTCGAAATAACAAAAAAAATATTGCCTTTTTTTTCCGGCCTTAATCTGAAGCTATCATCCCAAACGACATCGGCCCGAGCAACAGTTCTCCTAATCTCATCGGCCCGTCGGTTTCAAAAGTTAACAACAGCAACAACAGCAACAACAGCAACAGCAACACGCGTACAGCTCACGGTCTTACACGCTGGTATTCAAACGAGGCAATTATAATACCGGTTCTTTCTTTCTTTGTGTGGAAGGGGCGTTTGTCCCGCAAAATGAACCATCTGATTATTTTAAAGTCATATCTATGTGCATATTATATGTTGAACCTGATCTGTGTCCATGACAGCTCTTCTCATGTCCATACATCTCCTATAGTCTCTTTAATTTAGTGATACCCGATTCGTCACGCATGGTCGCGCAACACGGTCAGAATTCCAATGAAGCTGTGTACAACTTACTTAACGCTGTCATTAATAAAACGTATATTTTAGATATGGCTACGAGCTATTTGTATTCCGAGGCATGCTCGACCATATGCAGTCAGCGTTGAAGTTGGCGACGTCAGTGACACTGAGAAATAACATGCCAATTATCTGAGGCCCCTGTTTGGAGCGGTGCACTGTAATGTTACTGTGCTAATGATCACGCTAAATGAACGTGTTGACGGGAGGGTTTGTAGGTTATCGGTATCAGTGGTCCTCAAACTGGGTGGAACCCTCAGACGTTGGTTGGCAAATTGTGAAACATTCAAGAAAGTAAAATTAAAAAAAAAAAAAAGGAGTACTGATCACCAGAATGGGTTCCGGTCCCTGGTCGCAGGGTGGCGATATTCCTGACTTCTACGCTCAAATGTTTGAGATGATTTATCAATTCTATCTATTTGGGTTTGTAGGTTATCGGTATCAGTGGTCCTCAAACTGGGTGGAACCCTCAGACGTTGGTTGGCAAATTGTGAAACATTCAAGAAAGTAAAATTAAAAAAAAAAAAAAAAGGAGTACTGATCACCAGAATGGGTTCCGGTCCCTGGTCGCAGGGTGGCGATATTCCTGACTTCTACGCTCAAATGTTTGAGATGATTTATCAATTCTATCTATTTCATCAATACACTACGATTTCATCAATGAACTACTATCTAGTTAATCAATATGCTACTATTTTATCAATGTACTATCTATTTAATCAGTATACTACTATCTATTTCATCAATGCACTACTATTTCATCAATGTACTACTAGCTATTTAATCAGTATACTACTATCTATTTCATCAATGCACTACTATTTCATCAATGCACTACTATTTCATCAATGTACTACTAGCTATTTAATCAGTATACTACTATCTATTTCATCAATGCACTACTATTTCATCAATGTACTACTAGCTATTTAATCAGTATACTACTATCTATTTCATCAATGCACTACTATTTCATCAATGTACTACTATATATTTAATCAGCATACTACTATCTATTTCATCAATGTACTACTATCTATTTAATCAGTATACTACTATCTATTTCATCAATACCACTACCCATTTCAGTGGTTTTAACCATGTGTTTAGTTAGGGCATCCGAGCCCAGGGTTGCCAAGCGTCCTCTCTTTCCTCGCCACCCATGTCCACTTTTTCAGGGCTTTAAATTTCGGTCCGGCCGGGTTTTTGAAACGTGCAAGATAGTCGATGTTTTTACTTTGCACACTGTTAGTCGAATTAATGAGTTGATTTTTTTCCCGGAGACGGCTCGCAACCGTTTCCGTACGGAATATAGGAAAAAATCATTGCGTGTGGACGCGGGGTAGAAAAGGGGGGGGGGAAGAAAGTAGAAAGTGCAATAATAAAGATTTACTGATCTAAAGGCTAGAAAAAAATGTCATCGGTAGGCGAATTTTTCATACTTCCCACGGTAGGCAGGCACATTATACTTAAAAGGGTCACCAAATTTAAGCTTTGCCCAGGGCGCCAGCAACTGTTGGCCCGGCCCTGGGCTACTCCATGCGGTCCGGTTAAACAATCGTGCTTCTGTCGTACGGAATCGACGCTTCGAACAATCTTTTATGACAGATAACACAATCTAACGGAAATAACAACATATAAAATATGACGCCACCTGGCGACATAATTGCGAAGCGAACGGTGGAATCCGCCATATTTGATTGCCAACTGCCGTTTATGAGTTAGGTTATAAGTGTTAGTGTGAAAAGTTATTTATTCTTCTTTTATTGTGCATTCGAAAATCTTTGTGAATTTCAATTGAACCGTGCCCACGTCAAGTCCAACAAGAAGAAAAATGTGAGACAATGTTTGTGTAGGCGTGCAGTAGTAGTGTTGAACTATATTTTTGTTACCGATTTAAAAAAAAAATATATTTTTTTTACAATGGGTATATAAGGCCAATGACATCCCTTAAACCATTGCAGACCCACCTCCACAAAACCACTTAGCAAAAGCAGCCATAAATTTGGCCAGAAAATACACAGCCAACCCTTTAGCCCGTATGAACACAACCAGCACTTTGGGCCATTATGTACACAGCCAGCACTTTGGCCAGTATGTACACAGCCAACACTTTGGCCAGTATGTACACAACCAACACTCAGTGTATACACAAACAACACTCAGTGTGTACACAAACAACGCTCAGTACGTACACAACCAAAGTGCCCGGTTTTGTTTTGTCCCCCCCCTCCCCCAACCCCCAAGTCTCCCAAACGTTGTCCCCCCCACCCCCAGCAGCAGTAGATCAGCCAGGTAAGCTAACATTGAAGCATCCACCAAAGTGTGAAGATCAGGCTGTGGTTTTCAAAACCTCACACCCAGATCACGTCAATCAAACAAAACAACCGAATCAGCCATTGTGGACTTTCGAGAGTCCATTAAAAAAAGAAAAGAAAAAGAAAATCTTTATCGAATGTTAATGTCAATTTCATTTTTATTCCCCTTGGAGCACGTTCACGTCCCACAACTCCGCCAATATCACGTCACGGCGTCAGCACAAGGATTCCTGGTTACTCGCGACAAATGAGCCCGGCGGAGCACCGTATTTGCCCTGTACACTTTGGCGTGCCAGTGTCACCGGTAGTGGATGGGTTTGCCATCACAACTGACGCATGCGCACAGGAGAAGGAGTGGGGGAGGGGGTGAGGGAGAGGTGGGGGGGGG
>CAXITT010000177.1:554257-567563 GCA_964033795.1 Lymnaea stagnalis | reverse complement strand
CACGAGCTGGGATGGCAGGGACTACATTACTTGGCCCCACGAGCTGGGATGGCAGGGACTACATTACTTGGCCCCACGAGCTGGGATGGCAGGGACTACATTACTTGGCCCCACGAGCTGGGATGGCAGGGACTACATTACTTGGCCCCACGAGCTGGGATGGCAGGGACTACATTACTTGGCTAAAAGAGCTGGGATGGCAGAGACTACATTACTTGGCTAAAAGATCTGGGATGGCAGAGACTACATTACTTGGCTAAAAGAGCTGGGATGGCAGGGACTACATTACTTGGTCCCACGAGCTGGGATGGCAGGGACCCCTGCCTTGCACGGAGCTCTTCCACGGTTTGCTAATTCTTGGCCGAAATAAAGTAGGGAGCAAGTTCCAAGGCGGAAGACCTCACCCCCCCCCTCCCCAAACCACCAACGTTCTTTTTCCTTTTCATTTTCAGCAGACGCACTACGGGCGGCTCTAAAACGTTGTAAACAATCGATTTGAAAAGTATAATTTTAGAATGCTGCATCTTTGTTAATGCCGGATTTTTTTTATATAATGAATTCGTTTATCCGTAATTAATGAAGCCTGTTGAAGAATTCAGTTTCATGGTGGTTAGAGACGGGCAAATTAAATAGCGTTTGCAGTGGCGGTATTACCGCCGTGTCGGACATCTGTGACGTGGGTCCACCTACAGGCATGCCGGACAGAGTCTGCGGTCGGAGTTATTCAAGCTGTGGGCCCCTTGTATTCAAAGCTCATTAGTTTTCAATTACCCACCAAAAGAGTGTTTAACAGTCGGGAATCAATGTGAATGCTTGGGAATGTTACAGAATAAGGGAATAGTTGTGAATGCTTGGGAATGTTACAGAATACGGGAATAGTTGTGAATGCTTGGGAATGTTACAGAATAAGGGAATAGTTGTGAATGCTTGGGAATGTTACAGAATACGGGAATAGTTGTGAATGCTTGGGAATGTTACAGAATAAGGGAATAGTTGTGAATGCTTCGGAATGTTACAGAATACGGGAATAGTTGTGAATGCTTGGGAATGTTACAGAATAAGGGAATAGTTGTGAATGCTTGGAATGTTACAGAATAAGGTAATACTTGTGAAAGCATGGGAATGTTACATATTGGGGAAAATAGTTGTGAATTCTGGGAGTGTTACAGAATGGGGGAATTTTGGTGCTTTATTTTGTTTATAATTGGTTATTGGAAGAAAAACTGGTAAATTTCCCCTTCTCATCGCCAAGAACCAATGAGCCGATCTGTTTGAACAGCTTCGAAAGTCACTGAAGAAATTGTCTAAATGTCTAAATTGTCTAAATGAGATCATGTCTTGAGTTAGTTCACATCTAAATAACCTCATGTCTTGATTTAGTTCACATCCACATAAGTTCATGTCTTGCGTTAGTTCTCATCCTTATAAGGTCATGTCTTGAGTTAGTTCACACCATTATAAGGCCATGTCTTGATTTAGTTCACATCCACATAAGGTCATGTCTTGAGTTAATCACATCCATGAAAGGTCATGTCTTTCACTGACACCATACAACAGCGTCTATCCAGTGACATACACTGTCATTGGTCAATTGCTGTTTTCTTCGAATGTCAAGCTAATGTCAAGAGACTCTTGCACCTGGAGGAGATGCTTAACTTAAGCATAGAAACATCGAACACTAAACAAAATTGTCTCCAATAATAATTGAAGTGCGGAAGTTCAAAGGTCGGCAAACAAGTGTTCGGCTAAAGTGGTCGGCAGTGGTGCGGGGCTCTGCCTTAGTCTGGTAAGGTGGGGTAACATTAATTGATACGCACAATTTTAATGAATTCGCATGGAAGCAACAACAATAGAAAACAGATGCAGATGGCCCTGTGAATGAAATCCTTTGAACTGTGTGATATATGTGGACATAATTGAAAAGGGATCGGGGCAGTGGGGGGAGGTGTATTTCCTTGAAATTTTTAGCTGGAGAGGAGATATTCATACATAGAGAGAGAAATAGAGATACAGATTGGTAGAAAGAGAGAATGAGCGAAAGAGAGAGAGAGAGAGAGAGAGAGAGAGAGAGAGAAATATAAGTCCAACACTATCTGTCTTCAACAACAATTTGTTATGACTAGCTTTGATTGAATGACCCTAAACCACTACACCAACCTGCAGTAAAGCCAGCCAAGCATAATCATTCTAGAAATATATATATATATATAATTTGTGTTCCCATATAAATGGCAAGAGTTGAATGGCATCATCTGATCAAGCTCCCCATCTGCCTTCCCAAATCTTTCACCGTGCCCATACCTACTGACTAATGGCTGTATTCCAACTTCATTGGTAAGCCTGCCCTTGTTTTGTCCTTAAAGGACAACGCAATTGATAAACATGGATTTAATTCAAAACAGAGGGGGTGGGGGGGGGGTGAAAGGACCGGGATTTCAGGGCGTGTGCAGATTCTGGAAGAATTTAATGGTCTCTACTTATTAGGGTATACCTTTCATTCTTTTTAATAAATGCAATTACATCTTGTTTTGTCCTTAAAGGACAACGCAATTGATAAACATGGATTTAATTCAAAACAGAGGGGGTGGGGGGGGGGTGAAAGGACCGGGATTTCAGTGCGTGTGCAGATTCTGGAAGAATTTAATGGTCTCTACTTATTAGGGTATACCTTTCATTCTTTTTAAAAAATGACATTACAAATCCTTTTTTTCCCCGTGACTTTTTTAAAAATTTTGAAATGACGTCATACCAACAGGCAAAGTGACAGCTTCCAACCAGTTATTTGAGGCTAAAATATAACTCTTGTTTGTACATAGACATGAACAAGATGATTTTAGTGGGTTTTTTTTTTTGTTTTGTTATCCTAGTCATTTATTATTATTATTATTACAGATTCCAACATCGGGTCATGCATGATATTCAAATTTCGGCCTGAAAAAAAAGTTCGACTTCTAAGCAACCCGTCGCCAATATCAGATCCACACCAAATACAAAGATCAGCCCGATGAGATGCAGCAACCTAGACCCACCCCCACCCCCTCTCCGCCCTCACCCCATTGCACATCCGACATGACGTCAGCTCTATCCGACGTCAGATTACAAGACGAGACACAATAAGATTAAGGATTACCACGAGTCGCGTTGTGGCCGGTTGACATGTTGTATAGGCCTTGGGAGATTTCAACAAGAAGTCGTCTCTCCACCCACCCCCAACCCCCTCCCCAGCCATGTTTGCACTTTGCTTGATAAACCCGATCGTGTGTTCTGGTGTTCTTTAAGGAATGGTTTCATCCGACCAGGTCTTACGAGAAGGCATGAACTTTAAAGTTAAAAAGCCAGTCTGCTCGAAATGTTGAGAGGTGTCTGCCTGCTTGCCAGCAATAAGTATTAAAGAAAGAAAAACAAACAAAAAAAGCGATAACACATGAAGAATTGCCTTCAAGCTGTGTGAAAGTAAATGTTAAAACAAGGTGTGTGGAAGATTGAATCGAAAGACAGGACAAGAGGAGAAGAATATTTCGGCCAAGAGCCTTCCTGGGCAGAAAAGGACAAATGGAAATACTCGAAGAAATGGAAACTAGTTTAGAAACTTAAGTCATCGATTTTGGTATTGCCGGAAGTTGTATTTTCCGAAACAAAGATTACAGGAAGTAAAAGGATTTATCTATTATTACTCTGAGAAATAACCATCTTAGCGGACAAAACATATTTTGGAGATATGTAAAATACAAAAAAAAAAAAAATAAAAACGGGGAAATTGAGGAGCATTGGCAGGGGGCCCCCCAAATGTGCCCCCCCCCCCCCCCCCCCCAACGCTGGATTCGCTAATATGAATTGTGTAGCAAAAACCTATTTCGTCACGAATACATAATTTTATTCAATTTCAGTTGTCAACTTCCCCGAATGGAGACCCTATGTTTATGCATGTATAACAATGGCTCCTCTTATAGCCATTTAATTTATACTGTCTATTTCGCTTTTAATGAATGCTACAACGTAGCACGTGCATTTTATACTCATTTTGGTGAACAGGCCTGAGCAAGCGTACTTTTATTTGTAGTCATCACTGGCATACAAGCAACACTCGTACTTAATTAGTTCATTTTATCTCATAGGTGAGACCCCATATTTTACAAGAGTACTATACACTGTATATAGTAAAATTGCAGCTGCTTGCATCTGAATTTACCACCCATTAAACTACACACAAAAAAGGGAATAATTTAGATAATTTTTTTACTAAAGAAAGTGAAGTGATCTTGAGGTGAGTTGACATCTGGGCTAGAGGCCTCACTTGCAAAAAAAAAAAAAAATGCATACATAATGAATTTTTATTGATATACGTTAAATACATTTCTTGAAGCGTTTTTTTTTTTATACTACAACACATTACCTATAAATCTTACACTATACAAATGAAAGGGAGTAAAAAAAAAAAAAAAATGCATACATAATGAATTTTTATTGATATACGTTAAATACATTTCTTGAAGCGTTTTTTTTTTATACTACAACACATTACCTATAAATCTTACACTATACAAATGAAAGGGAGACTCTCAATCTAAATAAATAATTACGTAAAAAAATAATAACTCTATAAATAATGTCCCCACTTCGGAGCAGTTTCCGGTAAATTACTTCATGAATATAAAATGTCCGATTAATATTGACGGTGTCCTATAACGATATTTTCGTTGCCAAAAAAAAATATAAAAAAATTAAAAAGAAGGTTTCCTTGATGGCCCGGAACAGTTGCGCCTGCCCCCCCCCCTCCTCCCCCCGTAGAGCCACGCCGATGATATTAAACCCACTCGCCGGCCGACTGACCGCGTCGCCCTTGTCACATTCAATCCATTTTTATCGGCGCGGTCGTTGCGTCAGGGGTGCGTCTCCCATTATAAATCATTCGGCTAATGACGTAATTCGTGCAATCATACAATTGATCTGAATACAGGCGATAAATCTCCAGGCGAGTGTTACCACCAATGGACGCTTCTTTCTTTTTTTTCTACTTCTCCTGTATAGGAATTTCGGTTTTGCTTCAAGCTACGACTTGTTTTGCCAGCTAAATTTGGTCAGAGATGCGAATGCACAATGTTTTGCGCGACCTTTTAAACTACATTTTTACTATAGGGAGCCTTTTGGTTGTCTGGGGAAGGCAATGAATTCCAATTTGGTAGTCTGATGATGTCAACTTTTTGGTAGTCTGATGATGTCAACTTTTTGGTAGTCTGATGATGTCAACTTTTTGGTAGTCTGATGATGTCAACTTTTTGGTAGTCTGATGATGTCAACTTTTTGGTAGTCTGATGATGTCAACTTTTTGGTAGTCTGATGATGTCAACTTTTTGGTAGTCTGATGATGTCAACTTTTTGGTAGTCTGATGATGTCAACTTTTTGGTAGTCTGATGATGTCAACTTTTTGGTAGTCTGATGATGTCAACTTTTTGGTAGTCTGATGATGTCAACTTTTTGGTAGTCTGATGAAGGTAATGGGTCTGATTTGGTAGTTTGGTGTCAATGGATCCATTTTGATAGTCTTATGAAGTCAACAGTTCCATTTTTGGTAGTCTTGAGAAGTCAACAGATCCATTTTTGGTAGTCTTGTGAAGTCAACAGATCCCTTTTTGGTAGTCTTGTGAAGTCAACAGATCCCTTCTTATGAAGGCCGCTGTCTTTAAAAAAAAATAATTAGAATAATCACTAAGCTAAATAATAATCTAAAAAAAAATCATTTTTTTTAAATTTCCCTTGTCTCTATTAAACCATAATAACGTATTCGACTATAACAATAGCAGCAGACTTTCTAGCCATTTACCTTGGCGTCATCCATACATAATTGACCCCTTCCCTTTATACTATAACAACAGGCACTGTTTACAATCGTTGTTATCGTTGGACGGTCCCCCATGTAACGGGCACACATCGGCTTAAAACCTCTTTCCCTGCCGGGATCTGGGCCACTGTCAATGTGCATGCGATACGGGGGGGTGGGATTGGGGGGGGGGGTCCGGGGGCACCAGCACCAGCCGCACAGGTGGGAAACAGGTAAATGACAGGTTTGTCCACAGTTCCCGCAGGGAGGGGGTCTACTGTCAATGTGCATGCGATACGGGGGGGTGGGATTGGGGGGGGGGGTACGGGGGCACCAGCACCAGCCGCACAGGTGTGAAACAGGTAAATGACAGGTTTGTCCACAGTTCACGCAGGGAGGGGGTCCGCGGCTGACATTCTAATTGACTCCCCTATCAAGGTTGGCTTAACCCTTTCAGCTCTAACTGATTAGTTCTCTGTAACAAGGGACTCGAGTGCGTTACGAAAAGTCGAAAACCTGGTTATCTTGTACAAAGTGGCTCGTGTTGGTGTTTTTAAGACCATTGTGTTGCTGTATTGCTGTAGGAAGTTTTTGAAATAAAAAAAAATAAAAAAAAGTTAACCAACAACACGTCTAAATCTCGTCACGTGATTGTGACGGGAGCCGGGCTCAGGTTGTTCACGTGATTTCATTGACGGTTTAACTTGAACATGGGAAAAAATGGAAGTCTGTGGTGGAACTTACCGAACCATTGCACACACGCATGACACACACACACGCACAAACATAATCTCTCCCACAAACACATACACTTGCACGCACATACACACTCACGCAAACACACACAGACACACACTCACACAAACATACACTCACACACACAGTTTCACACACTCTCTCACTCACAGACACACACACACGCACATCGACACACACCTACACTCGCTCACACACTCACTCTCACATGCACATACACTGTCACACACACACACACTTGGTAAACATGTATATGTAAAGAGAACGTAAATCTCTTTTTTCACATATGTAATTCCATAGTAGTGAACCATATTGTCATCCACGTAAAAATGTACACATCTTATTTCCTACCTCCGACATGTATTTTTTACCCAAGAAAATTAATTATTTATCAAAATCCATTCCTTTATTTTGAGACGTATCTTGTGCTGCCTTGGGCAAAATGAGCATCCCTATATTTGTAAAAAGAGAGTATAACATCTCTTTTTCACAAATGTAATACGTTAGCAGTTAACTATATTGTCATCCACGTGAAAATGTACACATCCTATTTCCTACCTCCGAAATGTAAGTACCCAAGAAGGATAATTATTTATCGAATTCATCCCTTTACTTTGAGACGTATCTTGTGCTGCCTGGGGCAAAGTGACCAACCCCTCCATCACACAGATTTAAATAAATTTAGAAAACTCTTCCACCGGATTGTAGTCCGTTCCATACTCAAACTAAAATAATGTGCACTTCATATGGTTCGTTCTTTTTTGTTTTAGTTATAAGTGAATTAGTCAATGCTATTTGGCTATGGAGTTGCGCTGCACTGTTTGACTTAAACCGCATTTTCTTATTACAATTATATTTAAAGGTTTGTTTTTATTACGTTATAATTTTAATAAAGGTATAATTTTGGAATAAAATAGGCAAAACTTTTTAAATGTTAAAATATACACAGTTGAAATGTGTGTGTGTGTGTGTGTGTGTGTGTGTTATTAACAATTTAAAAAGCAATCAATTGTATTTATTAATTTTAATTTTAAGAAGGGAAAATACATTATCAGTTTTGTCACGCGTGGTTATTAAATTTAAAGAAACCTAAGAGTTTTTGGCGAAATAGGCTATTCGCGCTATGACGTCATTTGCGTGATTATTTAGAACAAATTAATTTAAAATATTATTTCGCAATATTAAAAACGAAATAAAAGACGCACTAAAAATGACTGATGTCTGCGTTTTCCAGATAAATGTGATTACGTTGTAGTTCTTTGATCATGATTTTTAATTTTTTGAAATGTTTTCATAACTTTTAAACACATATTAAATGCTTAAAATAGTTCTTTAGTTGATACTTTAAATGTATTTGTAATTTATAATAATAATACTTAAACGTTTACTAAAATAAAAGTGGATTTAAAATATTTTTTTCGCATTCAAATTTATTCGATTTCCGTAAAATAATAGAAAATAACTATGATTGTTTTTAGGAATCCGAACGTACTTAAATAGTATCTCCCTTTTGGCTTTATGTCAACCTAGCTCATTCTTATTTATATTTAACGGGTTCGCATTTCACGCGCGTGTAAGAATTTTCAAGTGGTACGTACACAAGAAAAGTCAAATCCCCTTCCCCTCCCCTGTCACACACGTCCTTTTTTTTCTTTTGGGGGGGGGGGGGATAAAAAAGTTATAGACTATTATGAAGTCACGGATTTTCCCCGCTGACTGTTTAGCGAGCTCAGCGGTTCCCAGAATATAC
The DNA here is from genome assembly GCA_964033795.1 of Lymnaea stagnalis. Classification (NCBI taxonomy): domain Eukaryota; kingdom Metazoa; phylum Mollusca; class Gastropoda; family Lymnaeidae; genus Lymnaea; species Lymnaea stagnalis. The sequence continues at coordinate 559,238 of CAXITT010000177.1, read as the reverse complement.
GCGCATCTCCCTGGGTGCCGCGTTACCCTCAGGCAGGGTCATGAAATCGTTGCGAAGGGGGTAGCCGCCTCGGGCGCCAGCATCTGGGGGAAGGGTGGGCACCAAATCGTGTTTAGGTAGGAACCTAGTAGTGAATTAAACCATAAAATCCCATATGCTTCATAGAGACGCAGAGCGACAATAATCGTCTGGTTACTGGACGGCCCCAGGGGACAATTGTTTCCATGCATAGCTGAAAGCCCTCTTAGCGTTTCTTTCCGGGCATCGTCTATCCTTGGCATGGCTCTTTCGGTTTTTTTTCTGCGGCTTTGTCACAGGGGCGCCGCGAAATATTACATGATTTTCCTAATGGTATTTCCGCTTTTAATCGAATGCGACATCTAGCGGTCATGGTGCAGACAGTAACCCGCTTGGATTACCTCTGTTTGCAGTTACTCGATGACGCCTAGTGTTTGATTTATTTTTACCCAACTCTTTATTTTATTTTGTTTATAATGTATTCACTATTTCAAAGCGTACCGTACTTGTTAGACTTTAACACAGGGTGCCTGAAAAAAAACATGAATTTGAAAAGGGAGTCGGGATTCGAAAAATTTTAGGAACCACTAACGTAGCCCAACAAAATATACATTACATACGAGTTAAATATACGGGGACTATACGGGGGAGTAAATATTAGTGTTAATACCTCTACAACTAATTATTATTAGAGAGATATTTAGCGAGTTCACGGGGCAAAATTATGACGATAATTCCTACAAAAAATGTGTAATTTTTTTTTTTTTTTTACAATACAAAGGATGTAAATATACTATTTTTGGAATGTCAGAATATCAGGACGATCATGGTAGAATGTGTGAATCAATGTACGTACATTCTGTCGCGACACCCCTCCGGTCATCTGTATGCATACGCAAAAACGACAAACCCCTCACCCCTCAACGCGTACGTACTATATGGATGACCCCCTTATTATTGACACGATTAACAGATCGCATTATTTCATTATACGTCGACCTGGCACTTTAGGGCGTTACACAAATAAATCATTATTGGGGGGGGGGGTCGCATTATTCGCGGATCGCGTTATACACGGTAATATACGACAATGCTATTTGTATAAATCTAACTAACTCAATTATTTTACATTTTTGGCGCCATTAAAAGTTAATGACTTTTTTAGATACACCATGTTTTCCCGAGACTCGTCTAAAAGAACGACAAAAGCACACAAAAAGACGCAATTCTGTCCTTGCCAAAAGTTGTATTATGGAATTGCCACTGCCGAGGCTCCGCGGATTAGTGCGCCACCGGGATCTAATTGGAAAGAAATAGTGCGCAGCTGTCGTGTTTTTTGTAGCTACGAAATGTCGCCCACGGCGGAACGCTCTTTGCATGCATCCATTCACACCGCCATTTACAGGAAGACGGCTGAAAAGCTCCAAGAATGGACGAAACGCCCGGGTGAGCAGGTGAGTTTCTTAACGTGCTGCTGAAAGGTGATTTGGAGAGATGGGGGCGCTTGAGTGCACTCGCGTGGAGGGGAAGGGTGGAGGGTCAGTACAGACGCGGTTGATTGAGGGTTCATAGGTGTATATCATAAACTTGCATTGAATAGAAACTACCTTACTACCTCACTACCTTACTACCTTACTACCTTACTACCTTACTACCCAACTAACTACCTTTTTTTAAAAAAAAATATTTTAATTTTTTTTTTTTTTTTTGAGAACACTGCTTTAATTAAGTATTGCGTATAGATATTTGGGGCAACTTGTAGGCTGTTTTGTAGCACGTGTCAACGTCTACTTATGGCTAGTAAGCGTTATAACGGATTTGTAATGTGTATAGAGTTAAGAAGAAGTTAATGATTGGATCTGTAATGATCCCTGGGTAGTCAGTGAACACCATTAAATTAGTGCCCCGGATGTCGTATAGCATAGCGTGCCCTTGAAGACGTGAGACATATTTAAGTGACACCGCCGAGGACTGATTCGATTAGCGTTCATCACAATGCATCTTCTCATTACGCGAGACATGGAGATGAATGATTCATGTCGAAAACCCGGAGCCAGGGCTGCGAGTGCTTCATCTTTTAACGAATGAACTGAAATGATGTTCAACCCACTGACATTTTTTGACACAGTTATTACCGGCATACATTTCTATGTCAATCTATATTTATAGTTTTGATAACACAAGTTTTGGTCATTTCGCGAATGTCTAAAATCAACTTCATGTATCATGTGGGGTATGACCACGTGAGGAGAAACAAAAAAAAAACAAAAAAAACGTTGAGAAAATAGTATATTGGATTGGTTCATATCATTTCCGCTTTCAAATCATGTGTGGTTGTCATGGTTTAGCTAAGAAAACGTGGATTGGATAACGATCCCGTGAATGGAGAGGAAATACTTTTTTTTCAGAGTTAAAATATACATGTCATTTTAGAAACAGTATGATTGGTTCTGTTTTAACTATCCCTACTCAAACTTAAGGGTAATAGAGTTTAAAAACAACATGAATGTCTTTTGGAACCAATCCAAATTAGAAAAAGTAGGCGACAACCAGGGGCAAGCTACTCTGTTTTTTAAAAAAAAAAAAAAAAAAAAAAAAAAAAAAAAAACTTTGGACGGACCCCATATGCCTACCCGAAAACCTGTGTTTTTAAATAAAGGAATTAGAGCACTAAATATAGAATCTGCAGCTGTCTTTAAATAATCACCATTAAAATAGCCTTGGAACAAATAAACAATGTAAAGGGATGATCGCTTACGAAATGCACAACAAGATTAGCAGAGGCTTTTCGTGCGTGGGCAGGTCATCTTAGTCTGAAAATTCTAGAAGAACAAAAATTGTGCATGTATGTCATGGCTTATTTTGCGATGCTAAAAAGGCGCATATTTATGTACTGGCGCTCCCACCCAAACAACCCAAAATATTTATATTCAGGCTCGTCGGATGGTTGCGTGCTTCAAGTATTTTATCTCCATTCAGCACAGTTGATCACTCAACACTTGTCACGTTGTTCACTAAATATGTCATTCATTACTCTAAAGTTTAAACACATCAGATGGCGTGACAGATTTCTTAAAGAAATCTTATGCCGTTCGCAGGGGCGTTTCTAAGTATAAAACAAACAGTTGGTTTTTCGATGCTCATGGTTGGGTCTCAAAATCTTCCCCTGCCAACCTACACTACAACGTCACAGGGAGTATCACCATTGTACCGAACAATTGATTAGACTCGAATGTAATAATTATATGAATATGCGGGTGTGGAATAATATCAATCTAACGGAAAAAATAAAACTAAGTGTCTGCCAGGCATGTGTGCCTAGTACGCTCCTATAATGGCAGTGAAGTGTGGACCATATATCCCAGTCTTGAGTGGAAGCTTAGCAGCTTCCATCAAAGATGTCTACGTCGCATTTTACGCATTCGATGGCAGGACAAGGTGCCTAACACAGAGGTCTTGGAACGTGCAAAAATGTTTACCATATTCTCCGCTCTTAGCAAGAGGCCCCCTAGCTGGTTAAGCCATGTAAGGAGAATGGAGGAAGGCCGTACCGTATCCCAAAGATGCTGCTGTATGGAGAGTTGGCAGAAGGGACAAGACTTGTTGGACGGCCACGCCTGAGATTTGCAAAAGTAGCAAGAGGGAAGCCAATATTGATATCAACAAATGGGAGATCATTGCCGAACAAAATTCCTGTTGGCGAACAGCAGTGCATGAAGGAGTAAAAAGGCCAGAAGATACGCGACATGAAACCCTTGCAACAAAAAGAACAATACGGAAGAACATACATAACCAGGATTAGATATTCTCCTGCGAGAAATGCAGTCGAGATTGTCACTCCAGGATTAGGATTGGGCTAATGAGCCACTCGTTGAAGTGTAGGACTACATAACTACTCCATCGTCTCGCGAATATGAAAGGATGCCATATATATATTTTTTTTTAAATTAAAATTTTATTGCACACGTTACATAAACCATAAATTAAATAAGAGCGTACTGTTTGTAATCTCAGCTGTAGTATTGCGTAAAGTAATCTAAACGCTGAACTTCTCGTAGTTTCATCAACAAAAAAGTCCCACCCAATGGCTGAATTGGGTTGGATGGCTCAGTCAGTGGAGTGAAAGTAGCTCACCCTCGGTTTTACGTCTCCTGAATCACACGACCTCCCATCCCGGATCATAGCATCCATCGTCTGCCACGAGCCAGATAATTTATGCCACTAAGGCACGTGATTCGTCCTGAATGGTCTTCCCCTCTTTCTTGTAGCGTTACGTCTTGTTCCGGCACTCACCATAATATATCCGATCCAGCAGTCGTTCCCCTAATCCCCCATATTCGTTCCAACAACATCAGGGCTTCCTTCATATGAAGAGATTCTCTCCTATTTCTTGAAGTTCCAACAACATCAGGCCTTCCTTCACATGAAGAGATTCTCTCCTTTTTCTTGAAGCAATCGATTGATCTATAAAAAAATAAATGTTACATTTCATGGCTGTAGAGTCGGAATTGGTTTTAAGTTCTGTCTCTTATAACAGAGCCATTCTTAGGATTTTGGGGGTTCTAGGCATGGACCGTAGGTAGGGGGCCCGGGAAGGCGGGGGTACGGAGCTCCCTCGGAGCTGAGGAAAAAACAGAAAAAAGTGCCCGGTGGGGCCCCCCTTTGGCAGGGGGTCCTAGGCGGTCGCCTAAGCCTAAGAATGGCTATGTCACTGAACTCACCGCTTTTCAACCGGAGCATGAGATTGTAAGAGTTACGTTTTCAAACGGAGATTTTAACATTAAAAGACTAGAATCTCGCAGGACTTTTCCAATTTGGACACACACCCCCTCCATCCACACCAAAATAAAAAAAAAAAAATAACATTTAAAAAAATATAATAAAATAAATACTAATAATAAAGCTGAATCTGCCTCGAAGTCAAATTTTAAAAGAAGTTAGAATTGGGGGGGGGGGGGGGGGG
>CAXITT010000177.1:526921-545871 GCA_964033795.1 Lymnaea stagnalis | reverse complement strand
TGGGGGGGGGGGGAGATCTCTAGATTACGGGTCTTTACGCGGATTTTATACACACACATACAAACCATACAAACCATACCCCCCCCCCTCTCTCCCCTTTTCCCACGCCACTGAACATGGTAAATATCATATGTTTGTTTAGACAGAAAATATCCTTATTTTATTTGCAAAATTTCTGCTTTTTAAATTTAAATTTGCATATATGACCCACTTCCTGAACACCAAATTGAGCTGAAAACTTTGTACACTTAGCCATCCCCGATTACAATACAACCCTTCGTGATCATTGACCTCCGCCTACTCTTGAATGAGCTCTGCGGAAGTCTTAGAAATGGAACATCGGGTTTCACCTACAGCGTTTCCTTATGAATGGTTGCTCGTTTCTGATAACAATCAAATAGCAGCGCACTTTTTATTTTTACCATAGAAAGGTCACCACTGACCGTTCACATCCTGACTAAAAATACACAAAATAAATGAATATTTAAAAAAAATCTTTTTTTTTTTTTTTTTTTTTTAAAGCTCGCTTTAAAACATGTACTAAAAGGCATCAAATTAATGCCCCCCGCCCCCCTCCGAAATCTTCAGAGTTGTTACGGTCATATAGCTAAAAAAAACGTGGGGCGCCCATGAACTCAATCTTCTTGGAAAATAGCAAAGCCACGCACGCAGCGGTTTGTGTGTCAATTATGTTTTCCGATGGTTTTAGGCGACCCCCTTAAGGGGTCGCGACCCACATGTTGAGGACCGCTGATGTAGACCTATAAATAAATATTACCTGTCTTTTCTTCCTAAAAATCCTTCCTCTCGTCTATCCATATGCCTTTCGCGTATGTATTTTAATTCATATATATGTCATATGCCAAATCAATTTTCATAATAATATCACTATTACGGGCGTCAAAAAATTATCCGCCGCTAAAATCATTTAATGGATCATTATAATATCTTATTTGAAGATTGTAGAGTTACACTTGTGTCAACAAATTCTATCGTGGGAATACCGGTAGCATAATAATAATATATGGTGCTTCAAATTGCTCATCTAACTTGTCATTCTAAGAGTAATTTATAGCTTCATGTTTTTTTTTTTTTTAAATCTTTTAATTATAAAAATAAATACAAATGAAATAATCAGAAAATATGTGATAACACTCAATAATAAATTAATTAATAATATATGGTGCTTCAAATTGCTCATCTAACTTGTCATTCTAAGAGTAATTTATAGCTTCATGTTTTTTTTTTTTTAAATCTTTTAATTATAAAAATAAATACAAATGAAATAATCAGAAAATATGTGATAACACTCAATAATAAATTAATTTAGATCTAACAAGTGAGTAAAGTGTTCGCGTTTGAAAATACAAGTTTATTAAAATAAAAATGCGAAACAGTTTTAGTACTGACAACTTTATCCATCAGCCCAGTGAGAAAGGAAATAGGGGATTGGTGGATAATAAAATTTGCCTCTGCATAGCAACATGGCGATCCTCAGCAAACCTTTGACCATAACACCAACTTGCTATGAACTGGGACATTGTTGGACACCCTACTGTCGGAAAGCAAGCACAGATGTTGCAACTCATGTTTTTAAAGAAGCACTCAAAATTTATGGCACTCTCTATTTTGTAAGATTTAATAATTGAAAAAGAAATCCCATTCATGGCCTATTTTTAATTATAATTTTTGCCCCATCTTTTACTAATTTACTACTACTTCTTCCTACTACTACTACATTACACTACATTATTACATAAGGACACTACTGACAGTGTACTTCAGTACAATATTTACCCTATCTGCTACTTAAATGTTTCTTAACATAACATAAAAAATAAATATCTTCTTAAGGTGCCACAAAGGTAGTAAATAAAATGAGCAGTAATAGTCTAGTAATTAACTAGTAATAGATCTAGTCATAATCAGACCAGAAGGCAGAACTGACTGATTGACATTGAGTCTTTTGACTTTTGTTTGTTTTCTTTCACTTTCATTTTATTATGGCGGAGATTAAACTTAGGCATTGGCATCTTTTATGGCTTCATTCAAGGTTTTAAGTGGAGTAGAGATCAATATTTTACATAATAACTTATTGATATTGTACCAAAAAAAAAGTAAAAGCATGCTAGTGAAGTGCCATACTGATACTCATCACACTCAGAATGAATACTTTGAAATTTTTCATAAAATTTGTCTCAATATGAGACTGAGATTAAATACTGCAATACACATAGAGCCTACACAGAAGTGCAAAAAAGATTTAACTATTTTTAAAGTTAAACTTTATTGTTTATTAGCAAGGGCAGCACAACCATATTGATGAACGGTGGGTAATGAATATGTTCTTTTGTGTGCATTTGGGGTATAGGACGGATGAAGCAACCATTGATAGTGGATCACAGTGCTCATTGAGATTGGGGGCATGCAAGATCCATTCGGAATTATTATTTTAGATATTTACCCATTAAATTGCATATCAACTTTTAAAAAATGATGTCATTTTACTTATGATTAATATAACTTTCCAATTATAATGGCAGTCAATATTTTACTAATGTTTTCTCTTTTTAAACATCTGGGAAATCTGAACTGAATACAAGCACAATACTGGCCATTCTTGATTTACAAATGTCGGATTTATGAACATTTGCTATTATAGCAAACATCACCATTTATATATTTTAAATTAAAATAATGCATCATAATAAAATGTTTTTTAAAATTAAAATGAACAAAATACTATTCTATCCTTTTTTTTCTTTAATAATTTGCAACCTTATTTCACATTTGTACCATATAATTTAATTAAAACATACAATGTCAAATATGTCAATAAACATATAGGATAGGAACATATTAGCAAATAGTTCATTATTAGGTGATTTGATGCATAATGAACAAAGCTCACTCTTAACCCTTTAATTACGGCTGTTTTTACGGGCATCAATTTTTGCTGACCCTGCAAGTTTTGGACTTTCACCAACTTTGAAATACAATGCACCAGGATTGCATTGTGGGATTGCATTGTTTATAAATATACAAGAAATCACTGTAATTAATGTTAATATAAATGCCCGCAGTTAAAAACTCAAAGAAGAAACTTCAAGTATTTTTTCATTTTCTATCTGATTTGCTTATTAAATCATGTACAAATTGAAGGATACAAGAAATATATAGTATTAAATGTGGACATGATTTCTTCAGTAATTCAGAAAAGTGCTTTGCCTCTATGTTATGACAAGAATTTGACGTCCTTGTTAATTAAAAACGTCGCGTAATGAAAAGGTTAAAGGGAGAACTTCCTGGATATAGATTTACAAAGCTTTTTAATCTTTTTATTTGACTTGCTTTCAGCTTGCTGGCATTCTTCGAAGAAGAGGACCAAGCTATTATGTGAAGAAAGTAATACCAGAAACTTTGAGGTCATCAGTTTTTCTTACCATCAATGGAACTTTGTTTATCACCATGTTTTGTGTTTGGAGGTCAGTAGAACATTTTGGGTAAAATAAATAGCGAATTGAAAACTCATAAAAATTAACTTAAAAGAAAAAAAAGTATCATAACATATTATATCTTTTCAAGGCTCTTACAAGGAATAAAATTGTGTATGTAATTTTTATAATATATACATTTTATAATAAGTTTTGGTCTGATCAGCTCATCAGTATTAAGTAGAATAAATTCATCAGTTTTCTCTTTTATCATGGCCAATCCTTAACCCTCTTGAGACGACTGGGCACATCTATTGGCCCTGAGTTGAATTGCAAAAAAAAAAAAAGCGAAGGGCAGATCCATGGGCCCCATAATCAACCCGTGAAACTGGCTGGCTGGTTTTTGTACCAGCTAATCAGATTTCATCCTGCATTTCTTGCTTATCTCACCTTTCTCATGGCGGCTTTTATTGATAGTTTATGGTGTTGTGTCATTTTATTGCAACTTTTTTTATCTAGTGACCCAACCCCCCTTATAAACGTTTAAAAAAATATGTGACCTTAAAATATGCCAAAAGTCAATATTACCCCCAGTTGAATATTTTATGCAGCTTTTCACTTTGAATCTCATCCAAATAACTAGGGGTTTGGACTTATTTAGGCTTCAACAATCCGAAAATTCTGCAACTAAGACATGTTTATTAAGTTTAAAAAATAATTGCATGTATAATTTGTGCAAATCAGCATATCTCATTTGCATAAATGTTAGAGATTTCAGTTCAATTCATGAAGATCCTCTTAACTCATTAATTTCCAACAAGAATATAATATAGTAATAAAGGGGAGAGACGGCAATCAGGTTAGAAAAATCGAAATGAACAAAACAAAGTGTGGGAAAACCAAAAAAAAAACGCAAGGAAACAATGAAAGTGTCAACAAGAAGCCTTCATTAGCGAACAAACAAAAAAAAACCAGTTAAATAAAAATAAAACACTTAGCTGAAATGTAGTATCTTGCTGTTCTCTCGGATAATACATTTTAGATAAGTGTTATTTTTATCTAATTCTGTTTGTTTGTTTGCTGATGAAGGCTTCTTGTCGACACGTTCATTCTTTTGATGCTTTCTTGTTTTTCAGGTTTACCTTACTTTGTTTCGCTCATTTCCAAAAATATAATATATAGTTTTATTTTTGTAAATTAAAGTAATTACTTTATTTTATTATAAATTTTTTTGGAAAGTAAGTTCAGTTCTTGTAAAATGGGCTCCGTCTTCTTGACACCAGAAGTTCAAAAAGGCTCCGTCTCAAGAATGTTAAAAAACAGAAAATAGTTTAACAGACAGGCCTGTCTTTATACAAGTTTATTAAAATAATTTAAGAGTTAAGGAGTACTCTGGTGAGTAAATTGACCATCAACAAATTCACACATATATTGCCTTCTATAGGGATCATAACTTTTGTGATAAACCTTTTAAGTTGATGTAAATTTGCTATGTTTTTAATGCATAAATGGACGTGTCACAATTTTTATTTTTGTTATCATCAAGACTTTTAAAATGTATTTTGAAGTTACAGGGCGTGCTTCTGAGTGTCTTGTTTTAGGTTTTTTTAAATTTAGAGACCTCCCCAGGTGCTCAAGCTTGATATTATAGATGTGAAATCATTTCACGTGATGATTTCATCACATCCATAATTAACTGAACCAACAGTTGAGTTTTTAATTTCTATTACATCCATTCATAACTTGCCACCACATGATAGTGTGCTGAAACTGACATGTTGCACATTCACCAAGGATTGGATGGTCCCGCTACTTGATCAGGATAGCAAGGATTAACAACTGACGATTGTTCTCATAAGCGAGTACCAAATCAGTCCTGATAAGTGCAGTTCAATATATAACACATGATTTTAACAAAAATTGTACATTAAAAAGAAAATCAATTTCTCGCAGCAAAGTTTGGAAGATAAACTAGACCCATGCATAGATTAATCCTTGTTAGATTCCAAGATGCACAGCTAATCTGAAAAGAGTTTTGTTGTTACAATATTTTTGAGAAAACGTCAGGCATCTAGTCTGGGGAGAGGATTTAAACCCTGAGTAAAAACTAAAGCATTGTAGTTGAAGTTGGAATGAGACGTCCAACTTCTGGTATAAAAAAATAATAGCTGATAAAATGTTTAAAGTCTTTCCAGTTAATTTTACACCTCCTGGAATAAATTTGATGTATAAAAAATGCCCATGAATCTACCTGGAATCTGCACCAAAAAAAAAAAAAAAGAAGAAGAAGAAGAAATATTCATTATGGTAATATTGAATTAAAATAATTTTTAAATTAAATAACATAATTTTATTTTCAACTAAACAGCATGCCTCTATTAGTAGTAGATAGATGAGGAAATTCTACTCCCAAGCAAATTTGCTAAAAAAGGTGGGTGGCTAACTAATCTCATCCAAGATGAACTAAAACTAAGAAATTAAACTTATTTTGTTCCAGGCCACCATTCCTCAAATAACTCCATTCTGATGTCCACTTTACAAGTTAAGCTTTGACGGTGAACCTCCTACACTAATGATGTGCCCTTATTTTTAAAAAAGATTTTTAAAAAAATATGTAGCGATTTCCTTTCCACTTTCAGGCGCCTGGCTGGATATTACATGTATTACAATGTTTACATCTGTGGCATTCCCGCATGTATTCTTTCTATTGTAATAGAACAAAAGAGCAGGTAGCAGTATAGATTGTGGCCAGCTTCTGGTCAGCTTAGATGTTGGTTTTAATAACAAAATCATGTATCTCTTCTTTTTATTGTCTTGGAGTTTGTCGTTGGTGTTTGCTTTTTTTCTTCTTTTTATTTCCTGTCGGGTTTTATGCATATAGAAAATATTTAACTTACCATCTGCAACGCATGGTACCCATTTTCTTATAATTTCTCCCAATAAACAAGAAATTTAAAAAATTTCATTATCTAATTTGTCAAACTATTGTTTCCTTTTTATATAAATTTTTAAATTAAAACTTTGAAAAGGGTTAAACTTATTTTTTAAAAATAAAACTGCAGTTAAGGACATTTCCATTTATACTCTATTAAGTTAAATTACTGCAAATCATCTTTCATTAAAAAAATAAATAACTAAAATTCTTATTACTAAAAGTTTTAATTTTTAAAAATCTTAAATTTCTCACTTTAAAAAGAGAAAAATTATTGTAGAATTTTATAAGGGAAATGTAATAAATGATATGATCACCTTAAGCAAATTTTGTTTAAAAAATAAATACATCATAAAATGCAAATTTGAGAGAAGACAGGATAGTTAAGTGTAAAATAAATTAGTGTGAGAACCTGTACAATAATTCTGTTGATTATTTTCAAAACTCTTGTTATCATATCAAATATCAAATTTGAATATCAAATTATTGTTTTGCATTTTTTCTAATGGTTTGATAGATCCAATTGAACAAAAAACACGGGGATTCGATAATTTCTAGAAAATATTGATAAAATTTGAAATAGTAGAAATTCTTTTTGAAACTGGAAATTCTAACGGAGTATAGTCTGCTTAATGATTTTTAACCTTGCTTTTCAATCAATGGTAGATAACTTGTCTCATTGTAGTTTCTTGAGTGCAGTAGAATGTAAATTATCTAGACCACAACAGCTGCCATGAAAACGTTTTAGTTTATTGTGAACACTAATTAGAGCACTGTTTATATATTCCTAAAGCCAGCAATATATTTTTTAAAATAAAATAATAAAAGTCCTGAAATGGTATGGTCAGGACTTCATGGTGTGACTGTTTGCAATGATTTATGCATCCAGTAAACTGGTTTACCAGTTACATTCTGAAAATTATTTCATTATCTAAATATTTTAGTGAATGTGATCAACTCTGGTCCCAAATGGGTTCAGATAATTTGACATTCTACTGCATTATAATTATAATTTTATTATTTGTCTGTTTACAGCTATTCTGTTTGAGTGTGTCATGTAGGCATATATTCACCTCTAATCCAACCCAATGCTAACATAAAGTGACAAACAACAAGGACACATGCTGTGTGTCATCAGGGCATGACACAATCCAGATCTCACATAACCTAACAAACCATTGGACACTTTGTCTCACATAAGCCCATACGTTCTTAGTGCTCTATGTTTTTTTTTTCTCCTCTGGTTGGCAGGACAATGCTTGGCTGTATGTTTCTCCTCTCGACTGCCTTTATACCGGCTTATATTGCGGCATTCACTGCTGTTATCTGCGAAAGAAAATCAAGGTATGGTATGCTTCCAATAATGTTAGTCGACTGAATTTGATATGAATTAAAATGACAGTGTTTTAAGCCATCGGATCCCCTCAGCAAAGCCTCGCATGTTGCGTGCTTGCTTTTAAAATCTGTTGAAAAAAAAATTAAAACCATTTGGTTTAGGGTATGTGAGGAAAAGACGCAGCCTAATAATATTAAACTAATTAAATTGAAAGAATCCCATCCATTTGAATAAAAATTAAATGTAAGTAAACTGATACGTGGGGTTCTGGTCATCCAGTTTTTGTGTACCCAGTTAAACATTGACTTGGCAGTAAGTTGTGATCAGATGTGAAATAGTCAAGTCAGTGGATGTTTTCAGGAAGCTTTGTTCAAGTTTAAAATATTTCGGAACAACAGTATTCTGTGCTGTGCAGTATTTTTGTGGGTAGAAGTGAGACAAGTGTCTGGTTTTGTGAAAACTGGATGGCTGTGTGCTTCATACACGTAACACCCATAACATACCCAATCATAAACAAATGACACACCCACTCAGAGCATACCCAATCATAAATAAATGACACGCCCACTCATAACATACCCAATCATAATAAATGGCACGCCCACTCATAATATACCCAATCATAAATAAATGACACGCCCACTCAAAACATACCCAATCATAAATAAGTGACACACCCACTCATAACATACCCAATCATAAATAAATGACATGCCCACTCATAACATACCCAATCATAAATAAATGACATGCCCACTCATAACATACCCAATCATAATAAATGACACGCCCACTCATAACATACCCAATCATAAATAATTGGCACACCCACTCATAACATACCCAATCATAAATAAATGACATGCCCACTCATAAAATACCCAATCATAAAAAAATGACACGCCCACTCATAACATACCCAATCATAAATAAATGACACGCCCACTCATAACATACCCAATCATAAATAAATGACACACCCACTTATAACTTACCCAATCATAAATAAACAACACACCCACTCATAACATACCCATTTCTATTCTTTATCCTAAAATTGTGCCACTTTGTTGAAGTAGATACACATGTAATTTTTTTTCAATTATTAAGGATTAGGTTAGAGTTTGATTACACACAGTGTCTAAAAGACTAGGATTTTTGTTAAAATGATTGGGTTAGACTTTGGTTACTCACTGTGACTGATAGACTAGAATTTTTGTTACAGGATTGGGTTAGAGTTTGGTTACTCACTGTGACTGATTGATTAGATATTTTGTTACAATGATTGGGTCAGAGTTTGGTTGCTCACAGTTACTGAAAGACTTTTTGTTACAATGACTGGGTTAGAGTTCCTTTACTCCCCATGTCTAAAGGACTAAATCTCTATGAAATATCCCTTGATCTATTTAGTGGGAGTCTAACCTTTAGGGAAAGGGTCATAAGCTTCATTGTGATAACAGACAAAGGTCTGCATGTGCTGAAACCTATCCCCAATTTTTAAAAATTTTTATTGGTCAAAGATCTTATTCAGTCTTGTTCACAAACAGGACTGCCATCTTAAGCAAGCTGTGGTGTGAGAAAATAAAAATGGGCCGGGGGGGGGGGGGGGGGGGGGGGGTCTTACAACTTAAGAAAGTATTTAATATGTAGAGGAATTAATGAGTCATTTTTGGACACCCCTAACCTATTAAATAGCTTAAAGGGATAGCTGAGATAAGATGTTCAATCCTTTAGATGCTCTGAGGGTAACCCTGGACCAGATGAGCAATTGGTGGGTATCAAGAGCTCTTAAATAGCTATACTGACTTAGACAGCCAGATGGTGGGTATCAAGGGCTCTTAAGTAGCTTTACTGACTTAGACAGCGAGATGGTGGGTCTCATGGGCTTTTAAGTAGCTATACTGATTTAGACAGCCCGATGGTGGGTATCAAGGGCTCTAAGTAGCTATACTGACTTAGACAGCCAGATGGTGGGTATCAAGGGCTCTAAGTAGCGTATAGCTACTTAGACAGCCAGATGGTGGGTATCAAGGGCTCTAAGTGGCTTTACTGACTTAGACAGCCAGATGGTGGGTATCAAGGGCTCTAAGTGGCTTTACTGACTTAGACAACCAGATGGTGGGTAGCAAGGGCTCTAAGTAGCATTTAGACAGCCAGATGGTGGGTATCAAGGGCTCTAAGTGGCTTTACTGACTTAGACAGCCAGATGGTGGGTATCAAGGGCTCTTAAGTAGCTATACTGACTTAGACAGCCAGATAGTGGGTATCAAGGGCTCTTAAGTAGCTATACTGACTTAGACAGCCAGATAGTGGGTATCAAGGGCTCTTAAGTAGCTATACTGACTTAGACAGCCAGATGGTGGGTATCAAGGGCTCTAAGTAGCTTAGACAGCCAGAATGGTGGGTATCAAGGGCTCTAAGGTGCTTTACTGACTTAGATAGCCAGATGGTGGGTATCAAGGGCTAAGTAGCTATACTGACTTAGACAGCAAGATAGTGGGTATCAAGGGCTCTTAAGTAGCTATACTGACTTAGACAGCCAGATGGTGGGTATCAAGGGCTCTAAGTAGCTTAGACAGCCAGATTGGTGGGTATCAAGGGCTCTAAGTGGCTTTACTGACTTAGACAGCCAGATGGTGGGTATCAAGGGCTCTTAAGTAGCTATACTGACTTAGACAGCCCGATGGTGGGTATCAAGGGCTCTTAAGTAGCTATACTGACTAAGACAGCGAGATGGTGGGTATCAAGGGCTCTAAGTAGCTATACTGACTTAGACAGCCAGATGGTGGGTATCAAGGGCTCTAAGTGGCTATACTGACTTAGACAGCCAGATGGTGGGTATCAAGGGCTCTAAGTGGCTATACTGACTTAGACAGTCAGGTGGTGGGTATCAAGGGCTCTTAAGTAGCTATACTGACTTAGACAGCCCGATGGTGGGTATCAAGGGCTCTTAAGTAGCTATACAGACTTAGTCAGATGGTGGGTATCAAGGGCTCTTAAGTAGCTATACTGACTTAGACAGCCCGATGGTGGGTATCAAGGGCTCTAAGTAGCTATACTGACTTAGACAGCCAAATGGTGGGTATCAAGGGCTCTAAGTAGCTATACTGACTTAGACAGCCAGATGGTGGGTATCAAGGGCTCTTAAGTAGCTTATAGCTACTTAGACAGCCAGATGGTGGGTATCAAGGGCTCTAAGTGGCTATACTGACTTAGACAGCCAGATGGTGGGTATCAAGGGCTCTAAGTAGCTATACTGACTTAGACAGCCAGATGGTGGGTATCAAGGGCTCTAAGTGGCTTTACTGACTTAGACAGCCAGATGGTGGGTTTCAAGGGCTCTTAGTAGGTGTACTGTGTACTCAACTTTCAATGTAAGAATATAATTAAAACTGATTATTTCTTATCAGTTCAGACTAAAAATATAGACAGGCACATTAATCTGGATGTTTCATGTTAGCCTTTACTTCAACAAAGTTTCTTTTTATGGATGTGGTTCTTGTTAAATTTGATGTTCCCTTCATTTAAAAACAATTCTTCCCATATTTCTTCTTACCTGATTGCAATTATGTTTTCTCAGTTACTCTGCTGCCTTGATAATTTTGTTTGCTATCAAACTGCTTGTTGGCTATCAAACTGCTTGTAGCTACTATTGTCCAGCATGCTTGTTATTACATGATAGATGTTAATTGTTGCATGGTTTATACTTAGCTGTTGGTTTAAGGTTAGGCATTATGTTAGTATCCCAAAATGAATCAGAACAAAAAAAATTCTAATAAATATATATATATAACAGAGACCATAAGCGGTGAATAGCACTGAGGGTACTTAGCCACTAAATGCATTACATTTATCGGGAGCATGTAGGAGCGACCATTATTTCCAGATGTTCATACTGGATATTTTTCAAACGCATTATTTTTTCAAACTATTGACAAGAGCTGTAGAGCAGCGTTTCCCAAACTGTTAAGTTTCACTGACCGGTGGACAAGTTTCGAAACTGCATCAGGGACCTGTGCCGGATTTATCAAGTACATTTATTTCTATTTAAACATCAATATTCATGCTCTCTGGACCGGTAACGTAAGGCTCGCGGACCAGTGCCGGTCCACGGACCACCGTTTGGGGACCGCTGCTGTAGAGCATTGGATATCGGTGGTCATTGGCTCTGTGGGGCATCCCAAATATTTTTGGACTGTGCGTCACGTGTCCCTCCGTTAATGAAAAAAAAATAATAATTTGACAGGTAGACTAGGACTTGAATCCTTAGGGACTTCTAGGCAGCGGGGTACACCAGGGGTCGTCAAACTACGACCCGCGGGCCTGATCCGGCCCTCTAAGGTTTCTTCGCCCGGGCTGCCTGGCCGCCGTACAACGGGTACGCTGGTTGTTGAAGGGGCTACTTTTGAACGGAGCATTGACCTTTTCAGTTGTCAACAGCGGGCCAATACTTCCCATTGAAATAGTAACAAGTTTACGCTGATTACGAGCATTGTTTTTCATTTTAAATATTGTTATATTTTTTTTTCGTTTTTAGTTGTTTTTGAAAAAATGCAAATAAGATAAGTGCAATGGGAATAGAAATTCTTACTTTCATTATTATTATTTTTTTTTCAAACTTTAAGTCCGGCCTCTAAAAGTCTCTAGGTGACAGTGAACCGACCAACTGTTGAATATTTTTGAGAACCATGCTGTAGACTATTTCATCGTGTTTGTGCGCCACGTTTGACACGCGTGCCATGGTTTTCGCTCGCCCTGGTGACAAAGCTATGCTGCACGATGTATGAAAATGAGGCTTGGACAGAAATGAAATCTCGGCAGATATAAATAAAGCCACACCACGTGTTAATTTGGTGGGTGTTCTAAATGTCTTGTCGACCTTTGAATGCCACTGCCCCGGACAAAGTGAGAACCTGTGTCTTCTAGCGAAATTACTATGCGTCACCTCGACCCTGCGGCGCGCGTGTACCCTCGAGTTAAGTGTGACGACCCTGTTGTACAGTCGACGCCCTAACGCCCCAAAGTTCTCTGACCCCCATGAGTGTAGCACCTCCCTGACTGTTGATTTTTGACGGGGGTTGTAGTCCATGGGCCATACCTCAGTAATCAACAATTTCCCGTGTTCACCGCGGTCCCGAATTGTGAGCGCGCACACCGCCCGAAATCTCGTCCGTGTTCCAGTGTACGGGGCGGGAGCCTGCTTGAAATGATTGTTACATTGGGGTAGGCCCCGGCTGTTGGCATCGGGCTGCTGACATTGTTTTGGGGTTCTCCGCACCTCTTGCCATTCCTGCAGTAACGTGGGAAAATGACAGCCACATGGCACGGGGAATAACTCCCTGAGTTGTCCAGGTACACTGAGCAGATCTGACAGAAAGCACTTGATGGAAGGAAACGCCGAGTCCCCCCCCCCCCCCCCCCCCCCCCNCTCCGCACCTCTTGCCATTCCTGCAGTAACGGGGGAAAATGACAGCCACATGGCACGGGGAATAACTCCCTGAGTTGTCCAGGTACACTGAGCAGATCTGACAGAAAGCACTTGATGGAAGGAAACGCCGAGTCCCCCCCCCCCCAACCTCCTTTTTGATTTGATTCTCACTTTCTGTCTCATTCTCTGTCACGTTCTCTCTTCATTTTCTCTCACTCTCTCTATCATCCTCTCTCTCTCCCTCTCTCGTTCTTTCTGTCTCTTTCTTTATTTTTCTTTCTTTGTCCCTCTCTGTGTCACGTTGTGCACTTTCTGTATCTCATTATGGTTGTCTTTCTCACATTCTCTCTCGGTATGAATATCTCTGTCTCGCTGTCTCTCTCGTTATGTCTGCCTCTCTATCTCTCATCTAGGTCTGTCTCACTTCCTCGACTTGCTGTCTCCATTTTTGTATAACTTTCTAATTATGTCTATCTCTCTCATCTTTTGGTCTGTCTGACTCCATCCTCTCTCTGTCTCTCACCCTGTTTCTCTCGCTTCCTTCGCCCGTTTCGCTTTTCTCTCTTGCTCTCTTTTTGTCTCCAACCCTCCTCTCTATTCTTTTTTTTTTTACTTCTTTTTTCCCCCTTCTTTTTTCTTCTCTCTATCATCTTCTGATTGTCAAGTACTGCATTACGTTTGGACCGTCACCTGTCCGGTGGGTGTGAAACACCTGGACTGTGTCAGTGCCGGTATCGAATGACGAGCATGTCAATATTAGCACCACATTGCACAGTTACTCACGCCAGGCCGTGACTCCACCAAACTGTACCGCGTAGCACGGCCTGACATTTGGTCTATGTGATCAGGACATGTGCTCCGAGCTGTGGCAAGTGGATGCAAAGTTTGTTCTTGTATGACATGGGCGCCTTCCAGCTGCGTGCACGCCGAAGTCGAACCGAGGCCGACGTAGCGCTGTTTCGCTATTTGACGGACTAGTTTATTACCAACAGATTAACGTACTCTATTATGAGGTCATTGTGAAGCACTGGACCTATGTATTCCCCCCCCCCGTGTCCATATTAAGCCAGGGGTTCATGTTTAGCCCCCTCCCCCCCGACGCATTTTTAGCCCATGTTTAGCCCAGCCCCTCGTTCAATGTTACGCCCTTGGTTCGTGTTGCGCCCTGGGTCAGGTTATTTCAATGTATATTCATAGTTCATGGTACCGATGAAATAAAATTAAGCACAGCTTTCAAAAAAAAAAAAAGATGTTTATATATTGTGAAAACTGAATGGTACCAGTGTCAGAACTGTCGATACTCTATATTTTACAGATTGGAACGTCCAATATTTATCAAGCTATAAATAAAGGAATAGAAAGAAAAGCTTAATTGATACATTACTGTACTTGACAAACAGCAAAGTCATTCTTCTTATGATGAAGTCCTTTTCATAGTTGTACCAAAGCCGTGGCCAAGTATATCAGAGAAAGTGGGGGCGGGTAAGGGGTGGGGGTTGAGACAATCCCTTTGCCTTTGATAGTTTGTTAAGCTTGTGGAGCCACTTGTCTTGAAGGAGAGAAGAGAGATTGGGGTTATAGATGGGCCAAGCCAGGCTCAATCGTCGGTGGAATGCCGAGATGGAGCCGATTCGGAGCATTGTCCTTCTAACCTCGGTAATCACTGCTGAAGTTAAGCACCGAAAGACGGATGTCTTGCCTCTTTCGTTTGGGATTCTAGCGATGTCAAGATCAGCTTGGGGTTTTATTTCTTCTGTATTAAAAGTAGAACATCGCTGGGAACGGTTGGTGAGTCAAGAGTAGAACATCACAAGGAACAGTTGGTGAGTCAAGAGCAGAACATCACAAGGAACGGTTGGTGAGTCAAGAGTAGAGCATCACAAGGAACGGTTGGTGAGTCAAGAGTAGAACATCACGAGGAACGGTTGGTGAGTTAAGAGCAGAACATCACGAGGAACGGTTTGTGGGTCAAGAGTAGAACATCACGAGGAACAGTTGGGGAGTCAAGGGTAGAACATCACGAAGAACGGTTGGGGAGTCAAGAGTAGAACATCACGAAGAACAGTTGGGGAGTCAAGGGTTGAACATCACGAAGAACGGTTGGTACAAGAAAATAAGAAACTATATAATTGAGGTTCGCCAATCATCGATCCAGCAACAGAATGGTGGTGAAGTTCTTTACGAGGAGGGGAAAGAAAAAAAAATCTCGTATCTAAGAACATTAATTTTTTTTAAAGTGAATTCTCAAAACGCAGTGCCGGTGTGATGTTTTAATGGCACACCAGCTGCTTTGGTTGGTCCATCCCATCAGGTTGTTGTGGCGCAGGTTTACTCGGTGAACGTTGTGCTGCGTTGGGATTTTAAGTCACGCATGGGGTACTCACAGTCTGTGGTCGTCAATCGTACGATCATCTGTGGTACATTTCGAACAGTTCAGCAGATGTGCCATCGTACAGCTCCCGGGCGGTGGAGGTGGCAACGCAACGTCACCTCCGGAGAGGAAGTAAAGCTGTTCCAACCCCATTTACTCAAGGCCGAGTTGCATGGCCGGAGTCATGTACGGCTTTCGTCCATAATAGTGTGGTGTCTGCCTATGTCAGGTTCGCTGAGGTCATCAGGTTCGTTGGTGGATTAGTCTGCATGCAGCTTGGATCAGGTTTGGATGCACAGAAACTGGATTGCACTCCGGCGTCAAGGAATGATATTCAAAACTGGATTGCACTCCGGCGTCCAGGAATGATATCCATCTGCCATCTCGCGGGGCTAATTACAGCTTACATCTGTAGGCACCTGCAAGATCTTTCACTTTTATAGTCGGCTCGGCGACCAAGACTGATTTCTCAGCCCTTGAAAACCACAGTGAATGCCCTTAGTCTTTTTTGGGGGGGGGGGGGGGGAAAAAAGGGGGAGGGGCCGGTTGGGCACTGGCGAATAGATGATACTCGAGGCAAACATGGCATGTGTCGGCAACTATTTCTACNGGGGGGGAGGGGGGGTGCTGGCGTCCAAGGATTCGTACCAGTGCATAATGTTTAGTCTAGTTGGTTGACATTATGGAGCGGTCCTTAAACATTTAAAAAAAATTTTTTTTTTTTTAGTGGTCTGGACTGCGGGTCGTTGGCAAGAAACATTGCCCTAATCTACTAAATCGTAACAAAGAAGTGTTGGGACTTCAATTAATTTTAGAAGAAAATATTTACATTGATTTCTTTATTGATGTGTAGTACGGTATAAAGTTAAAACCAAGAAAACAAAAAAAAACCTATGCCATGCATGTAGTGACTTAGGAAGGGGGTTGAGGAGTGGTCGGTACGCCCCGGGATGCACTTTTTATATGGAGGGCGGCAATTTTTTTTTCGTAATAAGTGGGAGGGGTGCAAAAATCTTGACCCGCCCTGGGTGCCACTAACCATAGCTACGCCACTGTATGCTGTTGGTTCAATATTTGACTATACATTGCTTTGACTGTACCTTAAAAAAGTAGATGTTCCTTCATTAAAAAAAACACCAAAACTGCAGCATTGTGGTGTTATTTAATGTATTTACGATTTACTAAAAAAAAAATGGTCACCCCTACATGCAACATCATTTTGCTTATCAGCTTCATTTTCGAAGCCAGTTACTTCAAAGTGCAAAATTTATAAGGACTACAGAACCCATGAAAAAATGCTCTGGAACATTGTTTTTAAATTCTATTACCACCTAGACGTAAGAGCTGTACAAGTCAGTGTAGATTATAATCTTTGTTAGTCAGTTCCTCCATCATAGTGTTCCTACTCACCTGGTATTTTATTATCGTGTTTTTCAGACGTGGTCCACTTGCCGTGTACCTGACAAATTTGGTAAGTTGTTCCACTTGACGTGTTGTGTTGTATATTTTTTATTTTTTTTTGTGTTCAGGTTCAGTGGTTCTCAGCCCGTTTTTCAACTTTGTCACCCTATGCGTTTTTAATAAAAAAAAAATAATTTTTTTGTGTGTGTCTTTTTACAGATCTATTAACATGCTTATTTCCTAGAAAGAATTGCCATCAAATTAAAAGAAAACAACAACAACAAATCTTGCTTTAGCTAAGAATAGTCTTTAGCATAGACTAAACATTAAAACTCCATTCCTTCGCACTACCGACACGCCCACCGTTATAATTAATACCTATCGTCAACATTTTGACCACATGACTCCAAATGAGAACGATTTTTTTTCCCCTTCTAAATTGAAGGGGTGAGTAGAAAAAGTACCTCAGTTACAATTTTTCAAAAATGAGTTAAGCCTGGCATATATCTGATTACTTCCCCTGAATCATTCTTGGTAAATATCATTCATGAAAACTGCACACAAGTGTTTCATTCAGAGATACCTCAAGCAAATTTTAATGTCTTTAAATAAGAATTTAAAAACTTTAAACTCATTTTTCTCAAAACTGCAAAAATACACTTGAGCACTATTTCCACTCGGCCCTTCTTCCACTCGGCCCTTCAATTAGTGTGTACAATTTAAGACGTTTAGCGGGTTTTCATAAAACTAGATTGGTAATGCTTTTGATTCCTCGCCACTCTTTGTGAAATCTTATTGTGAAGTCATGCCGGTACAGGTATCGAAGCAAAAGAGTTCACTCAAAGTTCAATATTTATGATGGAAAAACACGTATTTAGACTGGTTTAGTGCTACGGAGTTGATAGCCAACTGACTGGCCGGGGTCTTGAGAGAGTATTCTCATACCTTCACCGGAATATGCGTGATTGTGCGACGGTGAAAAGACATATGTATATTAAAAAAAATGTATTTGGCCAGCGATATCGTAGTGGGTTCGTTGGTTGTTTTTGGTACAGTTGAACTGGTACGTGACGGAGTCAATGAAGATTCTCAAATCAATCCAAACACACGTGAACGTGCTCCTTGTGTTGGAGCATCCGGTGCAAGGCGGTTCTCATTCCTTCGCTTTTGAGTGGGACAACGGGGGGAAAGTAGGGCGCCACGCCGTGATTGGTCCATTACGGCACACTGAGTTGATGGGACGCCCCCGGGATACGCTGGTGATTGTGCGCCCCCCCCTCCCGATACTGTGGTGATGGGACGCCCCCGGGATAATGTGGTGATGGGACACCCCCGGGATACTGTGGGGATGGGACACCCCCGGGATACTGTGGGGATGGGACACCCCCCGGGATAGAGTGGTAATGGGACGCCCTCCCGCCCCGGAACCCTCTGGTGATGAGACACCCACGGCACAACGTATCGCATTCCACAGCTGCGGGGGCCCGGGAACACAGGGGAAGAGGTGCGAAAAGCCACAGCGGTGAAATTCGATGCACTCCCTTTTGATGTCTGGCCGTCTCCCCTTTGTTTTTCCATTTGTATAAGAGAACACCTGAGTGTATAAATAGGAGTGTTTTCCCCCCGTCTCCCGCTCTGCAAATTGTGTGGGCCCCATTTGCCCCACTGGCAAATACGCACTAAAATGGCAGTTCAACAATGTGGCCCGGGAAGGGAGGGTTAGGGAGGGGAGAGGGAGAAAAGTTCAGTTGCTAGAGAGTGACCGATATAAAAATATGGACGTGTGGCGGTTAACCTGTTCTGAAGTTGAACGTTAATTAACAGAATAGTATGAATGATCATTATCTATTCAATTAAGGTTTGCCAATCGTTGATCCGCCAACAGAATAGTGGTGGATCAGTACGATTGACTGGTATCCCCGACTTACATCATGTTGGTATACATTTCCACAGTCACGTGGTCAAGGTAGAAGCAAAACAAAGCATGTGCAATCATGGGCGCCCGCAGAAAACTTTCGGGGGGTGGGGGGGGAATCGATGAACTTTCC
>CAXITT010000177.1:476457-516723 GCA_964033795.1 Lymnaea stagnalis | reverse complement strand
AGTAGAACCCTCTCAATCCCAAGAACTAAAACTAAGACCATCGGTGAACGCTCCTTCTGCTTCCATGGGCCCACGTTCTGGAACCAGCTCCCCTTCCATATACGTCATAGTGAAACCTCGTCCATTTTCAAAAAGTCCCTTAAAACTCATCTGTTTAGGTCCGCCTATGACCTGTGATGCACCCTCCTCGCCCTACCTCATTTTCTGTTTCGGGTTGATCCTGAAGTGTCAAAGTGTCCTCGTTTTATAGCCATTTTCATTGTTTCTTTAGTATAGTAGTTACTATCCTAGTGTCTCATTTGTATTTACTTAGTTTACATGTTTTAATAATTGTAAAGCGCTTAGAGCTTTATGATAAGCGCTATATAAAAATGCCTAAATAAATAAATAAATAAACTCTGAACCCTGATGATAAACAAACCAGAGCCCTGCTGACGAAACTTTAACGTCACTGAGTACGAACCAACCCGAATGAACTTTTTAGAACCGACAATGTTTTTTTTAAAGGAATCTGCAGAACAATTTTTTTTTTTTATTATTAACCAAAATTATATTTTAAATATAAAAAAAAATCATCGCCATCCCAAGAACGGTTCGGCTTGATTGGTATTATCATGCTGGACAAATTAATCAACACATTGAAATTGTAGCCGACTCCTTTTTTTTCCCTTCAGTGTCAGGAACTTGCATCGCTAAAAAAAACCAACCAAATTTGGATGGTGTATGAATCAGTAGACACTCTGAAAACAGTGTGTAGGAGATGCCCCGGCGTGCGTTCTAAGTTGAGAAGATGCATACGCCGTTTCGAATTGTCCTTTCAATAATAAGCATAAACAAAACATTACGCACGTTTATGGTTTTTGTCATTTGTTGCAAGTTTATGTGTTTCATTTCCCCCCATAAAATGTTAGCGACCCACGCTTTTTACCTACAGTTATGTCAATCCCGGTTGTTGTGATGAGCCCAAGGCAGTGTATTGTCCGTAGCCAATTTCTGCAGTCGGTACACTCCAGACTTCTCCTTTGTGTGTGGTAGGCCTGTTTACGTCCAAAAGGAAAAGGAGCAACTTCACCGAACAATGCATAACACGGTTGAGATGCCGCGATGCCCTCAGTGTTGAGCTGACCGTCGGTGGGTGGGGGACCGCGACATCTCACTGTTGACCATTTCGAGCTGACCGTCGGTGGGTGGGGGACCGCGACATCTCACTGTTGACCATTTCGAGCTGACCGTCCGGGTGTGACCGGCGGGGATCCGTAGAGTTAATACTTGTGATACAAGTGTAAGAGCGAAAGAATAAAACGGCCTGTGTCTAGGATTTAAAGACTTTTAACAAAATATTTTAAAAAAAAAACACCATGGACAACGTTTTTGAAAAAAAAATAATTGATGGCTTGAATTTTTTAAATGGCATACTTTTATTTGTTGGGTAAAGCTTTTTTTAAAAAATATATATATTTATTCCTATGTATTATGGTGTGTTGGGGTGTGGGGTGGGAGGTGTTAGCCTATACTGGTGATTTTTCTGTGTGGATAATCCTATGCTGACTGCGTCTGTTTGCGTGGATAACCTTATTCCGACGATGGGTCTTTGTTGATAATCATATGCTTACTGTGTGTGTTTGTTGATAATCATATGCTTACTGTGTGTGTTTGTTGATAATCATATGCTTACTGTGTGTGTTTGTTGATAATCATATGCTTACTGTGTGTGTTTGTTGATAATCATATGCTTACCTTGTGTGTTTGTTGATAATCATATGTTTACTGTGTGTGTCTGTTGATAATCATATGCTTACTGTGTGTGTTTGTTGATAATCATATGTTTACTGTGTGTGTTTGTTGATAATCATATGCTTACTGTGTGTGTTTGTTGATAATCATATGCTTACTGTGGGTGTTTGTTGATAATCATATGCTTACTGTGTGTATTTGTTGATAATCATATGCTTACTGTGTGTGTTTGTTGATAATCATATGCTTACTGTGTGTGTTTGTTGATAATCATATGCTTACTGTGTGTGTTTGTTGATAATCATATGCTTACTGTGTGTGTTTGTTGATAATCATATGCTTACTGTGTGTGTTTGTTGATAATCATATGCTTACTGTGTGTGTTTGTTGATAATCATATGCTTACTGTGTGTGTTTGTTGATAATCATATGCTTACTGTGTGTGTTTGTTGATAATCATATGCTTACTGTGTGTGTTTGTTGATAATCATATGCTTACTGTGTGTGTTTTTTGATAATCATATGCTTACTGTGTATCTGTACGGATACTCCTATGCTTGCGGTGTGTATGGGGATAATCCCATGCTGACAGTATATCTGTATGGATAATCTAATGCTGACGATGTACCTATGAGGATAATCCTATGCAGACGGTGTATCTGTGGATACTCCTATTCTGACAATTTTCTGCGTGGATAATCCTGTGCTGACGGTGTATCTGTGGATAATCCTATGCTGACGCTGTCCACTATCATGTCCAGACAGTGCACCAGTGCCGATCATGAAAATGGAAACAATAAGACTAGTATATGACGGTCGGTGATCTGGCCATTTTAAGCTAACAGGCACTGAGTCTAGACATGACGTCTATAAACATATTATGGGCTCTGCTCTCCTTGGGTCTTGGCTTGTTGATCAGAACAATAAATACCTGAACGCTTGGGACTCAACTGATTGGTCAGTCACAGCTGTAACGCCGGGGCGTCAGTCGGTCAGTCACAGCTGTAACACCGGGGCGTCAGTCGGTCAGTCACAGCTGTAACACCGGGGCGCATTGTTAGGAGTTTCACTTTTATAATATTAAAAATCTGTCCATTTTTGTTGTTGTCCTTAACTTGTGCTTTCTTGATTGGTTGATTTCTTGTATTTCAGGCCATAGAGACCGGTTACCGCATGTTGGTAGAGAGAAACTTAATTAGTCCTGTACCTAACGGGGAGGTAAGTACACAAATATGTGTCCTGCTTTCTTTACGAAACGTCCCTCCCCCCAACTCCATACATTTTATATTAGATTTAATACTGAGCGAAAAAGTATGTCATGCGTGACGCGTGAACACAGGTAATAATGTTGTTTTTTTCTTGAGGGTGAGGCGACTTTTACAGTAATAAATAAAGAGCCACGGGTATGGTGTAGAACTGTGTGTAGGAACTGTCTGTAGGAAATGTCTGTAGGAACTGTAAGAACTGTCTGCATGAACTGTCTGTAGGAACTGTAAGAACTGTCTGCATGAACTGTCTGTAGGAACTGTCTGTAGGAACTGTAAGAACTGTCTGTATGAACTGTCTGTAGCAACTGTCTGTAGGAACTGTAAGAACTGTCTGTATGAACTGTCTGTAAGAACTGTCTGTAGCAACTGTCTGTAGGAACTATCTGTAGGAACTGTCTGTAGCAACTGTCTGTGTGAACTATCTGTAGGAACTGTCTGTAGGCACTGTAAGAACATCTGTATGAACTGTCTGTAGGAACTGTCTGTAGGCACTGTAAGAACTTTCTGTATGAACTGTCTTTAGGCACTGTCTGTAGGAACTGTAAGAACTGTCTGAAGGAAATGTCTGTAGGCACTGTAAGAACTGTCTGCATGAACTGTCTGTAAGAACTGTCTGTAGGCACTGTAAGAACTGTCTGTAGGAACTGTCTGTAAGAACTGTCTGTAGGCACTGTAAGAACTGTCTGTAGGAACTGTCTGTAGGCACTGTAAGAACTGTCTGTGGGAACTGACAGTAGGTCTACTGTTTTAAGGCCGGTAAGTCTGTCTGTCGGCCTATTTCTGAAAATGCCCAGACCCGGTGTAAAAAAACAAAAAAAAAAACTGCACCCGGTTATTAAGCCCTGGTATAATATATTTAAATTAGGACGAAGACTATTTTCAGCTAAACCAAACCACATGGTCATAAGTCGTGCCCGGTGGCTTAGCACAGTGTGTGTATAAAGGACATCCTTGCTGGACGCTGTGTTCAAGCTGTTGGAAGGAAATCTTAAGAACAGAGCCAGCTACTGTTTGAAATATAGAAGAAAAAAAACCTTAGTCTATTCATAGAACCAAAGATAGGAGAAAGGTTAACTTGGCTATAAAGAAAGTAGACCTCACAATGTTCATGACCAGCCAATACCTTCTGACGTAGAATCCATATTTATCTTATGTGGGAAGTTTTTCTCAGGTTCCATTGTCCTGCTTTAATTTGTTTTTGTTTTTGTTTTTTTAAATCAATTGTCTTAATCTTAAAGGATATAATCCCAGCTGAACCTTTAACACCGTGACAATCCAGTAAATGATACGGCTGTGCTGGAATGCCGTTGAGAAGTGTGCCCCTGGCCTCGAATTCCTCGCGCGCGGATCCTAATCATGCCAGCAATTATGCCTTGTGACATGCCGCTAGACACGTCATTTATCTGGCTCAAGTCAACAAGATTCCCTTGTCACACACGCCTCGTGAGACAAGCCTGAATAAATGACCAGGTGTGTGTGTGTGTGTGTGGGTACGAGGCCTTACAATGGGGGCTAAAACGCCTCAGAGATACAGGTGGGGGAGGGGAGCTAAGTAGTAGGCATAGAAAGTAATGGACGAAACATGGGATTCTAACGTGTGAAATGAGATTAGGTTAAGTCTAATACCATTTGATGCAGCCTTATTGAAAATGCAAATTAAACTGGGAAAACAATTATCATAAGACATAAGAGGCACAGAGATCCATACCAGTTCTGAAGATTGTTTTGTTTTGTTTTTTCCTGACACTAATGTTGGTATATGGAACTAATATCGATAGGGACATGAAATTGATCTGTCAAGGGTACCGTAATGTAGACGAGATCGGTAAAAAAAAAAAAAAAAAAGAGTAAAGCCTTTAAAAAAATGGTCAAATGGTTGTAAAGGGGGGAGTGGTATATTGCTCGTTGTATTACCTGAAATATCCTCCAATGGCTGTGCTTAGAACTCAGTTCTGGTCGGGAAATACCAACCACTGTGGAGATCGCGTGCTGAAATGACTACAACACTTTGTTAGATCCCTGCGCAACGTCCCCGGAACAATCTTTTGAAGGATTTAGGCAATGGTCTGTCTGGGTTTTAGAGGGGAGAAGGGGTGGGGGGAGCTAAAGAGGGACTGGAGATGAAGAGAAGGAAGGCGGGGGGGGGGTGGAAACACGTGTTCTGTGGTGCAGAGAGAGAGAGATAGAGAGAAAGAGAGAGAGAGAGATAGAGAGAGAGAGAGAGAGAGAAAAGGGGGATGCTTACAGCCTTTGGAGAATATCAATAACTTGTGTGGTATTCTAAAAAGAATAAGGGGACCCCTGCGGGCTATTTAATAAGGTTGACGGTGGTGCGCCTCTGTTGTCTGACGTATGTCAGTGGGTTAAGTGATGTCATTAGGGCCCCAGGTACCGGGCGATATTAGCCCCGCTGTCAGCACTGATCATGTACATAGGGGGAAACAATTATGTCTGCGACAGGTCGACCGAGCGTTACAGTAAATCAAGGGTTGTCTCGAACGTCTGTACGGTGACAACATTGTGGGGGAGGGGTGTCATACAATCCTGGGGGGAGGGGTGTCATACAATCTTGGAGGGGTGTCATAATACAATCTTGGGGATTGGTGTCATACATTCTTGGGGGTGTCATAATACAATCTTGGGGATTGGTGTCATACATTCTTAGGGGGTTTCATACAATCTTCGAGTTGTCATACAATCTTGGAGATGTCATACAATTTATTTTAAAAAAAAAAAATTTTTGGGGGGGGGCGGGGGTGGGTGGGCGTCCTATAGTCTTAGGTGGTTTCATACAATATTAGTGGTGTCATGCAACCTTGGAGGTATCATACAATCTTGGGGGTGTCATACAACCTAACAATTGCGGGGCCCTATGCGAAACGGATTGCGCGGGGCCCAGTCTGGGTAGGGATAAGGATAATAAGTGAAAATTAAGATTTTGTATTAGAAAATAAATTCGTCTTTGCTTTATTCATTCTTTACTAAGTACACAATTACGATGAACAGGCTTGGACTGTAAAGGGTTAAGAACGGTGTCTGTTTCATCTTACCCCAAGTTCCCCTAAATGAGTAGTCTAAAGATAAAGCCAAAGCCTAAGGCCGGCCCTGCATACAACCTTAGTAGGGTGTCACCCATGCACAAAGTTTATGTAGCTTACTCTCCTGGCGTTCACCGATTCTGATCACGCCACCACTTCAAGGCGACTCTCCTAAAACGTGCTGACTCCGGCGACCATGACCCACCACAGGTCAAGGAACATCAAAGAACCCCCGTGACAAACCCCACTGCTGATCACTTGTTGCTTTGATCCCCCGACTTTGTGTCCGGTTGTTGTCTCAAGCCCAGGACCGGGCGCCACCAACATGCACCGCCTTTTCAACCACGGACAGTGACTGGCCATTGATATGCCTGTAGCTGGCTAACACCGGCCTGTGTTTGGTAGCTGAATGCTTGAGTTGCAAACGGGGAGAGTGAAGCCCGACAACCTCTTTCATCTTTGTTTTGCTCCCTCTCCAAGTGAGTGCCTCCTCAAAAGCTTATCCCTTGACAATTGAACTATTCATACTAAACAGACATGCCATTGGCAATTAAAAATCTTAATTTAAACAAAAATGTAATGCTTTTAAAGCTATTTACCCGGAACGCTTTTCTATTTTCCAACAATTTAAAAAAAATTAAAATTAAAAGTTGTCAATTTTATGCATCAACTTTAAAGTAAATACTTATTAATTACTAACTTTTAAGATTAATTTCATGTTGCATTTTGTATTTTAAAGATTAATTTAATCCTCAATTATTATTTTTTACCCTTTTTAAAATAATACAAAAAAGAACAATAAAAATTATTATTATTATTAAGTATATTGAGACATTTTAGATCCCAGCACTATTTTAGTTTCCCCCTTTTACCTAAATTTGCCATTGATACGTTATTGGTGTGTTATTTGACGCTGCTATTTTCCGAGACACTGACTGCTAGATGCATTATTGACACGTTCACAACTAAAACTTCCTTCAAAGACTTTAGCGTATACAATCTCAGAAGTTCATGCAACAGAACACACAAGTCTTAGTCTTTTAAAAATATTTTTTATAAGATATATTTTAATTATTTCTAAAACATCTTACAATTTTACTCTTAAAATCTGGGCCAGTGGGCCAATTATTTCTACCGTTCCCGGCCGCTAAAAGCCTGATGTAAAAAGACCGAAAATTGCCTCCCGCGTAGGATTTCCCTTACCAAGGGAAACAACCCAACAAATCTACCACGAAGAGTGTAATTGCGGTACTTTATTATCACTTTGAATAGACAGATGGCCCGGGGAAGAAACCCGGTTTTATAGGTCCACGTGGCCATAGTGGATAATAACTGTCATCCATCAGCCTCGTTCCCGGCCGGTTCTCAGAGAACTGTGGGCCGATGAGGACCTTAGTTTTTGACAGGAAGTACCCTGTGATCTGGCCAGGAAGCTGCGCACTGACTTCCTTTGATCTAAGGTGGCCTTCCTGTACGTTCAAAACTGGCTGATTTCAATTTATTTATGATTTCCAACGTTAGATATTGTGGTCTTAACAGTTGAATAATAATAAAAATAATAATTTTAAATACATACATATATATATATATATATATATAAATATATATATATATATATATATATATATATATATATATATATATATATATATATATATATATATATATACATATATATATATCTATATATATGTATGTATTTATATTTATTTATTCATTTAAAGTTATATTTGATTGGTGGGAGGTAAATCTCCCATTATAAATTCATGAAAAGTTTAGAGCTGATTGTTGTGTATATTTTATTATTTTATTAAAATCCAATATATTAGAAGTAGGTTAATGTTACCGACCGCTGCCACACAAGACGTAGATGGCGTGGATGGCTCTGACAAAAGATTCTGAAAATAGGATGAAATAGGGAGAAACTATAATAATTTAAAAAAAAAGATAAAAAAAAGAGAGAGATCCCTCTTTGAGTTCATAGTCAACCGCCTATCATGTCAGAGACTTTTTAAAAAAAATAGTGTTACTAAGTTACTAGTATTGTTAATAACGGTACACATTACAGTCTGTAATGAAGCGGAATATTACAATGAAGAATCTTTCTTTTTTATAGTTGCTCAGCATTCGCTAAAAATAAATTAAGAGAAAAAAAAACTAATTAAAAATGCAATCAACACTATCAACGTATGTTTATCGCTCACGTAACCTTTTGATCGATTTAGATCAGGCCTGCACAACATGCGGCCCACGAAGTAACGAAATATATTGTTCTATTGTTCTATTATTATTTTCTTAACAGCCTCCCCCCCCCCTGGGTCCGGTCCTATTATCTTTCGGCCCCCACAAGTTTTATTGTAAAGTATTATGGCCCATCTTATATTTTGAGTTGTGGAGGCCTGATTTAGATGGTTTGCCCAACACCCCCACCCCGAAACACCACCACCGAGAACCACCACCACCCCCATATGCCCCCCCCCATCTACCACCACCCCCAACCACCACCGATGCCCTCTCCCTTAGTAATCAGCCTCTCATTTGACCGTAATAACTTGTCATCTTTGATTCGGACATCAAAACCGTGCGTCTCTCAGAACCCTTTCCGCTCCACTTGCGCCACTAACTAATAGAGACGCCCTCCGGATATAAGCGCCCGGGGGGAAGCACCACGGCTCGCTGTTAATCTCTGGCCCATCGATCTCTTTCACTTTTGTCGTCTCGCCGTCTTCGTCTCCTTTGTCTTCCTACTGTCTGTCGTAAGACATTTTGTTCTTGGCTCGCTAAAAGAGAGATTGTCTTTGTTGTGAGTAGACTTGATAACCTCTCCTGTGCGCACAGCCGTCGCGTTCGGTTCTCTGTCTTGTCTCTGCTTGTCTCGACCTTACAAGTTGGATATATGAAAGAAAAGAAGGTTACTCTTCAAGTAGCAGAATTTCTACTCTATTCAAACCCCATACTCTTCCAACCCCCCAACCCCCTCCCCCTCAAAGGCCAGTTTAACGATGAGCCATCAATATGGATTGAAATATTAATTTTTAAAAATTGTACAAACATGTTGGATCAGCAGTAGTTGTGCTCTTTGTTCAACAAACTCAGGTCTAGAAAAAAAAAAGTTGTTTCATATAAAGCAGTGATTCTCAACGTTCCTAATGCCGCGACCCTTTTTTGAATACAGTTTCTCATGTTGTGGTGACCCCCCAACCATACAATTATTTTGGTTGCTACTTCATAAATATGTGTTTTCCTATGGTGTTAGGCGACCCCTGTGTTAGGGTCATTGCGTCCCACAGGTTGAGAACCGCTGATAGAGTGAACCTTAAAATTGTCTTAAATAGAAAATAATAAACGTTTGCCATGATATACAAAGTTTTTCGTGCGGCAAATTTTTTTTAAACGTTATCTGTATTTCTTGGAACCATGTCAAGACTCATTCAAAGATATCCTCTACCGATTTTTGCCATCATTCTTTTCATTTATTTTTTAGAAGGCAGGTTATGTGTGGAGACTGGATTTTTCAGTTTTGAGCTCGTATTGCACACCGTAATCCTTTCAAACTCTTAGAAGCATCTTAACGTTAAATGTCGTACACCTCAAGCTAGGGGTCGTGTACTTTTGGTGCCACAGACGCGTCAAGAGAAAGTCCCAGCTTATGACGCTAACCCGTCTCGCGCGCACAGGGCATTGCAACGCAACAACAACCCGACTCGCACAGAGTGGTTTGGTAAGACGACAACAAACTAAGTTGTTTGTCACTGAGGGGCGAGCAACACATGTGTGCACCATTCGAGGTTACCCAACCTCCAGCAACATTTGCAAGACAGCGTTTATGGCGATGACCCTCTGCCTAATGTATCGGTCCACAAACTTTTTAAACAAGGGGCCTGGTCAGTGTCCCTCAGACACGGTTGGGGGCCGGACAACAGTGTGAAAAAAAAATATGAACGAATTCTACGCACACTGCACGTATCCAATTTGTAGTGGAAAAAACAACTTGAAAAGAAAAACATATTTAAATTGAAGAAAAATGATATCCAACATAAACTTAATAGTACTTCAAAGGAAAGTATGGCTAAGGAGATGTTCAATTTTCGGTGTTATGTTTGTCCCTCCTAGCCAGGAACTCTTACGTCGGCCAGCCACTCGGATGAAGTATCACTTGCGGGCCAGATCTGACCCGCGGGCCGTAGTTTGAGGGAGCCCCCCCTCAACCACCCCTGGTCTAATATGATAACTTTAACCAGGTGATGCCAGTCCTTTGTAGTTTCTTTTGTCGCTTTGAAAAGAACATTTCCCCAACCATTAATAGTTTTCTTGCACTTTTACTTTCTTGTATTAAGTCAAGCTTGCGTTGTTGATCTTTACGGCCCGTAGATTAGATTTTGATCAGCCGTTATGGCCAGTTTATGCGAGGGCGAAATGATGTTGCTCTCTGTCGGGGTGGGTTGTTTTGTTCGTTAAATCATGATTGCCTCGTTAGGGCCTGTCCACGGTCGCAGAAGCCAAAGGCGAGAGTGGTATAGAAATAACACTGCATCGGGGTCTGGGGTGGGGTGTGTGTACGAGACTACAATTAAGGGTTGAGTGCCTTGAACCAATGTAAAGCAATAAACCCTTGTGGCCCTCTCGGTTTGTTGCGTACAAGCAACCGGTGGGCGAGACAACTGTCCATGGCCAGTTGGCTTCAGTTATATCCGACGACTGTCGGTTGTCGATGTCGGAGTTGGACACAAGTTGTGGGCATTTCGGTCTATATTGTTTTATGATTCCTGTGTATCCGTTTCTGGAGTCCGTGACGCACTCCTGATATGTGCACTGTGTCTGGGAAAACCAGGGGGGGGGGGGGCCCCCCTTTTTTTTAAAGATAAAAACAAAGGGTAAAATTTATCCCTTTTTTTTTTTTTTTTTTTTTTTTTTATAAAATGTGAATTCCAAAACTCATTTTACTTCTAACATAATTATGTATACATCTTGTTAAACTATCGTTTGAGTTCAAAGGGTCCATGATTAGCTCTTTCTTGGAGTCTGTCCACCATTAGTTTAACACAGGCTTCAAGACGTTCTCCCCGGTGACCAATCATTGTCAAATGGTTTCACATTTTTCGGACACAGTGGGTGTACATATAAATAGGGTCCACACTTTAAAAACTACCGCCTTCACCCTCCTTTTAAAAGACAGCTCACTGACTTATAAATAAGTATGATGACGTTATGTTGTAATTCTTGTGTACTTTTATGCGAGTTGTCTTAGTTACGGTACTAGAAGAAAAGAACTTACTCCGGCATGCGACAGAGTGATTGTCTATATGGCCCATAGAAGTAGACTGACGGACGACGCCACCACTAGTAGTCTGGGGTATAATAAATGCCAGCGCCCCTCCTCTTCCCCATCCGCGTAATTAGCAAGCGGTATCATAAAACAAGACATCATCTCTAGGGTCGGCGGTACGCTATTCCGTCCGGTATGTTGATTATGATTTAATGTATTGCAGTAGTTCCCTTTGGAAGCCGCTAAAAGTGGGTCTGTCTGTAAGTAGACTTCATAGACGATATGTCTTTTCAAAATCTTCCCGACAAAGCTCCCCATTTCTTACGGGAAGCATCCATCCAACTCTAGAGGGGACACTTTTGAGACTCCCGATGTACGTCTCAGACCTTCTTTACTTTTACTAAACATAATTTGTTATTATTATTATTTAGTCCATATTGAAAGGAATCAAAGAAATGTTTAATCCGGTGATCACGAAGCCATTATTCAAAGTTTTCCGATCAATCGACCTTCGCAGACTTGGTTGAACGATGCTAATGGTCTTGAAAACAAGGACGATTGAAATCTCTAAAAGACTCGGGCGTTTTTGAACTGCAAGAGGTAAATTGGCGGATGAAAGAAATCTAATTGCTGATTATGATTCAATGGTTTCTTCTTCTCTCATCTCCTACCGGGCATGTAAGTGGACGGAACGGGACATTATTTTTCTTTATTGTATTCCGCCTTACAGTTTTGACTGAACAAAAGCGAGCGAGTTAAACTTTTTTTTTTTTTTTAAGCGAAATTCCCAAAGAGTTTCTTTGAATCGGTTTACCTCTCTGTTAACATATTCAGACAATTACAGAATTGATTATTTCATTTTCAATAAACTTTCTGATCACAAAAGAATATATCTTTTGCGTGACGTAGGTTAAGATTGAAGTATTTGAAGTTGTTTTTTTTATCTTCCGTATCTCACAGATAAAACGGGAAGTAAAGTAGCAATGCCCCTAAAAGAATAGTTCCCAAATTTTAAACGCGAAATGTTACACATTTTTTTTTCAATGGTCAAATCAGCGTGAGTGGACGCGAGCATCTTGTGCAAACCGGTTACTCACTTTTTAATAGTTATTTTAGAAAACCTCAGCTTAAAGCTGATAGATGTCTTTGTGATCTTAAATATAATGTTTAACTAGTCTTTTGAAATATTACAATAATTTCGCGATGCACGTGTTAAAACCAGACGAAGGGTAACTTGAAACTAACTATAAAAAAACTTGTGATTGACCAGGTGTAATCGACAACGCTGGGGAGCATCTGCCCTAGAACCTCAACGTTTATCAGTACATTAACAAAATAGAAATATTTGACTTCTTCTATTTAATGTATGCAGTTTAATATAAACCACATATGGCAATGAGGCTCACCCTAGATCTAAAAGGCACCATCACCACTAACAACCATCACCACTTCCACATCTGTTAGACTCATCCTAAATCCAAACCAGTTGCTCCTGGTTGCTCCAAGTTAGCCGTGGATTTAGATCCGTGCTAAGGCTCGCCTCTAATGCGTGGATGTAGATCCACTGTAAGACTCTCTCCTCTAATGCGTGGATGTAGATCCACTGTAAGACTCTCTCCTCTAATGCGTGGATGTAGATCCACTGTAAGACTCTCTCCTCTAATGCGTGGATTTAGATCCGTGCTAAGGCTCTCCTCTA
This sequence comes from Lymnaea stagnalis, assembly GCA_964033795.1. Lineage (NCBI taxonomy): Eukaryota > Metazoa > Mollusca > Gastropoda > Lymnaeidae > Lymnaea > Lymnaea stagnalis. The sequence goes on along the minus strand of CAXITT010000177.1, from coordinate 503,718 downwards.
ATGCGTGGATGTAGATCCACTGTAAGACTCTCTCCTCTAATACCGTGAACCCGTAAGTCGGCTTGATGGGACAGCATACTAAGACACCGATGTCTTATGTTGCTACTTTGCTAAGCTTGGCAGTGATGGGGCGCAGGAATCAGCTTTGGTTATAGCTCAGGTCTACGAGTTTGCGAGCGCGTTCACCCTTCGTTTTCTGGCTCTAGCAAGATGTTGTCCATCACGGGTGGCGAATGTTCCCCAATCTGGTAAAGGGTGTGGTGACTTGGCTCTCGTGCCGTGCCAAACCATGCACAGGAGCGAGATCAGCGAATGTTCCCCAATCTGGTAAAGGGTGTGGTGACTTGGCTCTCGTGCCGTGCCAAACCATGCACAGGAGCGAGATCAGCGAATGTTCCCCAATCTGGTAAAGGGTGTGGTGACTTGGCTCTCGTGCCGTGCCAAACCATGCACAGGAGCGAGATCAGCGAATGTTCCCCAATCTGGTAAAGGGTGTGGTGACTTGGCTCTCGTGTCTCGTGCCGTGCCAAACCATGCACAGGAGCGAGATCAGCGAATGTTCCCCAATCTGGTAAAGGGTGTGGTGACTTGGCTCTCGTGCCGTGCCAAACCATGCACAGGAGCGAGATCAGCGAATGTTTCCCAATCTGGTAAAGGGTGTGGTGACTTGGCTCTCGTGCCGTGCCAAACCATGCACAGGAGCGAGATCAGCGAATGTTCCCCAATCTGGTAAAGGGTGTGGGGACTTGGCTCTCGTACCGTGCCAAACCATGCACAGGAGCGAGATCAGCGAATGTTCCCCAATCTGGAAAAGGGTGTGGGGACTTGGCTCTCGTGCCGTGCCAAACCATGCACAAGAGCGAGATCAGCGATAGAACACACCGTGCCGTCTCCACCTTGCACACCCAGCTTGTGACGTCATCCACGGATCGTGGATTAAATTTATTGCATAAAGTGTAATTTAAACAATGTTGAAAATGTTATTATTTTTTTTTTCATAAACGCTTAACGAGCAACGAGAATAAATAGTGAATTCCGCTGAAACGGTAAACTTATTTTTGCTGGTTCTTCTTAAATGCTAAAGACCATCTGTGTCTGTGTCCACCCTGAAACATCGAATTCAATGTCTCCTGTCGCTGATCGGTTTATATTTAAAACTTTTATCTTATTCCAGGATTCAAAGTATAAGAAAAAATTGTTTAAATTTTAAGTATTTGTATTTTTTACCCCAAAAATATATACAATTTTTTTATCTTCATTCCCCCCCCCCTTTTTTTTTCTCTCAATTTTTTAACGTTCTTATTTATTGGACTCTTGGTGTCCTGTGACGAAGTGTCACATCCGGCTATTCACTACTGACGACTGCAGGACTTTAACTCTGTAAAACAAAATATAAGGTCTTGGCGAGGGCATTGATATTTTTCTTGTATTTGAGCAGCCACGAAATTTCGACAAAAGTCGAGATGTTAATAATGTTGGTATCGTTTGTTTTGGTCTCTTCTTTCGTATAAGCGGATATCGGTTTAGGAATCCGGTTTTAAACCGGCTATTATTTTTTTCAAAGCAATCTTAAATTTTCTTGCACCGTGGACAAATAGTGGTGATATTTATAAGATCATTTTTTAGAACTGTCCAGGAACTCTCTTTCTTTTACATATTGATATCACTGTTTAAGAACGACGTATTTTCCCCTAAAATTTCTAGTCAACACCGGTTCTTGCCCTATTATATTTATTATTTAGTAAGGTTTCCCTCCTATAGTAAGTATCAATAAAAAAGTCATGGATAGTAAAAATAAAAATTTTCTTTAAATAGTGGGGGAAAAAAATCGATTATCATTTTTTTTTTTTTTAAATTTCAATTTGGTATCGATTTAAGACCTGTTTAAAACCTGAAATCCAATGATCGTTTAACATCCTTAGACAGTGCTATATTTCGGGTGTGGATCCGCTGCTGGTCTTATGGTATGCGCCTTCTTACATTGTCTGAGAAACGCAAAGGGGAAAGGAAGCGCGTATCTCGGTGCCACAACCCTCGTGAATCCGCCTCTGGATGGAAGCAGACAGAAGCCGCTCACTCGTCGCTCCTATCACGATTCAATCAATGAGGGCCTGGTGTTTAACGACCGGGGCGGGGGAGAGACGTTGTCGTCATGTTAGCGGTTTTAATCGGGTTGAAAACGTCAAGATATAAGATTATGAGGATTACTTAGAGCCGTATTGCGATGTGAGTTATAGACCGGGCCTTGTCCAATCACGCGCCATCTGTGGTGTAAGGCCCACGGAGAGGTGAAACAAACTTTGGGGAAGAGATTTGAGGGGGAAAAAATGGTTTAAGACAAGGAGGCCCCTATCTCGGAGCTATAAATCAGAGACGTTTTATTTTCGGAACAAGGACAGCCACCTATGCGTAATCAGCTTTACGGCCTTGGAACATCTACAGTTCTTTTAAAAGCCGTTTGGTGATGAGAGCTTTTCTTCTCAGAAATGAGTCTTCCGGTTACATAGGATCGACACCCACGTTTCACTCTGCGTTCTTTTTTAAAGATCTACCACGTAATATTTTTCCCTCTGTTTTTTTTAAAAATATTATCGTTAAATCTCCCCCCCCCCGGCTCCCATTAGTGTTTTCTCCCTCTCTTTCTCTACCTCTTTTATCCCATTACCGGTGCATGACAATTGTGCAGGTTCTGCCTCTCACCTCGAGGGCACCTCCTTTTCAAATCCTCCGCGGCATTCTTTACACTGGCACATACACCACTACAGGTTTAAACCGAAATCTAATTCTTATCAATCATTATGTTACGTCAAGAGCCTCCAAAAAGTATCTTGTGAGCCTCGCAGGAGTTAGTACCGTAGCCGAAAGATGCATTTGCTTTCTCAATCAAATTTTAATAGGAATTTGAAACTAACGTCCTCTCCGCCCATGCTATTGATGTGCCATAAAATCAAAAGTTATCGACTGCTTGTGCCTCTGATCCTATCGCGCCATGAATGCCCGTCCATCTTCCAACAGTTAAAGTTTTGAGTTATGGCGGTGTTGTGTTAGTCGTTGCTATGGAAGCTCTGTTCGACTTCCGGTTTTATCTAGAAGGAAATTTACGATGGCAGCTTGCTCATGAGCGTCGTTTTTCTAAAAAAAAATGTATATATATATATTTTAAAAAAGTGCTAATCTGGAAGCCATCGTTCGTGCCGGGCAGTCTCGGAGATTGTGCTAATGGCGAGAGATGGCGATATCGTCAAGATTTAAACCGCGCTAACCATAGTGAGACTTCATATTCCTGATACCGCCGGAAAAAATATGACCACAGCTTACAGAGAAATGGGCTACAGCATGGTGCGCGTGACTACGGCAATGTGCGCGGCGAATGGACGATGATTTGATCACGGTGCACGGTGAATGCGTAGCAAGATGCACGGTAACCACATCAGTGTGCAACAACAGCGAGGTGCACGATAACTGCCGGTTCGTTGCGCGTGTGCACTGGTTTTAAACGTGGTGTGGAGTTTCTTGAAAAGCTTTGAAGCGAGGTTTGGATTGTGCGGCCCGAGACGTAAAATATTTGAAAGTCGACTTCATTTTCAAATAGTCAAGAATGTATACAATATACATGCAATTCTTCTAATTGACTTCCTGAACTGTTCCCTATCAATAGTGCTAGTTCGTCAGATCGGACTTTGAAAATAATGATAAAAATAATTGTACACTATTTTTATCGTTTCTACTTGAAATGATAAGACCCTCTTGTGTCCACCCTGAAACATCTCATTCAATGGCTCTTTTCTCTGCATTCCCTAAGGCAGGGCTACTAATTCTTTTGTAAAATTCTGCACCACATGTTTGACTAAGTCTTACACCCCTACAATTGTAATATTTGATTTTAAAAATTAAGGGGGGAAAAACACTTTCGATTACAATTACTTTTCGTTGCACTCTCTAAAATGCCAGGTTGGGAAACCCTTTTTTCCAGGAGTTATAACGATAGCCGAGGTCGGCTTTATTTCAAATATAGATAACATATTCCTCTTAAAATAACATTGAGTATGCGACTGCAGTCAAGTTTGGTCCGTAACTGAGACATGCTAAGAGGGAGCTGGGTCGACTCTGTACAGACTTATCGGAAACAATTCATCACTACCACTACCACCACTTAAAGATCATAATAAATTTAGTTTATGCATCAAAGCGAATCGGTTTTGGTTCGTGTGGATTTGATTTATATATCTAGGCTTAGGCGAATCGGTTTTGGTCCATGTGATTTAATTTGTTTTTAAGCCAGTGGTCGGCAAATTGTGGCTCGCAAGGCGCATGCGGCTCTTTAGCGACCTAAGTGCGGCTCGGCCAGCCTGCCACAAATAAGTTTTGACTCAAAAAAAAACAACAACAAACATGGTTTTTGACAGGCTCTTGAGAAGATATTTGGCTCTCAGAAATTTGGTTAACGCCCTGCTGCTGATTTTTGGCTCTTTTGACTAAAGAGTTTGCCGACCACTGGTCTAAGTCTAAGCGAATCGGTTTTGGTCCTGACCATGTGGAGATCGTTAAAGCTATCAGTAACTGGGTGGGGTGACGACGTCTATGGTGTTAGGTTGATTCCCAAAATAGCGTTTGGGCAAGCTAACAAGGGTGGCATGACTTGTCTAAAGACGGACCACAGTAATGGCTGAGAAATGATGGAGTGAGCTAAGTACGCAGTTGAACAGAAATAGATGAAAAAGAAGCCAATAGGGCCAGAGCGTATTTCAAAAGGAGATAGTGGCCGACACTGACAGCGCAGCTATCTCTGGGTATAACACTCCAGCCCAGATGGTCTTAATCGTGACGTGTCTGATTGTGTCAGCCTGATTTACGGTTATAGCTTATTTAGTGATGGACAAAAAGCACAGCCATTTCCCCCCCCCCCATGTACCTACCTGGCTCTTTACCTACAGAGTGAGTTCACGTGGAACAAACAACGAAATCAAAGACGTGAGTGATTTCAAGTGAAAAATGTGTCTGATTGTGTCAGCCTGATTTACGGTTATAGCTTATTTAGTGATGGACAAAAAGCACAGCCATTTCCCCCCCCCCCCATGTCCCTACCTGGCTCTTTACCTACAGAGTGAGTTCACGTGGAACAAACAACGAAATAAAAGACGTGAGTGATTTCAAGTGAAAAACCTGCACACATTCAGGCCGCAGTATTTATCCGAGACAAAAGTAGGTAAAACAACAATGATGTGCCTATTGTATGTTTGCAACCTGTCCTGCATTAGTAGTGATGCTACAGCCGTCATGTCTATCGTGTGGGGCTTGCCATTGTCCACTTTCTTTGTCTTCCGGCGATCTGTCTTATGGTTTGTTTGAGGCAGCCACCAAATTTTCTGCCCACATTCCAAATTCGCCCTTTTAACAAGCCACCTGGGGTTAACTATTAAACTTGAGCTGTATGTTATTTCAAACTTTTGTATAAGTGCTAATTGGTCACACTGGCCAGACGATAATCATATCACTTTCAAATACACGATCTCCTTAAACACAACATACCATCTGATCGAACCCACAGACTGTCCAGCGGAGCTTTCTGTATTTGAAGCAGCTGCCCCCGTTTTTTGTTGTTGTTGGTTTGTTTAATGTTGGATTGCCTCCGTGTAAATGATAGTGTTTAGTGTTGCTGATAATTAAACTTCTAAGTACTGAAACCCAGTGGTGCTGCTAAGGTCATCAGTGACATTAGTGTCAGCCAGTAGTGGACACTACGTCCGTTCATGAAAGTCCACACCTTTCCCCTTGTTAAATTGATGAGATTGATAGGATTGGTGGGATTAATGGTGTTGAGGAGATCAATGAGATTACTGGGATTGACGGGATTTAGTGAGCTTAATGAGATAGATTAAGGAGAGGGATGAGATTAATGAGGTTGTTGCGATCAACGAGATTGATTGGATTGATGAGATTAGTGTGGTAAATCAGATTGATGGGGTTGATGAGATTACTGAGTTAAATGGGATTGATGGATCAATGATATTAATTAGTTAAATGAGATTGATGGGATTAATGATATTAATGAGTTAAATGAGATTGATGGGATTAATTATATTAATGAGTTAAATGAGATTGATGGGATTAATGATATTAATGAGTTAAATGAGATTGATGGGATTAATGATATTAATGAGTTAAATGAGATTGATGGGATTAATGATATTAATGAGTTAAATGAGATTGATGGGATTAATGATATTAATGAGATTGATGGGATTAATGATATTAATGAGATTGATGGGATTAATGATATTAATGAGTTAAATGAGATTGATGGGATTAATGATATTAATGAGTTAAATGAGATTGATGGGATTAATGATATTAATGAGATTGATGGGATTAATGATATTAATGAGTTAAATGAGATTGACGGCCATCGCCGTAAAAATGTCGCGGTTAATCACTGATCAAACAGTGCTATGACGTCATTATTGCAATAATCAGACCGTTGCCAACTTATACATCGTTCTGTCAGCTTTAGATCTTACAGAGGTGCTTCCAACACCGTCTGCTTTAAATCTTACAGAGGTACTTCCAACACCGTCAGCTTTAGATCTTACAGAGGTACTTCCAACACCGTCAGCTTCTATATAGTTTGAACCTAATGTCGTCAGCTCGGCTGGTGCCTTCAATTCAGGAGTGTAGAATTAGATGACAATCGCGTAGAGGATTGTATGTATAGTTTATTTCTCTCTAATACTGCTAAGTAGATTACAATCGCATAGAGCAGGCCTGCACAACTCAAAATGTAAGGCGGGCCGTAATACATTATGAAAAACTTTTGCGGGCCCAAAGAAAATAGGACAGGACTTGCACGGGCGTAAAAGAATAAAGGTCAGGGAGGGAGCTATTAAGAAAATAATAAGAATAAAGAGTTTTTCGTTACCTCGAGGGCCACAAAGTGGGTGCTGGTGGGCCGCATGTGGCCCGAGGGCCATATGTTGTGCAGGCCTGGCTTAGAGGAGTGCATGTATAGTTAATTTCTCTCTAATACTGCTAGCGTTGAAATAGCAGGTGTATCCTGAATTATTTTTCCAGTGACATTTTTTTTTACTTTTGCGGTCAACAAAAAAAGTGTTTGTGTGTGTGTGTGGGGGGGGGTGTCAAAACTATGAACTATGTGTCCCCAAATGTTTAATGTCTTAAAATAAGTCTGTCGACTACTTTGATGGAGTATGTTGTATTGATTTCATCACGTTCTCATATTTTACGAATTTTAGTTGGGCGAAAAACAAAACAAAAACAAATTGACTTCGCGATTGCATTTTGGTCAAACTCTTTACGTCTCATTCCACAATCCCTGATGCTATAGATAACGGAGACCTGCCCCATGTCTGTTTTTAACATTATCTTACGCCAAATGCTGTTAAAATGTAAGTTGAAATAGCACGAATTGCATTCCATGTGTGATTACCACTTCTTTTTTTTTTTTTCTCTTCTTTTTATTTGTATTTAACCCTCCTATATGACCAATCTGAAGGTTTTAGAGAAAAGAGTGTATAATTTCAGCTAATTTTTATGATGAAGGTGTAGGATGGCCGATGCGATTATACCTTTTTAGGGACATTAGCCGAGCTGTTTGAAACCCCACCAGGGACACCTTCGCCGGCCTCTCTTGTGGCCAGGATAATGGGGCATTCTCTACTTAAAGTGGCCATTACGGCTGGCTTTGTGGTGCTCCCGGTGACGGGGTTGGTGCATCGTCTCAAAAACCGTAGCGCCACTTGTGTCCGTCGGAGGTGTAGACTTTCACTGAGATTATACTGGCCAATAGCGGTTCGCGTGTCCCATCGCCGTAATGCTTTGACATAGGAGAGTAGCTTCTTTCTATTACGTCGAGACGATGTCTGGGCTACATTATTACATCGCTATAATAAATATCGAGTGATGGTGATGTGACTGTGGTTTCGGAAAGGGCGGTTCACAAAAACAACCCGTTAAAAAAAAACAACAACATTCATTTAATTGATAGATATAGTTTTATCTAACCAGAATCATAATCTTCGCATTATTCCTTTCCTTGTTTTGCACAGTGTTGTACTATTATAAAGTCGCGGAAGCTTCCATTTTTGTGAATCTTGCGTCGAACACGCACGTCTGATGAATCTGATATGACCAAGAGAGATCTGAGAACGATAATATCGAGTTTCCGAGAAATGTTTCGGGGCCCATTGATCTCGTGTAACTGTGATCAGATGCTCGGGCCATAACCAGGCTAAATGGCTTGACTATTTCCCTTGCCGTCCATAAATCCCGCGTTACGACTTTCACCCGGAACGAGGCGGAGATCGAGGGGGCTCAGTCTTGTATATCACAGGGAAGCGGCATCCACCACACTTATTGTGTCTAATGGGTTCTTTAATCACGGTGGCGTATGGCCGGAATTAACTGTGGGGGGGGGGGTTGTTACAAAAACAGCCCCCCCCCCCATCTTCACCAGCGGATTAGGTTTAAGCAAAGCTCCCTCTTCTTACAGTTCTTACAATCCCCGTCCCTAATGGGTTCTTTAATCACGGTGGCGGATGGCCGGAATTAACTGTGGGGGGGGGGTTGTTACAAAAACAGCCCCCCCCCCCATCTTCACCAGCGGATTAGGTTTAAGCAAAGCTCGCTCTTATTACAGTTCTTACAATCCCCGTCCCCTGGGGCCCAGGGACTCGGGTGATTCTGTCGCGCGGTATATTTTCGTGAGGGATTAGCTGCTTTTCTTGGATGTCGTCGGCTTGTTTGAGTTTGTTCTTACCGCCATCTAGTGCGAGCCACGCCTTCTACTCGCGGGGGTGCTTTCAAATCTCGGATGCCGTGTTTGAGCACATCTTCTAATTGATTAAATTCCGCGCCTTCCAATACATAGTTCTAACATCCCCCCCCTGTCCAACCCCCCCCCCCCCCCCCCCCCCACTACGTGTGGGTGTGACCGAAGCCAAAGCCGTTGACAAAACAATGAGAAGCGATAATTATTTATACTAGTCAAATATTCTTCGTACGTGGCTGTTCGTTATTTTTTCTGAGGTTGATCAAGAGAAAGCAGACAGCGCCACAAGTAGTTGTACCCACCGATACTCTTGCCGATTTCTACATACTTCAGCGCTTCAAGTTTCCCCTCACTCACTTTGTAATTGCATCTATTTAATTGAACATTGTCGAATTCGTTAGCTAGGTCAGCGTTTCCCAAAACTTTGAAGTTTGGCGGACCTGGGGGGACATCATTACAAACTTACACCACGGACAGGTGGCAGATTTACTCATTATATTTTCTTTTTATTGGAACATTTAACAGTCATGTGGTGCGGACCGGAAACGTAAGGCGCACAGACCGGTACCGGTCCACGGACCACTGTTTGGGGAAAGCTGATCTAGTTTTGATTGCTTTTATTCTGTTTTCTATAGCTCCTTTAGATTTATGCGACTGCCCCCGCTCTCATGTAGACTGTAGATTTATCTGCCTCTTTTTGGTTTGTCTGCTCTCCTCTTGGTGTGAAAAGATCTCCCTTTAATGCAATTACCGACTAACAACGTTTGAAATGGGCCTACGTTTCCATGGGTAAATACAAATCTGCATAGGGAGCAAGACCATTTGGCAGTTTGTAAGACTAATTAATGAAGGGTGTGTTAAGTCAAGATAGCACAACAACCTCTCGAGTTTCTGGGCTGATTTATTTGAGAATGTCCCTTCCCCATCACAGAACAAGTTGTCACTAACAAGATAAACCGATATAGGGCATCTGAAGGGCCAAGTCTTTCAATTAAAATACGGCAAAGGACTGCTCTAAATTAACCGTGTGTGTGTGTGTGTCCACTAATCGATGACTGGGTTTGCACTGCTGCTGGCCTGCAAACTATCAATCCTTATAATTGATAGATAGCAGTTGTTGCTTTCCTGTTCATCGGAATGACGCGATTAAAAATGTAGTTCGAATCCATGGCTCTGGCCACTAACGCAAATCCTGGGATGTTTTTCAACATATATTTGATTAAAATATGAAATAAAGTGTTTAAAAAATTAGTTTTTTTTTCTTCTTTAAAACTTACGCTATGAGAAGTTTGTATGGCCAAACAAGTCCGACAACACTAAAGATAAAACGTGGCATTTTTTTTTATTTTTTTTTTTGGTGGGCAATGTGAATAGTTCGAGTTCTCTGCCCTTGACATTACCCCAGTGTTTGGCTTTTCTAAAAACCCGTTTTCCTGCAAAAATTCCGGTGTATAATTGTGAAATAACGCTGAGGTTTATTTGCTCAGCGCATGCGCACCCCATTGGGTTACCGATGGGAGGAAACGCGCTTCTTCTGTCCTGTTTATTGATATTATGGGGGGATGTGTCCGGTGCTAACCACCCGCCATGTCACATGTGGCTGGTGGGGTGCCGCTGGAGTGGGGGTGGGGTGGGGTTGTGGAGCAGTGGGTTTGGGAATCACCTGTGCCATGTCCGGTGGGGAGGAAATGAGACCGGGGGGGGGGAGGGTTTACGGAAACAGGCCGACAGTCAGTCGGTTAGTGTGATCAGCACAATTCTCCTGTGGCAATCATAAGTCTATACCGAAATGTAAGATAGACTTTTGGGAATCACCTGTGCCATGTCCGGTGGGGAGGAAATGAGACCGGGGGGGGGGGCGGTTTACGGAAACAGGCCGACAGTCAGTCTGTTAGTGTGATCAGCACAATTCTCCTGTGGCAATCATTAGTCTATACCGAAATGTAAGATAGACGCGGAAGACATGCGTCATGGTGGTTTATGTATTACTTTTTATGTTAAGGAAGCGGTTCCTCAACCTGTGGGTCGCGACCCCTTTGGGGGTCGAATGACCCTTTCCCAGGGGTCGCCTTACACCATCGGAAAACATATGTACGCTACAGTTATGAAGTAGCAACGGAAATAATATTGTGGTGCGGGGTCGCCACAACATGAGGAACTGTATTAAGGGGTCGCGGCATTAGGAAGGTTGAGAGCCACTGTGTTAAGGGGAAGCGAAATCTCATTCAAAGAGAGGACACTTAGGTCATTTGCCAAAGTTGGTAGTTGTTCATGTGAATTATGCTTTGTCTAGAAATGCTCCATGTGAAAACTAAAGAAATGGCAGTGGAACTAAACTACTATAAATTTATAAGAGTGCAAGAATCCCAACTTATCTGTTTTCCACACATATCGCAATAAAATGTCTCCTTTTAAATTGTGAATCTTCATTTGAGATATAACCCGGGCTTAGCTTTCATTTCAAACACCTCATCTGATTGTGATGAGATCATCATTCAGATAAAAAACCGACAATCCCCGTCATGTACGCCAGTAGTTTCAAGACGATTCTGTCTTTCATTCAACGAGTCCGCCTGTGATGTTTTCCTCCTGATATAGAATTTAAAAAAAAAAAATAATTGGTTTGATATCGGCCTGACAGTTTTATCAGCTGTAAAGACATACAGTTGAGCATGTTGTGCCCGAGACAATGGCCTATGGACAAGTGTTAAGTCACTTTATTTGGACGCTCTGTCGCGTGTCGGTTGCCCGCGTGTCTCGACGCTCTGTCATTTGTGAGTGCCAGTAGTGTCTATGTGGGGGATGGTTGGGTGGTGGGGCATATCGCGACAATGGTGGATCCGATGGTAGGCCTGCGCATTCATGCGTGATTCCTTCCGGCCCGTGAATGCATTCCGCCGTTCTTTGTCTTTTAATTAATACTAGAATGAAACAATTGATCAAACATTGAGTGGATATTCAACTTTGAACAGTCCATGTTTAGCTTGTATCCGTCTCACTCCAACATCTTTTCCTTGTCTCCGTCTCAACCCTACCATCCTTTGCCTGTGTCCGTCTCGCTCGTACCATCCTTTACTTGTTCCGATCTCACTACCCCCTCCCCAATATGTTTTGCTACACATACAAGTCCCCACCAGCCGTCACTGTTTATTTTCCCTGTATCTCGATCGCCTGCTGCACCTCCCCCCCATCCCTTTATCTCAGCTAATTATCTGCTATCATAATTACCTACGGTATTGTTATGGTTTTTATGGTACAAATTTGTTTACCATCTGCAAGTTTATCACATTACACAATGTTCACCACCACCACCCCCCACCCCCCAAGCAGATGCACACACACGCGCACACTACAGTATACAGGGAGATGTACAAGGTAGGGTTGCTGAGCCGAGTCACAAACTTGTTTTAATTATGTCTAGACCGGAGATAACAGGCCGCGATTAAATTGTCCCGTAAATCTACGAGTAATTGGGTTAGCGAAAGGTGATGCCACAGGAAACATTGCATAAAGAGATGTGTGGCCCTCGCGCCATTAGACGTAGGTGCTAACCCACTGGTTTACATACAACCCTTTTTGGGGGGCTGGGTTGGGGGTTGCGAGGGGCGCAGCTCCATTTTGCAGAAGCAAATTGACCCGAGACCCCGATACGTTCACCGTAGATCCTCTTTCTAAAGTCCGTCCGTTCCTTAGCCGATGACCACCACCCCCTCCATTCCCCCCCCCCCCTCTCGGTATTGGATGAGAAAAGCATGAAAGGTGTATACACCAGCACATTTAGCCGACTTCAGAATAAAGTACCAGTGTCAGCAGTACGGTACCAAACAATATCTATGATTAGAATTCGTTGGTGCTAAGAACGACTGAAGAATGACGCCACACATTTCCACTTTTTTTTTTTAATGGCGTAAACACGTGAATTAAAATGTATTGCTTAGAATCCAAATGTGTAAAACTTGAATTTAAAACTTTATTTTGTTTGGAGAAGAAAGTAAATCAAATCAATGATATAGGAAAGCGCAGATCTTTATTTATATTTAAAATGTTGTGGAGCATACGGTAGACTACTACCTCGGCGATTCTGAAATATCAATTTCATCACTCAGTGTACGTAGAGAAAATAATAGAAATATCATATGATCCGCTCGTAGGCCAACTTCTGCTCTTATTCCCGCTGGGAAGCCAACTACTTCTCTTACTCCCGTTCATAAGCCAACCACTGCTCTTAGTCCTGCTCGTGAGCCAACTACTGCTCTTACTACCGCTCGTAAGCCAACTACTGCCCTTATTCCCGCTCGTAAGCCAACTACTGCTCTTACTCCCGTTCGTAAGCCAACCACTGCTCATAGTCCCGTTCGTAAGCCAACCACTGCTCTAAGTCCTGCTCGTAAGCCAACTACTGCTCTTATTCCCGCTCGTAAGCCAACTACTGCTCTTATTCCCGCTCGTAAGCCAACTACTGCTCTTAGTCCCGTCCGTAAGCCAACCAATGCTCTTAGTCCTGTAGTCCTGCTCGTAAGCCAACTACTGCTCTTATTCCCGCTCGTAAGCCAACTACTGCTCTTATTCCCGCTCGTAAGCCAACTACTGCTCTTAGTCCCGTCCGTAAGCCAACCAATGCTCTTAGTCCTGCTCGTAAGCCAACTACTGCTCTTAGTCCCGTCCGTAAGCCAACCACTGCTCTTAGTCCTGCTCGTAAGCCAACTACTGCTCTTATTCCCGCTCGTAAGCCAACTACTGCTCTTATTCCCGCTCGTAAGCCAACTACTGCTCTTAGACCCGTCCTTAAGCCAACCAATGCTCTTAGTCCTGCTCGTAAGCCAACTACTGCTCTTATTCCCCCGAAAAAACAAATACAATTTGATCTTTAGTTTCGTGGCGAATAGCTGGAATGCTTAGCCGCATTTTATTTAAAGGATTCACTCACACTTTTTAAAAGTTAAATCTTGGTTTTAGACGAACTGTTTGGAACTGGCTTTAAAAAATCATATTAATTTCATGGCATGAATAAAAATAAATAAAAATACCATATACCATATATGTATAACTCTCTAGTATAAAATCAGTCTGTGTATTACAAATGTCTGCTATGTGTCTGAATGTTCAGTGTACAATGGAAGAATACTTGGAGAAGGAACCTTTCAAATTGAAACATGTTATAGCGACCGCACTGACCACGTAGATCACAAAGAAATGTTCAACTCTATTTAAATATCTACCGTGGATACATGCTGGCGTTTTTTAGTTCACACCTTTGTAATGATCCAAAGTATTACAATACCGTCCAACCTGTACAGATCCGACCTGTGATAAACCTGGACTTGCTCAGGGTTGGGCAACGTTTTTTTGGGGGGGAAGAGGGCCGCATGGATTTGTTGTTTTTTGTGGGTTTTTTGTTTTTTTTAATGGGGGGGGGGGGGGGGTTTTAAAATTTTCAAGAAATTTTAGAAGGGTTGGGGTTTTAATTTCCATCATTTACCTTCTTTTTAAGGGGCGCTACAAAAAGTCACTCCCGTTTAAAAAAAATAAGCGGTTTAATAAACGATTTAGTTTGCTGTGATTGATGTAACGGATTGACATTTATTTTGTTTTTGCAGTATGATTGTTCATTTTCCAAGGCTTTGACAGATGTGATTGTTCATTTTCCAAGGCTTTGACAGATGTGATTGTTCATTTTCCAAGGCTTTGACAGATGTGATTGTTCATTTTCCAAGGATTTGACAGATGTGATTGTTCATTTTCCAAGGATTTGACAGATGTGATTGTTCATTTTCCAAGGCTTTGACAGATGTGATTGTTCATTTTCCAAGGCTTTGACAGATGTGTTTGTTCATTTTCCAAGGCTTTGACAGATGTGATTGTTCATTTTCCAAGGCTTTGACAGATGTGATTGTTCATTTTCCAAGGCTTTGACATATGTGATTGTTCATTTTCCAAGGCTTTGACAGATGTGATTGCTCATTTTCCAAGGCTTTGACAGATGTGATTGTTTATTTTCCAAGGCTTTGACAGATAATAGTTCACATGGTGAACAGTTTATGAAAGCATTTATCAAGTTTCTGGGCGTAGGTCTTGCTGGCCGCATTCAACTTTTCAGCGGGCCGTAGGTAGCCCACCGTGACCTTTTTTTTTCCCCTGTGACTTGTTTTCTAGCAAAACTCTTGACTTTTTTTTTTTTCCGCGTCTTTTTTTTTTCAGCGAATTTTTTTCCTCTGGCTTATTTTTTTTTTTTTGTTGGTGAGGGCTGGTCTGCTTTTTGCGATAACTGGTGATTTACCATTAATTTGAAGGAGAAAAAAAAAAAAAAAAAGCCTATACTGATTTTTCACTAACACCTTTGGTTCTAGTCTCACCACCGAATGTAGTCCCGCCCAGTGATCTCAAAATCCCGTCCGGACCTCGTTGACCCCGTGTCAGGATCCCATGACACACCCAGTCCGTTGTTGATATCTCCAGCTGTCGTGCCGTGTGCATGTTCCGTCAGAGAATGCCGCATCTCATGCCGGCTGTTTGGCCAGCTGACAACGATCAGTGTCGGCCCCGTAAGGTCAGGTGTTTGCCATCTCCGTGTGAACGGCACCTGACACGGGAAATGCCCAATCAAGCCTCCATCTTGATACGGTGTCTCCTGAAAGCTTAAAGGTGATATCTATTAGGTATAAATATAGAGCGCGTACAGCTAGCAGCTAGCGAGCTCACAGTCGCTAGGAGCGCAATGCGTATTTGATCTGTATCTTGTGATACCCACCGCGAAGAGCAGGAAACGACTAATTTTTTATTTTTTTTTGGTGTGTGGTGGGGTTAAGGTTTATATCTGGCGACTTTTTGTATGCAAGACGTCCATAGCTCGCTCTCTCCCCCTCTCTCGCCCTTTCTCTCCACACCCTCTCCCTCTCGACCTCCCCACTCTTTCTCCATCCCTCCTTACCCCCTCTCTCACACTCACTCTCTCACACTCTTCATCTCTCTCTCTCGTTCCCTCTCCCCACCCCTCTCTCAAACTATCCCTATCTCTCCCCTACCTCTCTCTCCCTTTCCTCTTCCCACCTCTCTCTCCACCTCTCCCCATCTCTCCCCCTCTCTCCATTTCCTCTCTCTTTCACTCTCCCTACCTCTCTCTCCCTCTCTCCCACTCTCCCCCCACCACTCTCTCTCTCTCCACCCCTCTCTCCCTCTCTCACCACACACGAAGACAGGGGCCATAATAAATCCTGTATTGAGGACAAAAGAAGTCCTAACTTTAAACCTCAGCAGCCCTCTACATAATAACGTAGCGCAGCTAAAATCATCATTAAAAAAGCAAAATAATATTGCACAAATATAACTGGATACATGCCACGACTTATTGCTATTGCTGTGTTGCGTTTGTAATGTGCATTGAATAATAATGATTTAATTGTACCTTTGCCATGATCATTATAGTTGTGGTTTTCTTTTTTTAAATTGGTGTATACCAGTGTTTCTCAACCTTTCTAATGTCGCGACCCTTTAATACAGACCCCCAACCACAAAATTATTTTCGTTGAAACTTTATAACTGTAGAATATATGTGTTTTCAGATGGCCTTAGGCGACCCCTGTGAAAGGGTCGAGCCCCTGAACCACAGGTTGAGAACCGCCGGTGTATACTAAGGAGCAATGCTTTAACATTAAAAAGATTTGTTAATTGTCTAGATTTTTTTAAGACAAAAGAAGGGGGGGGGGCGAAAGTGTGCAAGACTTCTCTGTAATTACAATGATTGAATGATTATAATATATTGACCAATTATATGATTTATTATGAGTCGAATCTCTATCGGATATGACTAAAGGGCTTCTATTAGAAATCACTTTGGGTCGCTTAAGGCAGCTGTTCTCAACCTGTGGGTTGCGACCCCTTTGGGGGTCGCACGGCCCTTTCCCAGGGGTTGCCTAAGGCCATCGGAAAACACATACACTCTACTGTTATGAAGTAGCAACGAAAATGATTGTGTGGCTGGTGGGTCACCACAACATGAGGAACTGTATTTTATGTAGGGTCGCGGCATAAGAAAGGTTGAGAACCACTGGCTTAAGGTATAACTTAAGGTCTCTATCAGCAAAACTTCAGCTTCAGTTGGTGAAGGGCTTGACTGCTATCCGCTATGGCTTGTGAATCTACCAACTCTGACTAGGATATGGGTAGAGCTGATATCTGGTATCACTTGGGCCCCATTATACATCACTTGGGCCCCCATAAAACATCACTTGAGCCCCTATCACATATCACTTGGGCCCCCATTACATATCACTTGGGCCTCCATCACATATAAAGTGGGCCTCCATCACATATCAATTGGGCCCCCATCACATATCACTTGGGCCCCTATTAGCTTTGCTCATCATTTTGCAGCTCACCTTTCTCTTTACTGCACAGAAATGAAGAACCTCTAGCCATCGCCTAATCTCTCTTCTTGTGGAGTGGAATTCTTTTTTAGGTGATCGCCGCCGCTATTGGCCAAGCGGGCAGTGCCAACTGACATCCTTAAGTCCCGCCTACGTGTCACCGTATTGCTGCCATCCATGCCACAATCAGACGAATAGCCAGCCACAATTTGTGGCGCGGAGTGTGTCTTGAACTCGGGGGATGGCCGCCCCCCCCCCCGAGACTGGTGCTGTTATCGATCCCATCCTACTCTTATATGGACAATCTCGCCACGCTAGACATACTGAACTGTCTGCTGCGTCGACGTCTTTACCAATGGGCGCTAACGTCTCGAGACACTGATTTAAAACAACAACCTTTTTTCCACACTTTAATCCGACTCTTATCTTGGTGTATGACGTCATGATAGCTTTGACGGATAGAGTAAACAATGACTAATAATTTTAAAAATAATCCTAAAATTCTTTGTATAATTTAAAACGAATGAGATCGGAGTTGGACCCCATCTGCAATGGTTTAGCTAATACTGTGACTTTATGACTCTCGATTAACCTATCTCTTGATCTAACACTTTTTTGTGTATAAATTTCACATTTAGATTTTTGAATCTTTGTGTTTGAAAAAAAAAATCAGAGGAGTGAAAGAGAGAGAGAGAGAGAGGAGTAGTTTACGGCCAACTTTGTGCAACGAATCACTCGGGCAATCTGGCCAAGTGAAAAGAAGTTCTGTGTTACACTTTTCGGCTGGCATATCGTAAGAGTACCGGCTCGCGGGTCCCGTGAAAGGTATCATAGGGGCCTTCCGATGGGTCCTTGGACCCTAAGCCAAAGTACCCTACGACACGCCGATGGCTGTGTTGTCACCCTGATCTGTTGCCACAGTTGCCTTAACACCCCACACATACACACACGCACACACAAAGCCGACGGTGTTGGTCTATTGCACCCGTTTGAAAACGAAGTGGACGTTTATACAATTGATGGAAATTATTTAATTTATAATATCGTTTCATATAATGAATATATTTACTATAACAAATACTTTCCTTCATGATACTCATCATCGAAGCTGACCATATTAGGGATAGTTTAATAAAATGTATTTGAATGACATGTCGCGGGAACTTGAATTAGTTCTTGTGTTGTCGTCTGATTCTTGTGTTGTCGTCCGATGAAAGAGGTTGAGAACTGCTGGCCTAATACAAAAGCATGTGACCTGATAAGTTATCTTTACACGCCAGTATTTATTTTGCTAAAGCTTTATTTCTTACGCCTCGTTAGCTTGGTCTCAAGGCTGAAACAATACCCCAAGAAAACAAAGCCGTGAGAATATATGTACACGATCTGGGTCAACACTGTGATAGCTCAGCTGTTTCAATAATAAAACAGCTCTCCATAAATTTTTATTTTTAATTTTAAAAAAATGTTGATTTGCTGTGAGGTTTGAATTAAGACATAAACTGCCATTTTGTTGTATACTTCCTATTATTATTATTATTAATGAATGAAACAAAACGCATTTTGTTAATAGATCCATTACAATCGTACCCGTAGGTGTCCTTTTTTTTTTTTTTTTTTTTTAACTTTTTTGTTTTTTTTTTGGGACCGTTTTTTTTTCCTCTTTCGGGTTTTACCCTTTTGTTTTTTTTTTTCCATTACAATCGTACCCGTAGGTGTCCTTTTTTTTTTTTTTTTTTCAACATGTTTGATCTTCATTTGGGACCGTTTTCTTATCCTCTTTCGGGTTTCACCATTCTAGTTTTTTTTTCATTAAGTATAGTGGTTAGTCGCCCCTTTCCGTATTCTGTTCTTAAAAACCAATTTTCTGTTGCAGCTTTTTGTGCCATTAACTCCTCCTCATGGATTAACTACCTCACACGGACTAAGTCAATTAGGCTATGATGTATCAATAAAGGGGGGAGGGGGGCATCGAACCCATGTTATGCGGTCTTTTGTTGTTGTTGTTGTTTTGTAATAATTACCAAAACATTCAACATTCCACGCCGTGTAGGAACTATCAAATGTTTTTGGTGATTGGGTGGTTCAATCTGTATGAAGAGGGTATTGCAGGGGTGGATTCGAAAGATGGGATTTTCCCAACTCTTTTCAGATGGTACGAGGGACTCGAGGAAGTCTTAGCCAAACACCGCCCTAGGAAAATCGAGTTGCTTGCTGACTGTAGCAGAGAGCAAAAATATACAAGAACTGGTTTCTAGTGCTATGGCCATAAGACTGCAAACACAGAAAAAGGTGAACATGCTGTGGGGGGGGGTTATAAGTGGACAAAAAGGATGGTAGATACACAAAACTTTAAAACGTCTCGAAAAATGTTGTCCAAATTGACGCCAATTTAAGACATGAGTGCGGGACTTCAATTAAGCCACTCCATGGTAGTGTATATTTGCACCAGCGGCGCCAGCTGACGTATTGTTTGTGTGCCACCACTACCAATGTTCTATTTTCGTTGGTTGTCTCAGCCAAGTCTGCATACCGCGGTGTTGTTCCCCAAGCTTTGTTTTCACAAGTGTTGTAATGTTGGCTCAGCCCCACCGCCTAGGTTGTAGTGTTGTACGACTAGGTCCTTTCGTTATCAAGAGTTGTACGTCTTAGTCCTTTAGCATGTAGCGTTGTGTGTAAAGGTCCTTAAGCTTGTAGTGTTGCGTGTCCTAGTCCTTAAGCTTGTGGTGTTGCATGTCATGGTATACTTAAGCTTGCAGTTTTGTATGTCATGGTCCTTAAGCTTGTAGTGTTGTATGTCATGGTCCATATTG
The DNA here is from genome assembly GCA_964033795.1 of Lymnaea stagnalis. Taxonomy (NCBI): domain Eukaryota; kingdom Metazoa; phylum Mollusca; class Gastropoda; family Lymnaeidae; genus Lymnaea; species Lymnaea stagnalis. Next base: position 483,760 of record CAXITT010000177.1, on the reverse strand, counting down.
TTTTAGTGTTGTTTGTCGTGGTCCTTGATGTTACTGAGTTGTACTTCAGGGTCCTGTAGCTTTTAGTGTTGAATGTCATGGTCTATTAGGTTGTATTTTTGTATGTCATGGTCTATTAGGTTTTAGTGTTGTATGTCACCGTCTATCAGGTTTTTAGTCTATGTATGTGACAAATCGTTATTTACTTCCCACCATTTCATTCCAACTATTACCTTTCTATTACAGGTTTACCTTTTCAGTGTTGTCTCCGCTGTATATCTTTACTTGTTCAGGTAAGCTAGTTAAATTATAACTTTGTTCATCTATTCGACTCTCCCTAATTTCCCTATCAAGCTCCTCCTTTATTTTCTCCCTGATTTCTGTATTACTTTCCCATCATTCGCCTCATTAACTGATATCTTCAAATTCCCACGTATATACATTTTCGATCTTTAACTCTATTTCTGCTCTCCACTCCCACCCCCAACACCCCCAACATTCTCTATCTCCTATCCAACTGTACCTCTTTCTCTGTTTCCCATCTCTCTCAGTATCACAATTTATTGTCTTCTGTTTTTTTTTAAATTTTACATTGTATAAAAAATTACAACCCCCTACCCCACAGAGAGCCAAAAAAAATAAAATAAAATACATAAATTCTACACGTAATGCATAGCCTGCTTTTAAAGTTAATTGTTTACTCCAAGTCCGTCATATTTTACCTCAGATGTCATTATATTTTGCCCCATATGTCATCCAAGATGATGTCAATGCATATATCAGAAATATGCAATGATTACCTCATTAGGTAAATGGTGGCGATAGGTGTTTAAAAAAAAAAATCACACCATGCTGGTTGACTGCTGGATGTGTACATGTTGGCATGCGGGGTGATGGATGATGGTGGTGGAGACGATGATGGGTGGTGGTGATGGTTTGGGATAGAGATTTGGGGTGGGGGCTGATCACCTGGCGGGGGGAGGGGGGGTTCTTTTAGACTATCCTTTGTGCACTTGCTGAGCCGAATCCCCTGTACCGGTAACAAAAAAGCACGACAAGATGTTATGACAACGAGAAGCTCAATACAGACTGACAGTGAAACACTCCAAGTCGACAGGCCGTGATCACAGAGATGACGTGGGCTCCCTTTTTTTCCTTCCTTCTTCTTTTTTTATTTTTTTTCTTCTCTATTCTTGTTTTTTCTGTCTCGTCACGAAAAAGTAGGGGGAGATAAGGGTGATGGAAGGAACGATAACCGCGGCTGTGGGCGGCACAAATAATAAACCGTGGAAAAAAGAAGTTTTTTGTCTGAAATATGATGATGACGCCTCGGTGAGCTGCTTCTAAATCTGCTGCTGGTTTTCAGTTTCATAAACAGCGTCACTTTCCAGTCACACTGAAATACAAATTTCTCTTTGAAAATAAAACCTACTTGACAGCCTCCTCTAAATACGACCTGGTTTACACCAAAAGAAAACAAGGATCCCAACGTGGCTTGCCTGTCTGTAATGAAGTCTTCCTAATACCACACATCTACTCACCAACAGGACTTCTCTATCTAATGAACGCTTCCTAATATCTTACATCTACTCACCAACAAGACTTCCCCCTCTCTAAGGAACGCTTCTATAAAACTGCACATCTACTCATCCAACAGCCCTCCGCCTAACAACATACGACCCACCTGTGTCTTCTCCCCATCCACCTAACTGAGCATTCCTCAACCAGGTCTAAGCCAACCAGCCAGCCAACCAGTCAGCCCTGTTGTGCTGCCTTTAGAAAAAAAAAAAACATTTATGTGTCCCTGGATTTTTGGACCATGATAAGAAACAAACAGATGAAGCAATTAAAATTAGAAACCTGACTTTTGAAAAAGTAAATCAATTAAAATATCTAGGATCGTTGTTAAATGAAAGAAACGAATTACTAACAGAAATAAAAGAAAGAATATCAGCCGAAACAGGGCATACTTCAGTAGTCAGAAAATACTCAAAAGTAAAAACATTACAAGAGAAGCAAAGAAAACTATTTATAAAACAGTAATCAGACCATTTAATTTTGTAACATGTGCAAGTGAAACTTGGACCCTAACAAAAACTGCAGAAAACCTATTAAACACATGGAGAGGAAAGTTCTCCGGAAAATATATGGGCCAGCAAAGGATGAATATGGATGGAGAATACGAACCAACCATGAATTGTACAGTCTATATCAGGATCCCACGATAGTAGCAGAAATAAAAAGAGGCAGGCTACGCTGGGCAGGACACTTAAAGAGAATGCCAAATGACAGAGGAACGAAGAGGGTGCATCACCAATACCCCCAGAGGAAAAAGGCTCAAAGGCAGACCTAGGCTTAGATGGACGGATGATGTGGAAAAGCATGGAAAAGAAAGGCATTTGTTAGGTCTGAGTGGAAGGAAGTGGTGAGGCAGGCCAAAGCCCTACATGGGCTATAGCGCCACAGGGATGTGCATTTTTGGAAATATTGAAATTTATGTTATTTTTAAAAAACATATTCTATGCTTTAAATTTAAACTATTCTATGATCAAAAAACTTTTTGATTCAATTCTTAATATTTTGTTTTAAAAGTTCGCTTAAAACAGATTTTAACAAAATAAAAACAAATTACCATCCGCACGCCAATTTTTTTTCCCTCAACATATTTTCTTTAACCCCCCCCCCCCCCCCCNCCCCCCCCCAACACTTTAAAAATATATTTCCCCTTAAATTTCATAGAGCTATTTATATAGTTAATTTGCCTTTAGATATAACATCAACTCGTTTTTGTTTTTTTTTAGTTGCACGCTTGCATTATGTACTTTTCTTTCTCTCCTATCTTCCCCCTAACCTCCCTCTTCTCATCACAACTTTCTTACATTCCGAATGACTCACTAATAGGTCTACGTAGTCTGAGGAGTTATCAGATTTATAATAGGTCTACGTATTCTGAGGAGTTATCAGATTTATAATAGGTCTACGTAGTCTGAGAAGTTAGGAGTATGAGATTTGTCCCTGGAACGCTCTCTACGTCATTTAAAAAAAAAAATCTATATTTTTTTCCCCTTTTTTTAATGATATATATTTTGTATCCTTTCGCTCTTCCTACGGAGATTAACTTAGTTTTCTTCTTCTTCATCATCTCTCTCTCTCTCTCTCTCTCTCTCTCTCTTTCTCCTCTCCCGCCGTCCCCCAATTTTCTCTTCCCAAAAGTTAACACTTTAATATTATACTCATTCAAAACTCTTTCCTATACCCCCCCCCCCCAACCTCCAACCCCCCAACCAAATAAAAAATCTGAACTCCACACACACACACAACCCCGCACACTAAGCTAATCTCCGTGAGTGTGTGTTTCTGGTCGGTATTTCTCCTCATTACCCAAGTCAACAAGGGACCAGGTTTCTGTCTAAACATAACACGCTATGGCACTTCGGGCTCGGTCCAAAAAATAGCTGATGTTTTCTTGGCTAGGGAAAAGGTGTGTGTGTGTGGGGGGGGGGGGGGATAACCTGAATAATTTGAGAAGTCAAGTTTGGAGATAAGAGTTAACGAAGCAAATTAAGGACCGCGTGTTGAGACTTGACTCGATCTGGTGTATACATCTTTTAGAGAAAACCCCACGTCTTTGTAAACAGCGTCGCCCTGGCTATTTCTAGGAGATGTAAGAGGGGAAAGTTTGTTGGTCCCTTGAAATTCTTGAATTCGAGCACGGGTGCCAAGTCGAATGTGGTTGATGATTGTTTTAATTTTTTTTAAATGTTTCTGTGGAAATTTTTAAATTTAAAAAAAAAAAAAATTAATTTAATTAATTTTTTTTTTTTTTAAACAAACTTGTCAGTGTTTGTTTGCAAAGTGGCTGTTAAATCAACTTGACAGTGTTTGTTTGCAAAGTGGCTGTTTGATAGTTGAACGTTGGCGCCATCTCTGAAGATAACCCTTCTGCTAAATCCCCGAGAGCGAAATTTTGGGGTAGCCATCTTCGTGTTCAGTCAAAACTTTCAACGTGTGACCATGGCGGATCATCACCACCTCACCCATTCCAAAATATATGCAGTTTCAGTTGAAGTAATAGATATAGTATTTATTTATTTATCAAAGTTTGTATTTAAACACAAATATATAAATACGCACTTTCACTAAGTAATTTTAGATTTGATATAGTATAGATTATATATTATACTCTGGCCAATGTCAATAAAAAAATATTTTTTTTTAAACTTTACCGTTTCAAATTTGTTTTTAAAACAAACATGTAATGTATTTATCATATATAAATATATATAAAAAAAAGATTTTGAAACCAAAAAAGTAAAAACATTTGCGTAAATGTTGTCTTACAATTCTATCTATGCTTCTCTGAATCCTGCTGATGATGTTACGCGTGAGGGTAAAAATAACAGTCTGACAAAAGACATTCAAAAATACTGTTTGTGTATTGTGGATATGTTATCCCAAAATTGGGGAACATTTTAAGGATGAGGACAGGTTGCAATTACCAACCCTGGTTCATATCGCTTCGCCCTGCTGGTATTTGGTAATTCGTATGCTGTTGTTAAGGTTTTCATATGTCGACACCATTTTAGCGTATAATAACACGAAATCCATTTCGAGGACTGGATATTTGTCTTAGATTATTAACTGTCATCGGTGAGGTATGTTATGTTATAGCGAAATTAAACATATGGTTTAAGTGGATGGGGGGAGCGTCAGATAATGGCTCTCCCTTTAAGGTTGGTGACTTTTGCCAGGAGTGTATTTTTAATATTTGTGGAAGGGGGGTTGTAGCTTTATCGGACATTCGATATAACGTAATATTGCTCCTAACTGATGTCGGACATTCGATATAACGTAACATTGCTCCTAAAACTTTAAACGGTAAACAACAAATACGGTTAGATTAGAATGTTTTAATCGATATTTTTATCCACTTAGGAAACGAAATATATTAAGTGCCCTCCGATAAATCATGTCCCGCCTTAATTGCTTCATGTGGCCATATCGTTCAGATGATTTCTTTAAAATGGTGGGTAGGCAATAGTGTCCTTCGGATCCATTAGAACATGGGTAGACAATCAAGTCAGATTAGCTCATTGTTGTCAGCTTGTGTGGTCTTCTCATCACCGTGCAACCTCAGTGACGCCGGGCAGAGGCGACAAGCCAACAACTTCCCCATTAGCTCGGTGAAAGTGATGTCCGCCATTGTATCGACGTTCATTAGGCATGAAATGGAGGAATCTTTTGATACAATGCTACCCAGAGAGCATGACTCTATCAACAGTGATACAAAGCTACACTGAGAACTTACTCGATCAACAGTGATACAAAGCTACACAGAGAACATGACTCGATCAACAGTGATACAAAGCTACACAGAGAACATGACTCGATCAACAGTGATACAAAGCTACACAGAGAACATGACTCGATCAACAGTGATACAAAGCTACACAGAGAACATGACTCGATCAACAGGGATACAAAGCTTCACAGAGAACATGACTCGATCAACAGTGATACAAAGCTACACAGAGAACATGACTCGATCAACAGGGATACAAAGCTTCACAGAGAACATAACTCGATCAACAGTGATACAAAGCTACACAGAGAACATGACTCGATCAACAGTGAAACAAAGCTACACAGAGAACATGACTCGATCAACAGGGATACAAAGCTTCACAGAGAACATAACTCGATCAACAGTGATACAAAGCTACACAGAGAACATGACTAGATCAACAGTGATACAAAGCTACACAGAGAACATGACTCGACCAACAGATACAAAGCTTCACAGAGAACATGACTCGATCAACAGTGATACAAAGCTACACAGAGAACATGACTCGACCAACAGTGATACAAAGCTTCACAGAGAACATGACTCGATCAACAGGGATACAAAGCTACACAGAGAACATGACTCGATCAACAGGGATACAAAGCTACACAGAGAACATGACTCGACCAACAGGGATACAAAGCTACACAGAGAACATGACTCGATCAACAGGGATACAAAGCTACACAGAGAACATGACTCGACCAACAGTGATACAAAGCTACACAGAGAACATGACTCGACCAACAGTGATACAAAGCTACACAGAGAACATGACTCGACCAACAGGGATACAAAGCTACACAGAGAACATGACTCGACCAACAGTCATGATACAAAGCTATCGAGTACTTAACATTTGTTGAAGGAAGCTTCACCACAACACCTGAAAGGCAAATCCCCCCAGATGAATCGTGTCATCACTTAAATCTGACCTATTCAGTTTAAAGGAAACAAGAATTCAGTCTTTTCTCCCCAACCTCTTCACCATTTCTCAACCTTACTGTTGTCACTTTGGGGATGTACTGTTACTAAATATGCGCGTGTGACACGGGTAGCTGGTCGTGGAAGCAAAAATCTATTAAGTCCTAATGGTATGTCTGTAATGTCCGAACACTAGTTATCGTTTCCAGGCTTTATATGTCCTCCCCCCCACCCACCCCACCGGGAATATACCCATAGGCCCCCCATCTCTCCTACGCCATTTTGTAGTACAAGACTTTGTGATTTCATGATATAATGTTATACACCGGTGCCTTTAAAAGCCTTTTCTCCGCAAGCCGTGGCCGTGGATTAAACTCCACGAGATGCCTTGATCGGCCAGGTTACCGCTCTGACCCCCGCGTGTAGCCTGCCTCTGGCAGTAATAATCGCTGCCCGTTTTTTCTAAATTATAGCCGCGGAAGTTGGCGAATTGTTCCACAAGTGAGTCCCCCATAATGCACTGAGTGGGTCAGGGGCGTCGACATGCCGTTCCGCCGCCTCGGCGATCTTGTAGTACGTGTTAGCCGATATTTTAATTTTCTTAGCAATTGAATTTGTCGTCATGGTCCATTCTAGATGTATGGCGCCCCTCGCCCGCCTTCTTCCCAGGGTGCCAAGTATGCACCAAATAATATGCCCGGCGGGAATCCATAGGACGAAGGTGATGCCCGGTTATTGTCACTCGATATCATAATTTCCTCGGCACCGGCGCGTAGAGTGCACTCGTCGGGATTTTGTCCCTTCTCCCCACATCATAAAGCATCGCACAGCTATGCAAGATCCAGCCGTTTGCAGTGGACAATTGGACAGAATTCTTCCATTGAATGGAGGTGTGCTTGTCGAGCGGCCCAGAGGCGATATGCCATTGTGTGACGATTATACACTGCATCTGTATTGGACATAAGCACATATATAGAATAAGCGATCGTTAATAAATGGGGCCGTCCATAAAGAACTTCACGTTATTTTTTAAACGGTGTTCACCCCCCCCCC
>CAXITT010000177.1:340799-452464 GCA_964033795.1 Lymnaea stagnalis | reverse complement strand
TGCGAACACATTAACGGTGCAATTCCGAGCAATGCTGTGTAAACAGGGCGCTGTGGTTCACACAATCCATCTGTGAGATACAATTTATGATTTGTTTATGTGACGACGACGAGGGGCATGCAACAGGATTTCATTTCTGAATTCACCAGTCTCATCATTTTCTAAAGGGTATTAGAGTATACACATTATTACTTAAGGAAATGTGCTCCAAGATTTTTGGGCACACCGGAGCTTCTAAAAAGTTTAAGGTTACCGGAAATTTTTTTGAAAGAAATTTCGTTGACGGAAAATTGACGAACGGAAATTTGGTCGAACCCTTTTTTTCAGTTAACACCATACAATTTTCGTCAAATTTCTTTTTTAACGCACTATACTATATAGTAAAACAAAATAACGCCCCCCCTCCCCCCCCCCCCCCCAACCCTCAGCTCCACACCTATTTGAAAGGTAAAGAGAAGTGATTTCAGACATGGGTTATTGAACCATCTGACCGATAGATCTCAAATTAGTTTGCGATCCCTGATAAGAAATACGATCATAAAAGTTTTGGCTCTCACTTCTCACTGCTGAGGAAAATATGAAGACTAAATACTCTTAGTGGGGCTTTAATTAGTTATTTACTCAAACAGCTTTGCTTCTTCTTTGTCATCTTTACCTCTCTCAAACAGCTTTAATTCTTCTTTGTCATCCTTACCTCTCTTAAAAAGCTTTACTTCTTCTTTGTCATCTTTACCTCTCTCAAACAGCTTTAATTCTTCTTTGTCATCTTTACCTCTCTCAAACAGCTTTACTTCTTCTTTGTCATCTTTACCTCTCTCAAACAGCTTTACTTCTTCTTTGTCATCCTTACCTCTCTCAAACAGCTTTAATTCTTCTTTGTCATCTTTACCTCTCTCAAACAGCTTTACTTCTTCTTTGTCATCTTTACCTCTCTCAAACAGCTTTAATTCTTCTTTGTCATCTTTACCTCTCTCAAACAGCTTTAATTCATTCTTCTTTGTCATCCTTACCTCTCTCAAACAGCTTTACTTCTTCTTTGTCATCTTTACCTCTCTCAAACAGCTTTAATTCATTCTTCTTTGTCATCCTTACCTCTCTCAAACAGCTTTACTTCTTCTTTGTCATCTTTACCTCTCTCAAACAGCTTTAATTCTTCTTTGTCATCCTTACCTCTCTCAAACAGCTTTAATTCTTCTTTGTCATCTTTATCTCTCTCAAACAGCTTTACTTCTTCTTTGTCATCCTTACCTCTCTCAAACAGCTTTAATTCTTCTTTGTCATCTTTATCTCTCTCAAACAGCTTTACTTCTTCTTTGTCATCCTTACCTCTCTCAAACAGCTTTAATTCTTCTTTGTCATCCTTACCTCTCTCAAACAGCTTTAATTCTTCTTTGTCATCTTTATCTCACTCAAACAGCTTTAATTCTTCTTTGTCATCTTTATCTCTCTCAAACAGCTTTACTTCTTCTTTGTCATCCTTACCTCTCTCAAACAGCTTTAATTCTTCTTTGTCATCCTTACCTCTCTCAAACAGCTTTAATTCTTCTTTGTCATCTTTATCTCTCTCAAACAGCTTTACTTCTTCTTTGTCATCCTTACCTCTCTCAAACAGCTTTAATTCTTCTTTGTCATCCTTACCTCTCTCAAACAGCTTTACTTCTTCTTTGTCATCCTTACCTCTCTCAAACAGCTTTAATTCTTCTTTGTCATCCTTACCTCTCTCAAACAGCTTTAATTCTTCTTTGTCATCCTTACCTCTCTCAAACAGCTTTACTTCTTCTTTGTCATCTTTATCTCTCTCAAACAGCTTTAATTCTTCTTTGTCATCCTTACCTCTCTCAAACAACTTTACTTCTTCTTTACCATCCTCACCTCTCTTAAACATCCTTACTTCTTGTCGACCATCCTCACCTTTATCAAACAACCTTACTTTATTCTCTACCACCCTCACCTCTCTCAAACAGCCATACACTTCTAAATCTTCTCCCGATAATGGAAGTGGGACAAGAGGTATGGTGCTGAAATGAGGTAATGTAAAAGCGAAATTTGATTGAAGGGGTGGGTGGGGTACGAGCAAGGTGCAACTGTGAAGCACAAGTTAAATGGAAGAGGCGGACAACTGTCGTGGACGAAAATGGAAGAGGAGAAAAATAACTAATTTCCTACTGGTGTAAGGTAGATAACTCATGAAAAACCAATTATCTCCCATTTTCCAACCCTTTCCCGTGACCATGCCATGAACTTGAACTTCCCATTTCTAGTCAACAAATATGGGTCTCTAGTACAGGATTGGCCAAGACACGGGCCTCATGCGGCCTGCCAGGTCAGTGTCAGATATATTGCGGCCGCAAATTCCCGATTTATCACAGATCAACGTATTCGATATTCGTTCATATGACAATATAATCGACTTTAAAAAAAGATAAGTGAGAGTAAAGATCAAATGACGTCACATTGGTTTTATTTTGTTTTATTCAGCATTTAACTTTGTGCATTAAGAATATATCATCACTTCTATACACCATTTCTATACACCATTTCTATACATCACTTCTATACACCATTTCTATACATCATTTCTATACACCATTTCTATACATCATTTATATACACCATTTCTATACACCATTTCTATACATCATTTCTATACACCATTTCTATACACCATTTATATACATCATTTCTATACACCATTTATATACATCATTTCTATACACCATTTCTATACACCATTTATATACATCATTTCTATACACCATTTCTATACATCATTTCTATACACCATTTCTATACATCATTTCTATACATCATTTCTATACATCATTTCTATACGCAATATCAACATTTTCGAAGGCCTTTTGGGGTGGGACACGGACACCCCGGCTCTAATAGAACGTATGAACAAATATATTGTCGAGTAGACGGCTTGAACAGACTTGCTTTGATAGAGAATCCAACATTTGAGCGTATGCTTACCATACTGGTCTTACACGCATGACAACGTAGAATAACCCCATTCTCACAATGCAGCGACTGTGCTCGCCCCATGCCCACCGCACAGGTAATATTTGGTTTCACGGAGGTGCAGCCCGTCCTTATTGTTCTAACCATTCAGCAATACAGAAGTTGAATAAATAATTTTGCACCAAGAGACCCCCCCCCTTTTTTTTTTCAACTTCCACACACACACACACCCACTTCTCCCACCCCTTTCCCAATCCTAAAACAAAAACGCATCCTTGATGCTATTCGTGCCCCCCTCCCCACACGCTAATCTTCCANCCCCCCCCTTTTTTTTTCACCTTCCACACACCCCCCCACCCACTTCTCCCACCCCTTTCCCAATCCTAAAACAAAAACGCATCCTTTATGCTATTCGTGCCCCCCTCCCCCCACGCTAATCTTCCACCCCTAGAATCCCCCCCCCCCCCACACACACACTTGAAAATGATGGCTTGTTTTGCCCAAGGGTCACATGGAGCAGAATGTGGTAAAGTTTTGTTGCCTGACATAACGTGGGCCCGTGCGTGAGTCGCTTGGGAAGATCTCCAAAGTCGTGGAAACAAAAACCGTTTGGCCAAGGTTTGCACGGAGGTCTGGGGGGGCTGTTTGTTTTCTGTGGCGAGGTGGGAGGGGGCACAGGTGAGGGCGTCATGTCATATGTGTACACGGTAAACTTGGGCGTCATATGTGAACACGGTAAACTTGGCCGTCATATTGTGTACACTGTAAACTTGGGTTTTATATGTATACATGGTAAACTTGGGTGTCATATGTGTACATGGTAAACTTGGTCGTCATATGTGTACACAATAAACTTGGGCGTCGAATGTGTACACGGTACACTTGGGCGTCGAAGGTGTACACAGTAAACTTGGGTGTCATATACGTACACAGTAAAATGCATTTATTTACACTGTACTTTCGGTACGACTGAACTTGAGAATGTGTCTTTGTGGAGATATCTTCGTCAAATTTAAACTATATATATATATATATATATATATATATATATATATATACCCTTGATGTTTTCCTTGTTAAAACTCTGAAATAGAATACGTTGTTAAAATGCATTTAAGGATCACCTCCTGACATACTTGAACGTTTACTGCTCGTCTATAGACCAACCTGCTTTACTTAGGAATGCATGCTTAGGCCATCTCACTCCTCAACTCGGTGGCTCTCAAGATGCACGGCATCGCGGACCATGTGAAACATTGTTCCTTCAGTGGTGTGCCACACTTTCATGTTCTCACCAAACATTATAGGACACGTACTAAGCTGGAACTGTCGAGCAGAAATGTTTGGCAATACTTTTCCGAGCTATTCAGTGGACGCTGTCATGGGTTTGAACAGGTTCCATTTAAATTTTACACGCGGCAACAAAAATTTTGTAGGTTTACACAACTTTACTTAATTGGTGAAACGTGATAATTCGATAACAGAAGGTGGGGGGGGGGGGGGCTAATGACCAGACGTTGAGAACACTTGACTGGAGTTGGCGCCAGTAATGTCTTTTAAATGAGAACACATTACCAAAACAATTTTAAATTCTTATTATTAATGGTAAGAACGGGAGGGTGGGGTGGGCTAATGACCAGACGTTGAGAACACTTGACTGGAGTTGGCGCCAGTAATGTCTTTTAAATGAGAACACATTAACAAAACAATTTTAAATATTCAAACCAACAAAACGAATCAATGGAACATATTGAAACCTCTTACAGCAATTGAATCCGATCACGAAGTTCAATGTCCGATTTCCCCATTTCATTTTGAACGCTTAAACCCCGAGCAATAAATTGTGTTTAGTGAACGCCGGATATGAACATCAGCGTGCCGGTACCGGGATGATGTTAAGGTGAAATAACTCAGACCGCTTCTGAACATGGTTTCTTGTATCAATCCAAAGGCTTTTTCCCCACAGTTGCGAGATGAACATGTGCACAGTCTCAGATATGTATTAGCTGAACGCACTGCTCATCGAATATGCATTGTATTAAAATAATCGTCTCGCAAACTTAATTCTTCAAATACATGGAATGAAAACAACACAATTTAGTGGTCAGAACTGATGAACAATAAAATTGATGAAAAATTGCTGGAAAATGCATGAATCGAACCGCAGACCTCCGCTGACCTGCCCTCGCATTCCAGCCGCTGAAATTCCTGCCTGTTGAGTTACGCCAAGTCGCTAAATTTGTTCATATATTTTCTAGTTTGGTTGGTCTGGCAAGCAAGTCTGGCCATGTCTGCTTTCACTTTCGGTTTTGTTCGTTAACCGTAGAGCATAAAAACAAAACCCAAAAAAACACCTCCTGCCACAGCGCTGCGTGTGGTTTCACAATAAGGTTAACAAACGTTGCCAGCATTCCAAATGGAACACTTTTTTCGTTGGGTTTTTTTTCACTTCTGTCCTATACACAAAGAAAACAAAACAAAAAAACACAATGATGGAACCATACGTTTCGTTTCCATTCTTCTTTCAATTTTCAAAACGTGTAGTAATAATTATTTGAAGAATGTGCTGCCATGATTTATAGTCAAACCTTGTGAAGGTATTTTACGTCTGTTGTATTGGTGGTTGTTCTTTTGGGGTGGTTTTCAATGACCTATACGTACAAGTATGTGTTGTTGTAAGAGCTACAGTCTCTTCGGATCCTCTTATGTCGTTAAGTCTCAATTAATATCAGTGAGTGAGCACAACATGACACAACACAGCATGGCACAATACATGGCAGAACATAATATGGCACAACACACCATAACACAACATGGCACAACACAGCATGTCACAACACAGCATGTCACAACACAGCATGGCAGAACAATTGATGGCACAACACACCATAACACAACATGGCACAACACAACATGGCACAACACAACATAGCTCAACACACCATGACACAGTACGAAATGACACAACACGGCACAACATAACATGACAGAACGAAACATGGGACAATTGACCCTTTCACTACCGAAGCTACTCATTAAAGCTAATTCTGAATCTGCGTCTGAAAGGAGTTCTTTTCACACTTCTGAAAAATACTAATAATAGTTTTCTTTTTCTTATTTATATTATTATTATTATTATATTTTATTTTGTTTATTTATTTCTATTTATTTTTTTTGGAAGGGGCTATTCTTTGAACTTTATGAAATCCACCATGGCCACTACAAGGCAGAGCTAGAAATCCCGCGCGTGGTACTGGTCTATGGGAAGTGCTATTAAAGAGCGTTGAAACATGGAGCAGCGTGTGACCTAATTAACAGAACAGGAGTACGGTCTCCCGGCGTGGGGAGTCTATGGTGTGCCAACCCATACAAACGAAAACTTCGAGATTAACCAATACGGTGTCACCTGTGCTAATTCGTACTTTGAAATAGTTGGGGTTGTTTGGTACACCACAAAGAAGATAGACGCTAGAGCAGAGAAGATAGACGCTAGAGTAGGTGGCAACCCAACAAACATGAGAACATCTCTTGCAAACACTTACCTCCTCATATTTACGTGTTGGATAATTTACCAAGTATCTCTGCCAAAAGTTATTTCTTGATCTCACAACCCCCCCCCCCTCCCGCGCCTTTTTCTTTCTTTCTTTATCTTTTCTTTTTCTGTTTTCACTTTACACAACTAGTCTTAGACCCGCACAACTAGTCTTAGACCCGCACAACTAGTCATAGACCCGCACAACTAGTCTTAGACCCGCACAAAAATGCAATCAATTATCAACGAGCTCCTGTTATTTGTTCAATAGTTGGATTATTAACCATCTCTGTATTTTCCCTGCTGTCCCTTGTTTTGTACCCACCCAACAGTTATTTGTGGCGCCGCCCCTGCTGTCCCCCCCCCCCCCCCCCCCACCTGACCCGACCAAACACGTTTGTCGTCATGAAATAATTTGGGTTCAAACCCATTCACTTTAGGTTCAATCACCACAGACAGCCACTCACTACTTAATCACAGTTCTGGTTATTGAATGTTGTTTTGACATAGAGGTCATTCCTCTCCGTGGCCCGCTCTGTCTCGCTCTCTCTCTCGCTCTCACTCTCTCTCGCTCTCTCTCTCTCTCTTTTCTATGTCTCTTACTGTTTTCTTCCCTTATTTTCTCGTCTAAATGTTTTCCTCACACAAGTAAAACTGTTTTCTCCATTGTTTTGTTTTTTTTCCGTGGTCCAATCTTTCATGTGGTTCACTCCAGCACCATTTCATTTCTGTCCCAATCTCGTCCGTTTTCAGCGTTGCAAAGAGCAATCTCGGAGCTTTGATGAACTCCAAAAGCCACCATTTGAGGCCATTCACGACGGTCCTCTCAGATGTTTCTGTGGGCCGCGTGAGGAGTTTGTTCAAGTCTTTCAGAGAGAAAATGTCACTTTTTTTCCACAGGAAGAAAATAGCACAATTACGTCCCCTTGTTGCTCTAGATTGCGATAGCGATTGGAAAAAAAGGGGGAGGCAATTCTTCAAAGAGCCGCGGATAGAATATATAATTACATGGGCGCTTCAAAGGCTGGTTAGAATCTTAGATACAATACAAGTGAATGGGGGTGGGTGGGGAGGAGTGGTGAGTGATGAGTAAATGTTAGGGTTATACAAGGAGGGAGGGAGGGAGTGTTGAGAAGAAGAAAGGAAGAATAGGAGCGGGTGGAGTAAAGGATTATGTAAAGAGTGATCGAAAGGGTTCAGTGAGCTGTCTCTTATCTTTGAGTTAAGGGGTCAGCAGTCAGTTATTGGACAGAGTAAGGTATTGCGTTTAAGTTTATGAGCATATTGGGG
Source organism: Lymnaea stagnalis (assembly GCA_964033795.1). Lineage (NCBI taxonomy): Eukaryota > Metazoa > Mollusca > Gastropoda > Lymnaeidae > Lymnaea > Lymnaea stagnalis. The sequence goes on along the minus strand of CAXITT010000177.1, from coordinate 444,678 downwards.
TATTGGGTGTGAAGCTATACGCATATCGGAGAACTGGGTTTGGGGGTAATCGGTATAGTGGGGTATTGGGCGTGGCGTTGAGAAGCGCTCAGTAAATAGTGATATTGTGAATACGGTGTTAGATAAGGGGGTTAGTGATTGGAATGTAAGGGGGTTAGTGATTGGAATGTAAGGGGGTATTTGTTGGAATGGAAGAGGGTATTGGATGGAATGGAAAGGAGTATTTGTTGGAATGTTAGGGGGTATTTGATGGAATGGAAGCGGGTATTTTTTGGAATGTAAGTGGGTATTTGATGGAATGTAAAAGGGTATTTGATGGAATGTAAGGGGGAATTTGTTGGAAGGTGTATCAGAAGTCTTAAAGAACGTCATCGCGGGAAGCGTGCCCGCCCTGTGTGCACGAAGGGGTTAGTTCGAGCCCCGCTTGTAAACGGTTGTGAAATGTTACTTTCTGGATGACGTCATCCGTGTCCGTTCATCATTGAGTGATTGTAATATCTGAAGATATATCAATTTATTGTTTGAAATGTATAAAACCATAGCAGATGGGAGTCCAGACTATCCGACAGGTTACTCCCACGCACAGTTGTATTCATTGAATGCTTGCGTTAAATGCGTTCACCTAGAGCAGTGGTTCTCAACCATCCTAACGCCGCGCTCCTTCATACAGTGACTCATGTTGTGGTGGCCCCCTTACCATAAAATTATTTTCGTTGCTGCCTAATAAATATGCGTTTTCCGATGGTTTTACTCATAGGCAGCCCCTGTTTAAGTGTTGTGCGACCACCTAAGGGGGTCGCGACGCACAGATTGAGAACCACTGACCTAGGGAAGTAGAGCACAATTCTTGTATTGGGACAGACGTTCTTTTTGTTTTGTTTTTTTTGTGTGGTTATTTCATTATTCCATTCACAATAGCACAGAACACAAGTTGTACCCCATCAACATAAATGCACTGCCTCCTTACTCCTACCCCATGTAGTGATTAATGCTTTCATTTCTTTGTTCCAGGAGACAGAATGGACTCTCCTCATCCTCCGAGTCTTTGTTCCGGTAAGTTGGCCAACCTGTTATTTCCATAGATACCAATTAGTGATGCTGTCACGTGCAAGTCATGTGATCGTTACTTGACTGCCAACATACGTTTTTAATTTACTTTTTCATTGTGTCGTGTTTCCATATTAGTAATGATTCACGATGTGTTAGAGATTAATGGGAGAAAGTCAAAACCAGTCGCCACATTTATTTAACTCAGTGTTTAAATAGTCATGTACGAAACATCCATACATCCCATAACTGTGGTGCAGCAGCCCATGTAGGGCTTTGGCCTGCCTCACCACTTCCTTCCACTCAGACCTGTGGCGCTGCAGCCCATGTAGGGCTTTGGTCTGCCTCACCACTTCCTTCCACTCAGAACTTTGGCGCTGCAGCCCATGTAGGGCTTTGGCCTGCCTCACCACTTCCTCCCACTCAGACCTGTGGCACTGCAGCCCATGTAGGGCTTTGGCCTGCCTCACCACTTCCTTCCACTCAGACCTGTGGCACTGCAGCCCATGTAGGGCTTTGGCCTGCCTCACCACTTCCTTCCACTCAGACCTGTGGCGCTGCAGCCCATGTAGGGCTTTGGCCTGCCTCACCACTTCCTTCCACTCAGACCTGTGGCGCTGCAGCCCATGTAGGGCTTTGGCCTGCCTCACCACTTCCTTCCACTCATACCTGTGGCGCTGCAGCCCATGTAGGGCTTTGGCCTGCCTCACCACTTCCTTCCACTCAGACCTGTGGCGCTGCAGCCCATGTAGGGCTTTGACCTGCCTCACCACTTCCTTCCACTCAGACCTGTGGCGCTGCAGCCCATGTAGGGCTTTGGCCTGGCTCACCACTTCCTTTCACTCAGACCTAACTAATGTAAACTAAGATATGTGAAATGGAAGGCCTCAAGACTAGGACAGGGCGTATCGGGGAGGGGGTGGTGTTCAGAAAACAAATACCACGGTATTGGTTACGCCCCTGATTCACGGAAATGAGACTACAACATGCGTGACAAAGATCAGGTCTGGGCTCAATGTACACGGTACCAGTATTTTTAAAATGTCTTCACTGAGTTCAATGTCTGCCATTTTTTTTTTCTGTTGTAAGCCCTGCTCTGCAGCTCTGACTGATAAGGACACGCTCATTAATTCGTCCTTGACATTAAACAAACCAATGGGTGTCGTGAGGCCTGATAGAGGCGTCACGTGGTCTCCCGTCATGCAGTGTTACATCCGTTTACTTGGGCGGGATTACAGGATATGGATGAGGGTGATACCGTGGCAGCACTTGATAACTAACATGTTGGTCAGATGAATTGTGTTGATTTTAGATTAACAAATGATCCACTGATGAATATTCATGTGGAACAATGACATTTCTAGCCAGGGACCGAACAAGTACATTTCAAACCAGGGAACAGTGACATTTCTAGTCAGGAAACGATTACATTTCAAACAAGGCAACAATGCAATTTAAACCAAGGAACAATGACATTTCAAACCAGGGAACAATGACATTTCAAACCAGGGAACAATGACATTTCTAGCCAGGAAACAATACATTTCAAACAAGGCAACAATGAAATTTAAACCAAGGAACAATGACATTTCAAACCAGGGAACAATGACATTTCAAACCAGGGAACAATGACATTTCTAGCCAGGAAACAATACATTTCAAACAAGGGAACAATGACATTTCAAACTAGGGAACAATGACATTTCAAACACGGGAACAGTGACAGTTCTAGCCCGGAAACAATGGGGGCTTCTTTTTTAAAGACGATTGTTGCTGGCTGAAGTTTTATTTATATTTTGAGAAATAATGAAATAGTATACAAATATTTATTTCCTATAGACAAAACGGAAATAAAATACAATCACAAAATCTTTATTGAAGTATAAAACAAATAGGTTTTTACTAACTTAGTTAGATTCTCTTTCATTTCGTGGACATGAACTCAAAGCTTAGGTCAGTGTTAATACAACTGAAACCAAATCGTGAAATGACTTCTCGCAATTCAACTGACTGATTGACCTATGACGGCATTTCTTTCGTGGCCCGGTTATTATGTTTTTCTACAGGTGCTTCGCGACCCACCAAATTTTTGTATGTGTTACATATTGGCCTGTAGGTAAAATAAAAAAACACATTTGAAAGTCAATACAGTTTGGATCGATCATAAAAGAGAACCACCTTTGCTTAAGAAAAGGGGAGGATAGATTGAAATGATCTCTGGTCAAGTGGCTTGGATTGTCATCTTTTTTAAACAAAAACAAAAAAAAAAAACGTTTTGGGCTGCGAGAAAAAGATTGTAACATTAATCTTAGACCTTGTTCCTCTCTCCAACCGTTTTTTCTCTATGAGCATTGTATTTGTAAGGACGAATATTGGTTGGACACCACTGTCCACACAGGTTGTGACGCAACGTCATTAGACTTGATATGCCCCCCCCCCCCTTTTTTTTTTTGTGTGTTAAAACTGGCTCTCCCCGACGACATGATTATTGGAGTGCTGTGTCAGAAAAAAAAAAAAACTCGTTTTTTAATTATTTTTTTTTTCTTCAACTCGGTGAACGAAATTTGATAAAGTCAAAGTCCTAAAGTTCATTAATTGCACAGACTCTTGGAGAGTTTTATGTTTAAGTTAAAAGCTGTTTTCCTGATGATTTCTTATGACCCAGTAATCAAAGTAAAAGGTAATCAGTAAACCCACGAGAAAGGCTTCGTCCTCTCTCTCGACTTCAAAGGTCAACTGTCGAACCGGACCGGCTGCTGATTGGTCAACAAAATCCAGATGAAAACTAAAACCAAAAGACGCCGTTTATAAGTTCTTCAAATGTTTATCCCCCCCCCCTTTCCTTTGGCGGACCACCCCCCCACCCCCGGTTTTTTCCCCGGTTATCATATGCCGGGTCGAAACCCTGTCATGCCGGGTCGAAACCCTGTCATGCCGGGTCGAAACCCTGTCATTTTGTACACGCCGGCTACTGGCTACTACGTCCAAGCAAAGGTCACTACTTTAGCTGCACTTGCTTATTTGCACATTTCTTTTAAAGCCGGAGGAAAAGTTGTTTTTTTTCTTCCATAAAGACCATAATGTTCGCTTTTCTATATATTTTAAAAACTATTTAAAATAAATGTATTTCTTATTATTTTTTAAATAAATAATAGTGATTTATTTATTATATTTTAATATAATTATTTATTTTGTTTAAGGTGGGGTGGGGAAATGGATGTTCAAGTTTTTTGTTGAGCTCCATCGAGTTCCTTTTTTGTGTGCTCCGGCCTACTGCATAATGTGACACCATATCTTTCACAGATTTTTTGTGGGCGGTGATGAAAACCCCAAGCGGGCGCCAGCAGACAAGTCGGCGGTCAATAAGACCAACACCATTCACGGCCAGGCAACACTGGAGCCGGGGTCAGCGACCGATGGTCTACCGTCGGACAGACCGGCAGCCTCGAACAATCATCACGCATCAGACGCTGTAGATAACTCCATTCCATCAAGTGCGTCCGTCACGGCCAGGCCATCTTCCCCCGTCGTCAACAAAGCCTTGACCTTGCTCCACAAAATACGGAAGATTCCATTGGTCGGTTGCTTGGTCGAGGAGGTCACCAGCCTTGTCGGCGATTGGGTGGAATCTGCGGAAAGTCTCCCCAAGCACAAATGCTGTCCCCATCAACACAGTTGTGTTTCATATGTTCTAAAGGTGGGTTCCCGTGTCCAGTATAGTTCCTGTATCCAGTACAGTTTCCGTGTCCAGTATAGTTCCTAAGATAACAGCTCTGAAAATGATTGTATGTTGCGTACTTTGTTATGAAATCCAATGACTAGTTGAATATTTATTGGCAGCTGTGAAATAACTAAGACTGATTTGCAATAAATGTGCTCCAGAGTCCAGAGACTAATAAGAACCTGCATTGTACAGTCGTCTACTACAATATTACACAATGGTCATCAAGGATGTCACCCATTATTACTCACTCACCATAACATCACGTCACTGACCATTATATCACCGTTTGCCCCTCTCTCACTCACCATAACATCACATGTCACTGACCATTATAACACCGTTTGCCCCTCTCTCACTCACCATAACATCACATGTCACTGACCATTCATTATATCACCATTTGCCCCTCTCCCACTCACGATTTCACACAGTGATCACTCACGCTAACGGCCAATGGGGAAGAGGTGAAACTAAATGGATGTATGGTGATAGTGATAGGTCCTAATAATGAGATAATCCTGTGACTATTCTACACCATTAAGTCAGTGATTTAATTTAAAGAAGATGTTTGAATTAATGATGAATTTCTATTGAAAAAAAAACAAATTCCGACACGCTAACCCTTTTAGTTTAAAGGGAGGCAATAATCAATGCAGAAAGAAGGGAGAAAAAAAAGTTTATCAATGCAGAAAGAAGGGAGAAAAAAAAGTTTGTGTCAGGGGTTAAGTCCCATAGTAAATAACTGTTTGTCTAATATTCCTTTAACGCTACATCTATTGCCACAAACTTGCTCTCCTACGACCCACCTTGCCTACCCCGGCACAGGCACCGTAGTGTTACACTCCACCGTACCCGAACCCGTCCTGCCACTGGGTTGGTTCCCCCATCAATCATGTCTGACAAACCAGACTCGAACTTTGCACCCCAACCCCCCCCCCCACCCCGTCGCTCCCCTCCCCTTGTAAATTTCTGCGGCACCAGAATAAGTTAACGTAGATCTGACCTGGTTGAGAGGGGATAAAAAGTAAAAACTTGAATAGTTTTTCCTCCTGACATGGATCACTTTGACTTGCGCGTATGTGATCTCCCCCCCTCCCCCCCCCCAAACCCCGCCCGTCCGGTGCTTTAGTTAAACTGCATTTTAAAATGGGGATAAAAAGTAAAAACTTGAATAGTTTTTCCTCCTGACATGGATCACTTTGACTTGCCCGTATGTGATCTCCCCCCCCCCCCCCCCCCCAAACCCCGCCCGTCCGGTGCTTTAGTTAAACTGCATTTTAAAACGTTTTATTTCCTCTCAAAGTTAGTGACGTCACGCGGTGGAAGTTTTTGTGAACTTCTGTTTTCTGTGATTTATTCAAACCTTCTTTGCCTATAAAGCCGTGGTACAAACATGTATTTCTGCCTTAGTACAATCATTTATTTCCACCGTGGTACAGACAAATGTTTCTGAAGAAGTACAAACACTTATTTCTAGCGTGGTGCAAACATGTATTTATGTCTTGCTACAAACATTTATTTCCACCTTGGTACAGACACATGTTTCTGAAGAAGTACAAACACTTATTTCTAGCATGGAACAAACATGTATTTATGTCTTGGTACAAACATGTATTTATGCCTAGGTGCAAACATGTATTTATGCATTCTTACTAACGTGTATTTATGCCATGGTACAAACATGTATTTCTGCCTTGGTACAAACATGTATTTATGCCTTGGTACAAACATGTATTTATGCCTTCTTACAAACGTGTATTTATGCCATGGTACAAACATTTATTTCTACCGGGGTACAAACATTTATTTCTACCGGTGTACAAACATGTATTTATGCCGTGGTACAAACATTTATTTCTACCGGGGTACAAACATGTATTTATGCCGTGGTACAAACATTTATTTCTACCGGGGTACAAACATATTTGAGCCAAACATTTGTTGTGTTCAGTTGGTTCTTGAACTCAATGTTCTTGTTAGAACCGATTCTTTGATTGGTTGAGGCGGTCTAGATATTAATACATGAGTCCGTCGGCACGTGCATTGTGGATGTTTGTACTTGTATCCATCATCCGGTGTGGCAAGTGGTCCATGGGCCGTCAGTGGGCGGCAATGCATCACACTGACAGATATTGCCCACATGCCAAGTGTTCTGGAGGTTGAGACTGTGGCATGCATTGGATGTTTGGTGTGTGGGTACTAGACGTTAACAGTAAGCGAACAACACTTCACCTATTCACTTCTCTCTTCTAAAACTCATATACTCAACATATCGCTTGTCTCTTCTATATTCAGCATATCGATTGTCTCTTCTCTATTCAACATATCGCTTCTCTCTTCTATATTCAACATATCGCTTCTCTCTTCTATATTCAACATACCCCTTATCTCTTTTATATACACTAAGCCACTTCTCTCTTTTATATTGATCATATCAATTCACTTTTGTATTCACCCGTGCATTTCTCTGTGGCTATTTACCGTATCACTTCTTTCTGTTGTATACAGATGATCAAATTGATACGCCAGTATCAAGACTTCAATCCGACTATGGTATCAGCGTGTCTAGTCACAGAGTAAACAAATCTCGTCCCATTCACCTGACCGCTTACACATTCCCTTGACTGCTAATCCATTCAAGTGACCCATTCACCTGACTGCTTACACAGTCACATGACTGCTAATCCATACACCTGACTGGTCACACATTCACATAATTGCTCACACATTCACCTGACTGCTAATCCATTCACTTGACTGTTTACCCATTCACCTGACTGCTAATCCATTCACTTGACTGTTTACCCATTCACCTGACGGCTCACACAGTCACGTGACTGCTCCTATTAACCTGACTGCTCTCCCATTCATCTGACTGCTCTCCCATACACATGACTGCTCTCCCATTCACGTGACTGCTCACCAACTCTCATCACAAAAATTGTGTGTAAAAAAATTAAGAGAAATAAGTGAGTAGATGCCAACCGTTTGCCCCCTCCCCCCCCCCCCCCCCCCCCCCCCGTTAATAAAAAAGTGCATATCTGGATGGAAAGCAAATATCCTCTGACACTCTAGGCCGTGCAAAGACGGGTGCCTGGCAGGCAATCTTGACAGGCCGATACCAGCTTTAATTCATTGCTGCCAGATGCTGGCCTCCCATAGGCTGGTTCTGTTAACGTGATTGACAGCTCGGTAGATACCGGTTGACTGCTGCCGTTTATAGCTTACTGGCCCACAAAATGTACAAGGTCCTTCAACCCTATTAATAGCTCGCTGGCCCACAAAATATACAAGGTCCTTCAACTGTTATATAGCTCACTGGCCCACAAAATATACAAGCTCCTTCAACTGTTATATAGCTCACTGGCCCACAAAATATACAAGCTCCTTCAACTGTTATATAGCTCGCTGGCCCACAAAATATACAAGGTCCTTCAACTGTTATATAGCTCACTGGCCCACAAAATATACAAGCTCCTTCAACTGTTATATAGCTCACTGGCCCACAAAATATACAAGGTCCTTCAACTGTTATATAGCTCACTGGCCCACAAAATATACAAGGTCCTTCAACTGTTATATAGCTCGCTGGCCCACAAAATATACAAGGTCCTTCAACTGTTATATAGCTCACTGGCCCACAAAATATACAAGGTCCTTCAACTGTTATATAGCTCGCTTGTCAACAAAATATACTAGGTCCTTCAACTGTTAAATAGCTCTCTGGCCTACAAAATATATACAAGGTCCATCAACTGTTATATAGCCTGGCACAGATCACAGTTTATGGACCACTGGCCTGGCACAGATCACAGTTTATGGACCACTGGCCTGGCACAGATCACAGTTTATGGACCACTGGCCTGGCACAGATCACAGTTTATGGACCACTGGCCTGGCACAGATCACAGTTTATGGACCACTGGCCTGGCACAGATCACAGTTTATGGACCACTGGCCTGGCACAGATCACAGTTTATGGTCCACTGGCCTGGCACAGATCACAGTTTATGGACCACTGGCCTGGCACAGATCACAGTTTATGGACCACTGGCCTGGCACAGATCACAGTTTATGGTCCACTGGCCCGGCACAGATCACAGTTTATGGACCACTGGCCTGGCACAGATCACAGTTTATGGTCCACTGGCCTGGCACAGATCACAGTTTATGGACCACTGGCCCAGCACAGATCACAGGTTATGGACCACTGGCCTGGCACAGATCACAGTTTATGGACCACTGGCCTGGCACAGATCACAGTTTATGGACCACTGGCCTGGCACAGATCACAGTTTATGGACCACTGGCCCGGCACAGATCACAGTTTATGGACCACTGGCCCGGCACAGATCACAGTTTATGGACCACTGGCCCGGCACAGATCACAGTTTATGGACCACTGGCCTGGCACAGATCACAGTTTATGGACCACTGGCCTGGCACAGATCACAGTTTATGGACCACTGGCCTGGCACAGATCACAGTTTATGGTCCACTGGCCTGGCACAGATCACCCTTTGTTGTACAGGTAACATCTTCGGGAGCCCGTGTTTTTTTTTATTGGAAAGCGTGGCCAATGGGAAGTAACTGTGTTATTCTCTAACGCAACTACATGGGAGGTAAACCGTGCTAATAAAAATTAGCTCGATTTAGCAATAATTATAAAAATCTAAAACTTGACCATAACAGTTTATATTTCAGGGTGCTGCCAAGATGTTTACTGTTGGGTTTATGGCCCAAGCAAGTCTTAACTCCTTATCTGTGATGTCATCAGTTCTTAAGAAACCATCCGTCCTAAAGAACACATTTTTTAATAAATTGAATCTCAAGTTGGCTGGCTTCCTTGGGGGGTACTCAGCAATCTTCAGAGTAAGTCTCTGACTCTTACTTTTTATTCTTATCTTTAGAATCTTAATCTCTGACTCGACTTTTTATTCATATCTTTAGAATCTTAAGTCTCTAAATCTTAAGTCTCTGACCCTTACTTATCATTCTTATGTTCAGAATCTTAAGTCTCTAACTCTTACTTTTATTCTTATGTTTAGAGTCATGGGTAAAATATTTACTTTCAAAAATGATGTTTTTTTTTAAAAGAGTTGTTATTTTCCTGTGTGTTTCTCGCCTAATCAAACCAGTTCATCTTAACATGGGCTGCACAAACTTATTTAAATCAGGGGTTCTTAACCAGTTAGGCAGTGTCAGGGGGTTTGGGAGGGTAGACCCAGAATTGTTATTATTAGAAAGAAAGAAAAAAAAAACTATAACAAAAAGCCTAAATGAGAACAATTAATCATTAAAAATTATAGTTGATTCAATTTTTCTGTAGCTAAAAGGTTATATTCAGGTTAAATGTTATATACTGACTAAAGGTTATTGATAGGTGTCACATTAGTTTCATTTGGCATATATTTTCAAAAAATAACATGACAGTGCAGAAAATCAAATTAATTTTTGTCAAATTCAATAATTATAACTCTCCTTTGTCATGTACAGATTGGAAATATTTTTTAAATTAAATATATTGCATTTCTATGAGTAGCGACACCGATAAATGTATGCATTTAATTAACCTGGCAAGTAGTAAATAAATGAAGTCAGAGAGCAAGAAACTAGAATTTTGTAAGGTCTGATCTCATCGCATTCAATTGTCTCATTCAAAAGAAGATTTTCCTATGTTTGTAAAATCAATCCTGATGATTTTGGAACCTGCAAAGGTTGACAGACTCTTGAGTTTTTTATACAAAAGTCATGTGTCAGCTTTTTATCTGGGGGGTGGGGCTGATGCTTTATGTTTTGAAATGAAGAGGGGGGTGTGGCACTGCAAAAAAGGTTAAGAACCCCTATTTAAATATATAAAACTGAAAACTGACGAAAAATTGGGTCAGAAAATGAAAATTTCCGTAATTTTGCAATTCATTATTTCCCTTAGATTTTCGACAATTTTTCTTGTGGATCTAAACTGTATATTTGTTTATTTACTTTGAGGCTGTTAACTGTATATTGTCTATCTACTTTGAGGCTGTCAACTGTATATTTTCTATCTACTTTGAGGCTGTTAACTGTATATTTTCTATCTACTTTGAGGCTGTTAACTGTATATTTTCGATCTACTTTGAGGCTGTCAACTGTACATTTTCTATCTACTTTGAGGCTGTTAACTGTATATTGTCTATCTACTTTGAGGCTGTTAACTGTATATTTGTCTATTTACTTTGAGGCTGTTAACTGTATATTTGTCTATCTACTTTGAGGCTGTCAACTATATATTTTCTATTTACTTTGAGGCTGTTAACTGTATATTTGTCTATCTACTTTGAGGCTGTCAACTGTATATTTGTCTATTTACTTTGATGCTGTTAACTGTATATGTTCTATCTACTTTGAGGCTGTCAACTGTATATTACGTTGGGTGAGGAACAAAGACTCTGACAAGCATGGGTTCATTGCTGGGGCACTGGCTGGTCTGTCACTGAGGTTCTACAGGAGCACCACCATTGCACTCTATGCAGCCACCAAGTTGATTGAAGTAAGCCACACATTACTTAGACGTATTGGGTGGCGCAGGCAGGAAGAGGCTTCACACTTTTTATGAGGGTCAGGGGCTCAAATCTCAGTACATCCAAATGAACTTACCATCCTTCTCTTGCTTATGCTGGGGGATAAACAGGCTCAGTACTGATGCTGCTAAATGCATACTCCATCGGGAACATGGTTCACACATACAAAGAATAAAGCATGTTACAGAATAATTTGAGTAAAATTGGGACACTTGAAATATTGAATTTTTTTTTTTTTAAATAGATGCTAATGAGATATCTTTATGTTTTATTGAGGAATTTAGTACCATTTTACAATTTAGTGTACAGATTTGAAATTGTATTTCTATTTTAATTTTATGACACTCACTCACTGTGCTTTATTGCATGCATTTGATATTTCTGTATTTCTGTTTCATATTACTAATATTTATTATTAAAAATAATCAGTACCCGTACATTTAAAACATAAGCAAATTTGAATTTATTCCCAGATTTTATACTTCAAAGGGATTGAGTCCTATGGATTTCCCTACTTCAAGTCTGCTGACATCTTCATCTACGCCTTTTCCACTGCTTTTATATTCCATGCAGTAAGTTAGGAATGTTCCACTCCTTTGAATTAAAATCTTTCTGTTGCCAAGTAAATCTGAAATGTTTAGACCTAATTTCAGATGCACATATTTAATTGCGAGTCATGGCCTCATTTATTGACATGTAAGCCAAGAAAATCGCCTTCAAAACCATAAAATGAAAAAGTTACGACAAAATGTGTACATTACATGAATATTAATTCATTAGACCTAATTGTCTTAAGTCATCTAATTTGTGCTCATGTTGCCAGGCTGTGATGGAGCCTCACACGCTAAGACCTGGCTATTGGAAGTTTTTACTCAGGGTAACTGATAACAAGTAAGGTCTTTTTATTTTTATATTCTATAGACTGACAATGGTTGCTTATCTTAGACCAGTGGATCTCAACCTTCCAAATGCTGGGACCCTTTAAAACACTTCCTCCTGTGGTCGTGACCCCCAACCATAAAATTATTTTCGTTGGTCTTAGGCCACCCCTGTGTAAAAGTCGTTCAACCCCCCCTCCCCCCTCAAAGGGGTCACGACCCACATGTTGAGAACCGCTGTCTTAGACTAAAAGTAAATTATCTCTGACCAGTATCATATTACACTTCAAATTATGTTGCTGCCCATTTGTAAAGTTTTCACTAAAAGAAAAATATTAAAAACTGCAGCTTTTGATTCCCTGACAACTTTTATTCAGCAAAACATGTGTAACAAGCACTAATCAACATGTGTGTTTAGACTAATCGAGCCCATCAATATCTTTTAATATTTTGCATAATTTTCATCTGATGTATCTTGTGGTAAGATTAAAACACTTGTTATCACTGGCCTCACATTGTTGTCAATCAGATTTGCACTGATGAATCGTCACCTTCTAGACGTGTTTGGTGTCAAATCCTCCAAGATCCAGCCCGACTACTGGCCACAGTATGACCCAGCCTTTACCACCTTGACCCGACCCAAGAGCTAAACTCTTGCTGTGACTTAGAATTTGTTTTTTTAGAAGTGTTGAAATATAATTTCGTTTTAAGATTTTAAAAGGCACCCAGATTATAATTGAAACAAATATTTTCAATGTAAAAAAAAACAAAAACAATGTGTTATCAGTGACAGAAAACTGTACTTAATGCAAAGTTTTTGTGTCTTAATTTACTTTAAAAAATTAGTTGATTGAAAGATATTCAAACTAATGTTAGGCAAATGGACTACGTTTAGTGGGCCTCATTTTTTAAATTTATAACATTAGAAACTAATGTTAAAAACGCATTTTTTTATTTATATGAAATTACAACAAACAAATTTAAATGTTAGGTGAAGTGTGCAAACTTATTTCTCTGTAATTTTTCTGTTCTAAAAATTGTGTGAATGTTTACAAAGGATGTTGTAAGAAAGTGTAAAGGAACGATTCCCAGCATTTGACGTAAATGAAATGTTCAGAGAAAGAAAAAGAAGCAATAAATTACCTAATGGTATGTAATTTGAGATCCTTTGAGGCTGGATGAAAGCCCCTCAAAGGAAGACTAGCACAAATAAGGGTACTTTAATTAACAAAACAAGTTAGTAAAATCGCATGTATAAGTATTAATAGAAATATAATTCAGATTATGGGTAAAATTGGGACCACTGAATCCACAGAATGTTCTGCTGTAACTTTATGGTCCATTTAATTTAAATTCATTGTCTAAATCTGAAATATTTGTTCCACATACCACACAGTTACCATTTATTACAGATCAAATGCTTTGATATTATTTAATTAAATGTTTCTAAGATTTGCCTGTGTTTCATCACTAATAGCCAACAACAAGAATCGATTTTAAAAAAAAATAAATGTGGATATGTGGCATGGAGCCAATGTCTCTTAAGATGATATAAAAAGGAAATGGGAACATCTCCATGTAGGATTTGATTTCTTGAACCTGAGGAGTAACCAGGCAATTTACAGTCAATATATCAGCTCCAGATTGATACATTTTTGCACATTGTAGTCCCGATAATTATGCACTAATCAAATTGTTTGTTTTTTTAAAGCATATTATTCAGAACTTTATAAATTTGTAAACCAAAAAAAATCCTGTGATAATTTGATGCTATATTTTAACAGTAACAGATCCCCTCAAGTGTGTCTACTTTTCTCATTTATCAGCTTTGCACTCATTTTGCCTATTCATTTTGGTCACATCTTTTTTTTTTTTTATAGTCCGAGACTGTGTGCCCAAGTAAACTCAAAACAAATGTAACATTGTGTTATTAACGGCAAGTCATTCACACATCAGATAAAATGAGTAACAGTTTAAAAACCACAATTAATATTCCACCATGGAAGTAGGGGAGTTAACATCACATGAAACAATTATATAAATTTGAAGAGGTGTACTTTTCATTTTAGTACCTAATACCATATATAAATTGATGTCATAGGTTCCCCAAAATTATTTTTCTTAAATGAAATCACATGTGGTCAATGTGAAAATTTTACTCGATTTTATTTTCATATAATGGGATATTCCTTTAAGAGCTATTTTTTAGATTTATTTTTTTTTATACTGAAATTTTTAAATCATTTAATAAACAGAAATATAACAGATTTTTTTTCCTCATAACTTGCATTTCCTTGGCCTCCCAATCATTAGAGGTAACAAAAAAGAAAAGCTTTTTAAATCTAAGATTAACAGACTATTTCTTTTTAAAGAGTTTATAAGTGTGTGTGGGGGGGGGGGGTTGTAGTGTGTTGTTGGTTTCCAATTTACAGGCCTTGCTTTTATATCAGTTCACATTTTTGTATATCAATGGCATTACATATTTTTTTATGTGTTCAATGTTAATAATATATACCTAGAAAAATTGCCACACATTGCTGACATGGATTAATGGATTTTTTTTTTGCAATTTATATTTGAAATGCAAATATCGCCAATCATGCAAATGTCAACTGTTGTTTTATAAAAGATATAAATAAATCATAACTGTTTTCTATTTAATTTAAATGAATTTTATTGTCATTTCATGAAGCTTTACAACAATTATTTCAGACAGCAAGAAATTAAATGCAGTTTATCAATAATTGCACATTGCTGTTTGCTGTTCTCTGGTTTTAAATTAAGTTCAGTGAATGTTATAAGAAAACATTCATCACAGTGCATGATTCAATAAAGCAGTCTACAACTCCACATCTAATGGGAGTGTTAAGAAATGTTTGTGTATGAATGGGAATGTGTTTCAAACAAATCTCAATCATCCCCAAGATTTTGTCACCTGTCTGAAGCAGTGACTAATTCAAACCATTGTCTCAAGGCATCACTGAGGATCTGTGGCATGGAGCCAATGTCTCTTAAGATGATATAAAAAGGAAATGGGAACATCTCCATGTAGGATTTGATTTCTTGAATCTGAGGAGTAACCAGGCAATTTACTGTCAATATATCAGCTCCAGATAGAATTCACTTAAGAAAATTCAGTTTCTGTCAATTAAATTGAATAATTTCTAGCCTAAGTGGTACTTGTTTACTTTCAATTTTTAAAAGTTACTTTGTGTTAACAAAAATTTTAAACACCATTAGACTAGTTTTAAAAATCCTATAACTTACTTTCCCAGTGGAATCCATTAATGGTACACGAGCATCTAAAATTGAACCCTGAAATTTGTATAGAATGAAATTGTAAAACATGCGAAATTAAGCCATCTAAATATTTATAAAAACAATTAACAGATAATGCAAAAGAAAAGTGACAGCTGTTTGCAGTCTTAAAAAAATCAATATTTGTCATCTTACTGAAATTTGTCACTCCCCAGAAAATCTCCAAAATTGCCCAACCCTCATTCCCTGTCTACATATTATGCATAATATTATGTTAAAAAATCAAACTAATGATAATGTTTTTATAATCTCTGCCAACTGGCCCTTGGTGTGTTCTATAATTTCCGACCACCATGTGGAACAAATAAGAGCAAAATAAGACACAAGAAACGCTGCTGGTCATCTGCTGTATCCTGGTCTATATCCAGTCTTGACAATGTCCTGGCATTAGAACAAATAGGCAAGAGGGAGAGGTAGACGAATTGAGCAACTCTCACTTTAAACAAAATATAACTCAAGTCAAGGCTAGTACTCAAGTCAAAGCCTTGTCATCTTCGCGCGCAATATCTCTACCAACTGGCCCTTAGTGTGCTCTATAGTTTCTACCAATCTGGCTCTTTCCAATGAATTTACCTTAGAATCTACTGACCTTTTTTTCAGGATTGTCCATTATTACAAACACAAGGAATATTCTTGAAGCCCTTGCCCTTCGTACTGCTCTTCTAACAAAATCCATTCCTTCTCGAAACACGCCATGGCCATCAGATAATACTAGCAGTAACTGAGCTGTATCTGCATTGCTGACTGTAAAGGGCTGGCGGCTGCGAGCATCCAGCATTAGAGCCATGGCTTTGTCTAGAAGCTAAGTTCAAGGAAATAATTGTGAATCTTTGGCCTGCAACATAACTCACTATATCATAAGTATCATATTTAATACTGTCTACAACAATGGTCTATACTTAATTTCATTGTTAACAATTACTGATGAGGGTCATGGGATATCTCTGTTTAATTTGAATGACGTTCAAATCCTTTATTTTCTTACTTCCTTTATATGACCCACAACGCTTCATCCTCACTTAGTATTGATTTAATACATGTATTAGTTTACAAGATGCTCCAATGTTATAGCACACCAAATGCCATAAAACATTACTACTCTAAGACTGAAATAGACAATAATAAGAAACGGTAAAATGTGAAAAAAAATGTCAATGCTGTGCAAACTCACTGTGCCATTCAGTGAAGCCAGTGAGGATCGTGACATAAAGTAATGTAGCAATCTTTATTTAATTAACACCAATGAAGGGCTAATTTTGGTTGTAAGATTGCTTCACCATGGTCATACATCTAACAATAAACATGAAATCATCTACAAGCTCATACCATTCCGTATTTGGTCTGTTTCTGTTCACAAGACAACTGCTGCAATATTCTGGCTCCAGACTGGTTAGTGAATGGCTCAGAGAAGGGGTGCAGCAGCCGAACTTCTTCTCCAAAGCTGTCAGAGAAGATACAGACCATGTATAAATGTATTAATTAATGTCTATAACATGCTGGTATCTTGTAATATAAAAAAACAAAACAAAAACAAACAAACAAACATAGATAATACCTTCAGTTAACTATGAGGTTAAAGTGAAATTTACCTGCAAACTGCTAACTCTCCAGATTCCAGCAGTGTAAGGGCATTGGACACAAGGGCCAGTGATTCAAAAGCAAGCTTTGAAAGATAAAGACACAAATATTTGTGAACTCAACAACAGCTGCAAATTTTAAGTTCTTTAGAAATGTATAACTAATTCTTTCTTTTTAGATCTGGCAAACAAATTTTCCTTTTTGGTCTAGATATTTTTTTTGGTTAAAAATTCTTCACACAACACACTACAAACATATTTAATATTCTATTGTTCAGCCCATACAGTTTCAAATTGGTTATTCCATGCATGTAACTTACCTGTTTAGAATGATTATCTGCCATGCTGGCCGAGTCATCAACTGCAATCATTATTTGGTACTGTCTCTTGCTGGGTTTACTTCTCCTCAGCCAGATCTTGTCCTTGCGGAATTGTGATGCAATGTATGGGATAACTTTCCTCATGTTCAGCCTCTTGCCTGTTCTGTAATCTCCCCTGTGTGAGCATTGCATTTCATAAAATGAGACACAATTGAGGACAAATCTAGCTATAATAGAAAAAGTTGAGAAACCACTGCTCTATGCAAGAACCACTACTCTATGCAAGAACTACTACTCATGAAATAAAAAAAGGAAAAAAAGACAAATGATCACAGAATACGTTTTTAATAATAATTATTCTGTGACTTCTTACTTGAGCTTGGTGGCCTGTGAAGGTTCTAAAATAAGTCTCAGCTGTTCACACAACTCCTGTGAAAGTGGTCCTGTGATCGCTAGGTATTTCTGCCAAGCTTCACTAGCAGCATGTACCTGCCAAAGAACACAGACATTGGATTTAAGTTGTTTTTTTTTTTGGTTGTATTTTTTGTATAGGAGTTGAATTACTGTGATTACAATAATCAAGGTAAAATGATCTATTTAAATATACATTTCTGATATTTTTAAATTCGGAATATAGTAAATATAGCAGAGCAATTAATATTTTTAATCCATTGTCTTCTGTGTGTGGGGTGATTAAATATGGTCAGCTGTAACTTAGAGCAGCAAAAAGAAGAGAAATCAGTTACTATCTTATGACACAGACATTCTTAGTTGTTGACAAAACTTGAATGCTGACGCAATAGACAAAAAACTGCAATGTACATTGTACTTAGATTTATGAGACAGTATCAACATACCACGTCTGCTTCCATCTCCTCAGGATGTGACCAGAGTTGAACATTTTCTTCTAATTCTCTTCTCAAGTCATCAATGTCTACATCTTGGTTCTGAAACAGTGGACCCTTGAGGTATTACATTTGGGATATTAAAGAAGGGATGCTATTTCTACTGATAGTAAAAGACAGGTCTATTTAATAATTTTCAACTTTACACAGACTTTCCCCTTACTCCCCATGAATCATTTATCTTCCATCACATACGGGGTGGGGTGCCACTCACTGAAAGCTGAGAACCCTGAAATCCCTTTCTAAAAATTTCTTGAAACCTGAAACTTCATTTCCAAATTTTTCAAACCCTGAAACTTAATGAAACTCATTAATGCATACACTGTAGAAATAATTTCTTGTGCAATTATTACAAACGAAAGCAAAAAGCTTGCAAACAAAAGCGAGATGTTGCTGCAGTACCTGTTCTATTTATAGCGAACCCGTTCTCAATGAATAGGCTTTCGCGCATTTTTTTATTTTTTTTTAAAACCCAGAATCCGTATTTGAATAAACTGAACTGGTAAACTGAAAAATATTTAGCCTCACGAATACGGAATTCCAGGATAATACGGAAAAGTGCCATCCCTGATCACATAGTCAATAACTAAAGTGACATCAGCTCTATTCATGTGAGATGTTCATGAAATTACCACCATGGCTTCTTTCTTGATGCTCTGTCATTTTTTTTTATATTTTGTTTATTTTAGCAGGTAACAAACATTTTTTGGGTTCCTTACAGCATATTTTGTGCAGAACAATGTTTCAGCCAAGATAGGCAGCTACAACTGACTACAGCAGGATTTCAGTAACTTCCAAATTAAATCTGTTTATCCCTCAGGTGTGGATATTTCATGTGGCTGGGATTCCATTATCATTTTTAACACCAATTATTTCTTCCTTGGTTTAACTTGGCACTTACCAAAAAATCTAAATGAAGGTTCTCAATCTGAGTATGGATGGTAGACTCGGGTGGCCTTTCAGCAGTCATTGTGAGCACTCTCTCTCCCTCTACGGTCACATTCTCTCTCTCCATGGATGCATTTTCTCCACTTTCTTTATCTGTGTCTACCTTCTCTTTGCTCTCAACAGGTCGCTTCTCATTTACTTTTGATGTGTTCTGAGAAATTTTTTAAAGTAATTTCTTACATTAATGGAGAGCAAATAGAGAAGTATATTTAAATAGTAGTATTTTTAGTACACAATCGTTTTGTGAACAAACATAAATAAAAAGAGCAGTGCTTTCCAAACCCTGTGTGGCACACAGTGGTGAGGAGCCTGTGGTCTGTCACGTGCAAATAAGTCATAGCAACATTCACGCATTCTAAAAGTCTTTTTTTTTTAATACTGAAAAATAAATTGAGAATTTATAGACAAAAATCATGTGAATGGTGAATTATATCATAAGAAGATTTCTTCAATCAAGACTATTTTACAAATATTTGTGAATAAATGGAAAAAGCTGCTACTACACACACAAATTCGTTTGTTCTCAGTTCAGGTGCTTGTCCAGTACACAAATTGAGGGAAATAATGATCACATATTTTGTAGGAAAATAAGCAAAGTAAATTTTGTGATCTAATTCAAACAAACTTTGTAAGCAAAACAGAGATATCATTATCTTGCTAAAGATTTAATATTCTTATGAAATAAACACCAACATGCAAGGAAAACATGAAAATAACTGAGGTACATCAAATTTGTGCTATGGAAGACACCATTTGGAAATGGAAACTGAAATAAGAAAATTTGGACTATTGCGACACAGCTGGGCGCAAACTAAAATATGATAACGGCTCGCTATTTGTGGGTCATTGGACATTGTTCCAGGAGAATGATCATCCTTACTTCCCAAATGTTAAAATCCCAGCCTATGATAATGTATCCAATTTTGTCAAAAGTGTGGTGAACATTTCACTTCCTCAATAAAAATAATAAACTGAAATAACAGATGATTTGTATGCGTTCATAAAGTAGAAGTGTAGAAGAGTGGTTTCAAAATTCCAGCCAAAACTTTTAAAGAATTTTTTTTCATGAGATATTTCTCGCCTCCATACATTGCCCTATTACACTTGATGTTTTTGCACGTATGTCTTAAAATGGTTTAGTTTAATCCCCTGTAACCTGGTAAAACCGACCGACTGATTCCAACAATGATGTGTGCCTAAAATGTGTCGCCAACAACATGAAAAGTTTGGAAAGCACTGAAGTAGAGCATGGCTACTTCATAAGTTCAAAGCTTATTTTAAGCTACAGATCCTCATAGACATAGTAAAATTTAATGACTTAGAAACCTATTTGAAACAAATTAGTATGACAAATATGACCCTAGTCACAACAGCTCACGTTTTGACTTATTTTAACTAATAATGCCAGAATGATATATTCAAGTATGAGTTTTACGGCTCACTATTAGGAATTCATTCCATCCACATGATCCACTCACCAAATCTTCTGTGTCCTCATCCTCCATCTTCATATCCTCCTCCTCCTCCAGCAGCTCGTCCCCCTCCATTTGTGTCGGCACGGCCTGCTTCTCTTGCATCTGTTCTTTGTTGGCCACATCCACTGTCTGGCCGTCGGCGTGTGACTTGGCATCCTTGACATGCTCATACTCTTTAGAAACAGCTTCTTCTTTAGCTTCATTCTCCTCTGTCTCCTTGTCCAGGGTCTCAGACTTGTCCTTTGTCTTGAGGCGACGATGTTCCTTCTCATGTGACCCAAGAGACCTATCATTGTCTGACTGCCCGGGGTTTCTCTGGATCTGATAAAAAGTATAAATGACCAGCTGAGAACTCTGTTACAATTTAATAGGTATTTTAAAATCTTAAATAAAAAGTCACTGAGCATTAAGTCCAGGGCTATGCAACCATTTTCGGATTAAGTAGCTGCAGGCTGGCCACAGCTTATCAGCAGATTCATTTAAGGTGCTGTCATCAAATTTATTTCATTATTTCAATCACTTTCAGGAACAGGCTAATCACATGACTGCGCCAACACATAAATATGATGTCCGTATCTTTGTTTGTGTGGTCAATTCAAGCTGTTCATTAAGCTTCACACAGGTGTTACCTTTTTTTGTGCCTGAGGTGCCGAGCCATCAGTTGTCTGACTAGACTTCTGTCCGATGTGTCCATCCTGATCTTCTGAACTGGCAGCACCAACTCCTTCCTTCTGAAAATACAAGCACATAAGGTTCATGAAAATACAAGCACATAAGGTTCATGAAAATACAAGCACATAAGGTTCATGAAAATACAAGCACATAAGGTTCATGAAAATACAAGCACATAAGGTTCATGAAAATACAAGCACATAAGGTTCATGAAAATACAAGCACATAAGGTTTATGAAAATACAAGCACATAAGGTTTATGAAAATACAAGCACATAAGGTTCATGAAAATACAAGCACATAAGGTTTATGAAAATACAAGCACATAAGGTTCATGAAAATACAAGCACATAAGGTTCATGAAAATACAAGCACATAAGGTTCATGAAAATACAAGCACATAAGGTTTATGAAAATACAAGCACATAAGGTTCATGAAAATACAAGCACATAAGGTTCATGAAAATACAAGCACATAAGGTTTATGAAAATACAAGCACATGAAGTTCACTTCCTTGGTTAACTTGTTTACATCTATACAACCAAGTTTTTAAGTCACTGTGTTATGTTTAACTTTTTGTATCAAAATTAAGTTGATTTGCTTGAAATAAAACTTTTTGACAAATCTGTACAATAGAATGCCCAAATCAGAAGGGTCTACAATTTTCAACCTTGTTATAGCAAATCCACAGTTAATAAAAAAAATAAACCCTGACCTCTTCCTGGTCATCCTCATGCTTATCAGCTGCTTCCTCTTGGTCAGCATCCCCTTGCTTACTGTCAGCAGCGTCAGGCGTCTGACTGGTCTGCCCTGAATCTACCGTCTCTACTTTATCTTGTGTAGGGTTATCTTCCTTATCTCTCCTCAATTCAGCAGTGGGTTTTTCTTCCTCCTTCAAATTATGGAAACATCCAAATGAGCAAAAGTCAAAACTCTAAGTTCGTTATAGGATAAACCTTGTGTGTACTTTGGTCCAATGAAAAACTCAAATGTCAAATGTTTTGCATCCGCACTAATGTGTTACAATAAAATATTCATTTTGCATAGTGGATGAATGTTATGAGTTAAAATGCAGATAAGATAAGATACTTACAGGACCATTAGTTCCTTCTTCTTCCCCTTCACCCTCCTCTTCCTCTTCTTTCTCTGCCTTCTTATTTCCAGCATCTTCTTCCTCCTTATTGTCAATGCTCTCTTCACCATTCTCATCTGCTCCCGGCTGATCCTGCAGACAGAAACATTTAACTTAAGTGTTAGCTTTTGTCATTTTAAATTTTCTACATCCTTTCGTTCATGTTTAACTAATGTCCATGCCTTGCGTATCCTCTAGGTCACCAAACCCGAGGATTAAAAAAGACATGAATTACTGTTGCAGTCAGTATTGATTAAACAGGTTCTCACAACAGAAGTAGAGACCCTGCCCTTTTGCTGCAGTTCAAAAAGTAAGCTGAATGAGACACATAAATGCTTTAGAAAGCAGTACAGCACTGTACCAAGTTAAGTGTTACAAAACTGAGATTGCTCTTAACATACCAGACATGAACAGCTCTTGTTAGAAAACTTGATAACAATAATGATTTTTTAGAAATTTTTTTTTGCTTAAAACATTTATCATTTAAATTTAAACATTTCAAATTTTACTTCATTTAAAAAAGTTAAAACAAAGCATTAAAAAAAATATTGAAATAAGTAACTGGTAAACATTGTTATTCATTTTATTTTAGGTATGTAAATTGTTTTTTTCTTTGTAAAGAACTTGCAACTTGGTTCAAATGCAGCCAAGGTAAGCTAAAGTAAAAATGTACCAGTAAAATAAATGGCTAAATTTAAGTTTTACATAGTCATGAAGTAAGAGAAAAAAAATCAACAGGTGACGTTGTTTCCATTCCCTCACACATGGCGTTCAGGTTAAATGAAAAGCATTATCAGTTAAGATAGGTCAGTGTGACACTCCCTAGTTTTAGCCTTTAACTCACCCGCACCTGAGATCAGTGTCCGATTTACATGATGCAAGCCAATATGTTTTGAGCCCTTACACTTTTCTAATACCTGGCAAGACTTGAGCAAAATCTTGCACATTTTACTTGACTTACTTGTCAACCCACAAATCATGGTGCATCTAAATATTTACCTGTTCATTAGTTAGGTCATCATTATTATCATCCTTGGCATCTTCCTCCTCATTCAGATCTGCATCCTCTGTATTCTCTCCCTTTTCTTCATTTTCTACATCCATGTCCTCCTCTACAGATCCAAATAAATCATGGGAAATAATTCAGGCTTAAAAATGTGCAACACATCACTAACTTACTTTCCCAGCAATAATTTAAATGTTCAACTAATGTCCATGCCTTGCGTATCCTCTGAACCAAAAGACTCAAGGGTTAAAAAAGACATAAGTTAATGTTGCAGTGGTATTGATAAAACAGGTTCTCACAACAGAAGTAGAGATCCTGCCTTTCGCTGCAGAGCAACATAACAAAAATACAGTGAAGCCTCCGTGTAATGGGATAATTGGGGTCCATAACATTGGATCCCATTAATAGTGGGGTTGCATTAAGTTGTTTAAAAAAAAAATATTTGGGATTAAAAGTAGGAAGGTATGTCCTTTTTAGTAAAGGAGGTTTTTAAGCTATCATGGCTAGTGTTCTATGTGGTGGGTAGTGATTAATGTGGTGGATAGTGATCTATGTGGTGGGTAGTGATCTATGTGGTATGGGTTTGTGATTGTGTTGTATGAGAATATATATGTATTTATTGTTTACTTTTTTTTCACTTACTTTGACCAAAAAATATCTATGTGCAAATTTTTTTTTTTAAATTTGGGATCCATGCCAAAAAGGCATTTTATCCAAATATGCTTTAGATATGCATTGAAAAAAATTTATTCTACTACATTTATTGTATTGTTGAGAGTAGTAGCCTGCTTAGAAAAGTAGTGGGTAACAAGTGATATTTATCAACATCTTTAACAAATTGCCTTTAAGCAAACAAAATCTAGACATAAAAAAAAATCTATTTTGGATGACTAGTATAATGCAATGGTAATATTTCAATAGTTATTTACTTTAAAAAATTACCCAGACAACTGGGGATCTAAAAAAAATTAAATTTAAGACATCAACTTTTAACGATGTTAGTTTTTGGGTGTATTAGCATCATGAATTTGTTCCAATGGGAACAGGCTACGGCAATATGTTTCAAGTTTATCATTACAAATATTGTTGTAGAAAGTCATCATACAAAGAAATCATCAGTGAAACATTTACTCAAATAATTGCAATTAAAACTTTTGTTGGTTCAATTATATTAAATATAATAAATTAATAGTTTAATAGCCTGTTAATGACTTTACCCTATAAAGTTGACTCGTTTGACCACTTGCCCAATAATAATTTAAATGTTGAAATATTCCCAATAATAGTTTAAATGTTGAAATACTGTCTATGCCTTGCGTATCCTTTAAGCCACCAAGGCTTGAGGGTTAAAAAAAAGACATGAATTTACTGTTGCAGTCCGTATTGATTAAACAGGTCCTCACAGCAGCAGTAGAGACCCTGCCGTTTCGCTGCAGCCACTAAAGTAAGAAGGCAATGGCTTGTCAAGTGTTAAGTTAAACCAATACCTTTACAAAACCATCACTCTTAATAGAAAGTTAATTTTTCTTCTGCAACATTGAATAAAATAAGCAGCAGAATGTGAAATGTCACATTTATATTAGTGAAAGGTGAATACCAAAAAAATTATTATCGAAAAGTGATAAACACATTTGTGTGTCTGATGCAGACCAACCTTTGTCTTTTCTGTCCCCTTCATCCAACTTGAGGTCTTCAGGTAAGTTCAAGTCCTCTGCTTCTTTTTCTTCTTCTGGGTTGTGAGGGTTCACTTGATTGTCATCATAGTCCTCCTGATTGGATCAAACAATTCATCCCTTCTTCATCTTTTATAGATGTATACAATCATTACGTTAATTTACAAAAAATATTTTTCATTTTAAAAAAACAAAAACAAAAAAAAACAAATATGGTTGAATGCCTTCAAAACCTCCTTCCTAATGTATAGTAAAAAAAATGTCATTTATTATAGGGAAAAAATGGATAGTAACATCGAATGAAAATGTCCATGCTGTGCAAACTCCCGAAGCCAAATCAAAAAGCCAGAGAGGATCGTTACATGACTTCATTTTGCAGTGCGGTCAAATGTGATACTACAATAGTTAAGGTACCATTACCAGCCTACACTGCAGTTCAGTTATTATAAAAAGTATGATATGCAGATGAATGTCATGGCCAGACACAGGATTCTTGATACAAAATTAGAGCAAAGGTAATATGGGTAGTGAGGATTGGGAGAAACAAGATCATTCATTTAATTCTGGAATAAAGAAAGGTTTTATTGACATCTCCTGGGTTAATAACAAAGACCAGTTAAAAAAAAGCCAGCTTTGCACAAGCATGAAGTCGAAGATCTAGTAAAAATTCAGAGACCTCTGCAGTCATTTCTGGTTTGCATCAGATCCGCTAGATGTCCTCTAACATCTCAAATTAAGAATGGAAATAAAATTATAAAAATGTTATAATTTTTCGCCACCAGTAAGAGAGCTATGGCTCCCCATGGCAATGTATCACACCTTTTGTGAAGCACTGTTTCAAGTAGTTCACTTGTGGATAGGTCTCATTCAAAATACCTTTAGTAAAATGTATTTAAATTTAATTGGTTCAAAACCATTTTCAAATTACAAATACAAAACTAACATCCTTTAAAAAACATGTAATGCTTCCTAAGGAAAAAAATAATAATTTGGTCTACGATAGGGAACTTATAAACATTGACAATGTCCATGCTGTGCAAACTCCCGAAGCCAAAAAAAATAAGCCAGAGAGGATCGTTACATGACTTCATTTAGCAGTGTTTTTTTCAAGGTGGTACAACAAAAATATGGTGTACCATACAAGCATACACTGCAGTTATAACACAGTATGACATGTTGGGGGATGTCGTGCCCAGACACAATATAAATGAAGCAAAAAATAGAGGTATGATAACATGATATAAAATACTGTACATCTTCCTCCATCAGGTCCTGGGGCTGATCGCTGGTCTTTTCATCCTTGTCTTGCTGGTCATCACTTTCCTGTCCCTCAGTTTCACCTTTGTTCTCCTCTTTAGCCACCATTTCTTCCTTCTGTCTGTCCATCCCCCCGCCATTTTTGTCATCTTTGCTTTCCTGGTATAAGCAAGCACAAGATTAATTTATCATCCCAGAAACAAAAATATTTAATGCAAAGAGAATCCCTTTATTAAATAATATATAAAGAATTATTTTACAACTTTTTGCATTAGAAACTTTTTCATAATAAACTGCATCATTTACTGTATAATAAAATATGTTTGACCAAAGAAATTAAGTAAAAGAAAGAATTTCTAGAGCAGGATCACAAGGTTTCTATGTGATTTTAAAACATTGTTTATGGTGTGCAAACTCTCAAACCCAAGACAGACAAGAGAGGATCGATGCATAGTTCAATATAGCAGTTTATGTGTGTCACAGGTCAAACAAATCAACTGTGATATTAGATCATTTTTTAAAAACTGCATTCATAGATCATAGTGAACTCATCTCATAGGCATCCTTTGATATTTTGTACAACATAGGTCAAATCAAAACTGTATAGTGTAGTGGTGAGGACTGAGCAGGAGTTATTTAAAATGACAAAAACTTCATAAATAAAATAAAAAAGAAATTAAATTGTTCAAGGAAAGGTTATATTGTTCAAAGTTTTTTTATTTTTGGATCTCTCTGTCATCGTTTCTTGCCTACCTCCTGCTCATCTTCTTCTTCCTCTTCATCACTCCCCCACATTCTGTCATCCAGTCTATCGTTGTCTTCACCGTCAGCTTCACCCATTTGTTTATCCATTTCATCTTCTTCTTTAGCATCGTCTTCATCATCTTCACCCTTTTCTGTTCAAAATACATGATATGATACCATTTGAAATCTAATTTTAATTTTATAATGGAAGCAATCAAAGAATATGTAAAAGTTAACTTGTAAATTGCATAAAACTATTCATAAATCATTTATTGAGACATCATATCTGTATCCAACAGACTTTTTAATTAATGTTATTAAATTGGCTAAATAGGCAATGTGGAGAAAGAGTTGACAAAACTGATAAAGAAAGAATAGCTTTAAACAGCTTTTTTTTCCTTGGGCAAGGGTGGGTAGGTAGAGTAGATTTAGCCAGGACACAACACAATACACCAGGGGTGGGCAAAACTTTTTGTGCGTAGGGCCACATTGACAAATGTAAAGCTATTGGGGGGCCGCATATATTTTATGTCCACTTTGGTTACAGCACCCTATCATATAAGACATTATGACTTATTTATTGGTTATTAAATAGTATAAATAACCAATTACTGCGATTTTATTTTACTTATACACATATATTTTATTTTACAATAAACTGACTAATTTGTTTGAAGATTTTACAAATTTTTATTATAATAAAAAATTGTTATTATCTATCAATGGCTTTTATTGAGACACAAACCGATTACATTGTCATTACTATTGTTGATTCCTAATGTAAAGGACACCTTACAAAAAAAAAAGAAAACGGGAAAGAAATTTTATTTAAAACAATCATAACGGTACATGAAATTCTGTAAAACTCAACGAAAGAGCTTAAAAATGAAGCAAAGTTTTTCTTTCTAAATGCTCCCGAGGGCCGCATAATATCAGTTGTTGGGCCGTAGTTTGCCCACCCCTGCAATACACAATACATCCATTCCACTGTCCTTGCTGTGCAAACTCCCAGGGCCAATGCGGACAGCCAGAGAGGATCGTTGCACGGTTTAATGTAGCAGTGTGGGTGGCATTTGCTTTACTATTATAATTAATAGAAAGAAATAGATGCCTTGACTGCTCATAGAAACTATCTTATGGTGTGCGTTCTCCAGTGGTTTGTTACTGGAATAAGTATCTTTTTCTCCCACCTGTGTCATCATTATCATGCAGCTTCCCATCAAAATCATCTGACATCTCAATAGCATTATCTTCAGATGGGATCTCTGGCTCCTCCTTGGGTTTTTCTTTTTCTTCTTGGCCTGGTCGTTTTGCCTCATCCAGCTAAGTGAAGAAGCAACATTTCAATATAATGTTTTATTTATGGACTGAAAATCTCTTTGGGTTGTACACACATTGTAATTTGTAATGTATTGACAACCCTGTGGCATATTAAATAGCTTTAAAAAATGAATAGATTCACTATTTGCCCAAACACAGAGTTTGACAGTTTATACTAGTTTCCAAATGCAATAGGATTAAACAGGACATTGCAGAAATGTCACTCACCTGATCTTCTGATTCTATTTGATCACTGACATCTTTTGCTCCCTCACCCTCTCCCAGGCCTCCACCTTCTATGTCCTTGAACTCAGTTGCCCCTTCACCGTCAGCCTCTTCGCTTAGCTCTGGTGGAATGCAGAAGCCCTGTTGATAGATTTTATTTCACATGAATTACATTTCTACCTTAACAACTGTATCAGTCAATAAGTACCAGACAAACAGTTATTACTCAGGTGGATTTCTTTCCATGTAAAAAATTTAAGCCTAAAAGATTTTCTATCAGTTTAGCCCAATTAGTTTAATGGTTTTTGGGAAACCGTTTTGTTAGCCTTTTCCCCTCAAAAATATGACATGACTGCTGTCTGTACAGACAACTTTGAGTCCTATTTTTATAATAAATCTTAATCAGAAACTGCTTAAATTATATCTTTTTAATTTTAAAGGTTCCTGGACTGACCTGTTCCAGAATAAAATTAGTTTAAAATTTCACTCCCTAGGCTAAAGTTTCAAAAAGCTTATGATATCAGGGGAAAAACAGACAGGTTTCTTAGCTGAATTAAAAAAAAGAAAATCGCAACATTTGTATTAAAGATTTTATATTCATTTTCACATCAACTATTATCTTCTGCTACAAAATTCACATTTAAACATTATCTTACCATCTGAGCCAGCTCTCCATGCACAGCTAAATTAGCTGTAGATTTAAACATTATCTCACCATCTGAGCCAGCTCTCAACACACAGCTAAATTAGCTGTAGATTTAAACATTATCTCACCTTCTGAGCCAGCTCTGTAAACACAGCTAATAGGACTGACAACAATTTTCCCATGGATCGATGAAGAGCTAAAGAATGCCCAAGCTGATGTTCCACCAGAGAACTGAAGGCCGCCACCAGGGGCTGTGCTTGCAAGAGTGACTGGACACAGAGAGGAACACTTTCTTTGGCTTCAGAGCTGTTTGTTGTTGTCTTGTCAGTGGTGTCTGAGATGGTGCAGAGGCTGGACATCAGACCTTCAAGCATGGTGGTAACCTGACGGTAAAAGAATCAGAGCAGGCATACTGAATACAATGATTCTCAAGCCAATATTTTAAAACATGTATCTTTCAGTCTCAATGGTAACCATCTAAAAATCATTTATATAGAACTGCTTTACTTCATGCATATAAGAGTTCTTAGTTTGAGCATTTTCTCTTTGGAAAAAGATTGTAGGAGAACAACGTAACGTTTACCTTAGAACAGTTCAGGTTGGTGACTGTGTTTTTTTCCATATCCAGCAAATGTTTTGTTAAGTGGGCATCTTTCAGTTCATCTGTAATAAAAAATTTTTTAAAGTTGGCTATTTGATTAAAACTAATAACATTTTTTTAAAACCAGATAAGTCATTGAAATATTGTATTAAAAAAAATAATAGTGTTTCACATAATTTTATTAAGCTAAATCAATATCTGCATGATGGAATTATCAAAATCACAGATCATATGATACAAATTAAAACTGTTTGTTAAAAGGCATATATGATGGCCAATAACTTATCTAATCCCCTTTAGTGTATTAAAACTAACCAAATAGAATCAGTTATATGATGAACGTGTAGATTTCTCAACAATGATCTGGTAATTAAAAAAACTGAATAAATATTAAAATGTTAATATAATGTTCAAACCTTCTAAGCCAACACCATTACTATCTTCCTCTTGTCCTAATCTTGTATTTTTCTGTTGAACCTTGATGACATTCTGCACACTGAGCAGCACTGATTGTACACATGACTCCACCCTCTGCAGGAAGTCTTTGGACAGTTCCCCACATGAGACATTGTCTGTAAGCCTGGCCCGCACCAGGGGCGACTGAGGTAAAACTTTGCCTGACCTCAAGCTTAGCCCAGGCACTGTTTGTATGGGCTGGTCCTCGGGTTCAGGTAAGTCTTGTTCAACATGGAGACTGTCCCACCAGTGGAAGAACTGTTGTTTTAAGGACAAGACCTCAGAGGATAAAAATGTCAAGGATGAAACAAGGCAGCTGCTGGATCCGGACGGATCGGTGAACTGGGAACTTATGTCAGCAAAATGTCCAGTCAAAGATTCATACACCTGGAGTGTTTTGGAAACGGTTGACATGTCTGATCTGAAAACAAGAATAAGTCAAGTTAGAGAATTTATAAAGTAAAATAAAGGACTTTTAACATGACAATCATGTGTAGCATAATATTCAGTCCAATTACAATTTTTCTTTTCGACGTCAAGACATTTTCAAGTGAAAATGTATTGAAGTGAAAATGTTTTAAATCATCTTAAACTTTTCTTTTAATAACCAAACTTGAACATAAAAAGGTTTTTAGAATGTAGATTTTTACCTTCCAAGAACTGATTTTTCAAGAATCCTGTCAACTTTTATCTGCTCTTCTTTAACTTCCTTCTGCAATGTCTGAAAAACACAACCAAAAAAAATTAATGGTTAATTTAGAAAATAAGTGGTGTGCAAAGCTCACCATTTACAACAACAGGCTGAGATCTCTACTTAAAGTGATACATGAAAGCACAACTACCTGAACAAGTTCATAACAGTGTGTCCAGGCTGCGTCCCCCTTAAACCAGAGGGCGGACTGAGATAACTCGACTGTAGGGAGAGGTGAGGGGTGCACTGATGTCAGAGAAGATTCTAGCTGTGATGATGGACAGAACTCCAAGACCAGGGCGAATTGGGCAAGACCTTGAAGGAGCCTGGTTGTCAGCTGTTTTATTCTGGCCTGGGGATTAAATCAATTAATAGCTGATCATTGCCGGATTATGCCTTTATATAAATTCCATGAGTTGTAAACCTCTTACTTGTTAAAATTATAATTTGAAAATTAAACATAAGAAATTTAATTGTATAGCAACATACATTTCTAAAAGTTATTTGTAACAGTAACATTGGTGCATTTGGCATTCTTGCATCTGGCCTTCAGAACAAATAATGCTGGCCTTCAGCACAAAAAATGCATCTATTTCATTTATTGAAAACACAAAAATTCCTGCTACTGTGTTTCAGTGAAAGCCATCACCAAAGAATATTAAGCAGTGTGGATTGTAAAAGTGAAATAAATCTTTCTTAAAGCAGTCCCTGGGACCACATTTGTGCTATCCATCTTTTCACTTACCAACCAAGAATGGCTTTGGGCTTGAGGGGGTAAATTATAGCTGGACAACTCTTCTAGCGTTTTTAGTGACTGCAACACTTTTCTGAAATTTTAATTAAATGTAGAAAACATTAAATAACTGAACAATAGTAGTAGGGTAGTTTTCTTTACATCTCCCAACCCCCACACCAAAAAAATGTATCAATAAGGAATTTAAATTTGATAAAGTATAGGATTATACATAATAACCAGGAATAATGTATAAAAAAATCATCTGAACTGCTTAACACTTGATAATAATAAGTCCAGAAGATCTCGGTAAATTTCATAAATGACTAGGAATGAAATAAGTTTCCACCAGTGGGTGAATACCTGAGTGACAAATATCCAAAAGTGAGATCTGCCAGTCGAATTCTTTGATCGACGTAGAGTTGTGAAAAGTGTTCAATAAAGCCTCTGCATCTCTCAGTGTCACCCATACTCAACTCCTGTTAAATGAACAAACACACGGTCTCGTATTCAAGAAACAACTATTATTGGACACACTTAGATTAACTAAAACAAGTTTGGACAACTAATATCTTCCCCTTTAATTATTTGGACTTCAAAGTTATGGTGCTGGTGTCTCCGAACCCACTAACGATCCTCTAAACAATTTCCAGAGGCCCTCAAAGTATATATTATAATTTGTTAAACTAGACAACGTTAAAAAGCTATATGTAGCGGTATTGTGGCCTTTAGGTCACCAAAATGTCTCTTTGGATGTTTAGAGTTTCAGGGTCCTGATATAGAGCTGCTAACAGTCCCTCATATATATTATCCTTCATATATTTTTCTTTTCTTGAATTTAAAGTTCCATTTTTCCTAGTCTGTGTACATTGTTAAATATGAACAGAGTTTTGTCAACATTATGTTTATAATTATTTATGTCAATAACTGTCAAAAACAACATGACAAAGTTAGAGATGCTCTTACCTTGGAGGGTGAGATGATGGCTGAAGCAAACTGAGCGTGCCTTGAGATACATCTGTAGAAGTAACTCTCACTGCCTGTCCACAAGCTACAAACTGGAAGCCTAAGAAGAACAGAAGATTTGATTAGAGTGGAGACACTTTGACTTTATCAAATGTTAACTAACATATCAAATGTTAAATAACATAACTCAGCACAGAAACCCAAATGAAAAAAGTATATCAAGTTCTGAGCTTACGTTGCGTGAGAATTGAGATTTAATGGGGGCAGTTCAAGGGCTTCAGTCAGCACCATGGTGTTTTTGCCAGTCACTCCTTTGCGATAAGAAAGACCTGGAGAACAACACAATGATCACATTTAAATTTAAATCATATTTTTCTAAATAATCCAACGTAAAACTTCCAACACCAATGTTAATCTAGCTGTTTAGTACTTACCAATAAGAGAGAGGTATTTGAATAATTCTGATAAGCCTTTCCGTTTCCTCAAGTTGACAGAACGAGCCTCGGTTTTTTGCTTTTCTTTTTCTGCAGCCTAAATTGGAAGGCAGAAACAAAAATATTTTCAACTGTAATATTTATATCAAATGTTATACACAGCAAAATAATTCAGGATTTGAAACTAGAGCAAAAGCTGAAAGTCTTATAAGTTGTTTTAAAAGCATGAAAAATGGTTTTAAAAAGTACTTAGATTATAAGTAATAGATATTTACCGCATCCACATGAAGTGCTTGTAGCTCATGCATCTCCTGGATAAGTTCCCCTGGAAACATAAACAATAATTAATTAAAATAGATTGTTTAAGACACGCTTTATTGTCTATTATTAAGTGTAATTAAATTATCCAAGAAGTATAGCCTAACTTAAAAAAACCATGAGCTCACTTTTGTCTATCAACTCACCAGTGAATCCATCAAAGATTAACATCTCCTTGGCATATTTTGACTCGGCAATGCAGGTCTGTAAATGGCTCTTCATCTTTTTATACAATGTGGGGACCCTGGGTAGCAAGCTAAGCAAGCCAATGAGGTTGGAGGGAGCACTGAAGCTTTTCAAATCCTAAGATGGGATTGAGGTCATTTGACTCATGACAACAACAGATTAATGAGAAAGAAAGAAAAGATTTGGAAAGGAAAGAAGAATGAATGTAGTAAACATGGAAAGAAAAATTATCATTCCTATGCAACTTTATGCATTTACCATTTACATAACATCTTAGCCTATCATCTGATCAACAGCCCTACTTACTCCTGAAATTATTTTGTTCAGGTTCTCTAGAACAGCCTTGGTGAAAACAGCGATCTTTTCCTCAATGGAGAACCCCTCTGTCTGCTTGACCGCCTGGGATACCAAGTCATCTCCTTTGTCTCCTAGTACAGTTTTCACTGGTTGGTTTAAAACAGTCTGAAAGTGAAAATAATCATAATTTCAAGAAAAGATAAAAAAATTAGTAAGTTGTACAATACCAGATAAGTAAACCATTTAAGAATATTCATAGATTTATTTGAAATGAAAATCATTTTGTTAACAAACCTGGTACTCTTTGATGTACTTGTGTACCGTGCGATGAGTTTTCTCAGTGGATGTTTTCAAAGCCCAGTAGTTCATATCACTCCAACGTGCAATCTTGACAAAGCCCTGCAACATTTGTTTAAATTGAAGTTGTTTCATCAAGGGCTCAAAAGAACTTTAAGAGATTTAACTTGCACAATATGATAATCTAAACTGAAAAGATCTAAAACGAGATGGGTTACTGAATTAAATGAGAAATTATTTTCCCCCATACCTTGAGCTGTTTGTCTATTGGAGTCCTCATTTTCTTGATTTCCCCTTGAATTGTAGGTAGGTATTGTTTATAGAACTGATACACATTCCACAGCATGTACAAAAGTTTTTCTTTTAAAAAAATAAAAGAATCACATTAGATTCACTGATTAAACATTCACAGAATAGTTCACAGATAAAACATTAATATAATAGATAAAATAACTTAGAAAATATCTCAATGTTTAATATTTATAAAGATTGGGTCACTCTTAAAAATTTAAATTTATGGTAAACTTTCTATCTATTCATATATGCTTTAGAAAGCCACAATAATTTCAATTTTTTACAAATAACCCTAAGTAATATGTAAAATCAAATTACTCTGGGCAGGGCACTTTTCCATGTGTAGCACCTGGCAATGGAAGGCCAGTAACATCTGAAGACGCACTTGATATTCTCCTACTGTAGCACCTTCCATAAACTTCTTCAGTGATTCCAGGGTATCCACTTTGGTTTTCTACTCAAGAAGAGGTTAAGTTTTTTTTTACATAACAAAATGTTCCACTCCTCCTCTGGCATTATCACACTTACATTAATAGTCTTCAAACAACAGAAATAAAAATAAAATCTTATAGAGCTCATTCCACTAATCGTTACCTGATCTTTGTTGTAAGCAACAAGTTCATTGCCTGTTAGGAAATCCGATGTCAGCTGATAGAGATGAAACCACCACTGACTGGCTTTTTCTTTACACTTTTCTTCCTCTCTGTCCAGAGAGCTACTCCAACAGCTTACAAGAAAAAACATCCTTTTAATGAACTCAGCTAAACTATTATAAACACTGCTCAGGTAGACGTGTAAAATTCTAATGCAATGAATATTCTAATTTGTTTTGTAAAAAGCTGAAATTTTATTAACATAGATGATCTATATTTTATTAACAGCACTTACACAAGACAAGCACTTACTTATTATATCTTTCTACACCATCCAAAGCTAGCCAATCTATTTATAAACTGCTTAAAGGTCTGTGTTCCAGAGCAGAGACAAGTGTGTATGTAAACAAGCTAACCTTAACTCCAGTTTCCTCCAGTCCACAATGACAGATGTAATTTCAGTGAGTTGAGTTGAAAGTGAAACATAACACGCAGCATTGCTCTCCCAGTCCTGTTAAGGGAATAGTTACATATTATTTGTCTATATCTGATGTTGTCCTGGATTTAAGATTATGTAGGTCAACTAAAGATGACTTAATTGAAACTACATTTACTTGTCTTTTTTGAAGATAAAAACTCATGGTTGTATTTTTTTTTTTTTAATGCTTAAGTTTCTGTCAAACAATCTTGTCTCAAATTTATTTCAGTGCAGATAGTTCATGTCATGGATTATTTACTTTTAAACATTTACCATTCTGGTTGGAAAAGTTATAAGTATCTGAGCTGGACTTCCTGCTGGTTTGATCCCACTCATTGAAACCATTGTTATAAATTTTTTTACCTGAGCTTTCTGTAACAGCAGTTCTAGGCCAGTGAGAAACTTGATCACTGGGTTTGTCACAGAGAAGGTCAAGATTCTGTCCATGATCTGGTTCAACTGTAAAACAGATGGGGAACATGTGAAATAAGTCAGACCACAGAGCTTAAATTTTTTTATTTAACCATTATTTTGCCTTTACATTAAAATGAAAAAGGCAATGAAGAGGTAAAAAAAAATAGTTTCATGAGATTAAAGCCAGTGTTTTCCCACAAATTTGTATTACTTAAATAATAGAGTTCTCTGGGCTTTTTATGTTTGCTTTTATAATAAAAACTAATGATCAGCTCCCTCACTACAACAGATATAATGTTAATACCAGTTTCAGGGTGGGGTGGTCGGGCCATTCCTGCTGCAACTCTTCAACTCGTTTCTTCAAACTGTCCAACACAGGCTTGCATTTGATCACTTCAGGTACGTTGGCATCATAATAAATGTTGTATGACTTGGTACACTTTTTGCTCCTGGCCACCTGTTGACAAAACATTGAATTTATGCATGAATTTATCACAATTACAAGCAAAAACACTTTAAAACATGAGCAAGTGTAAAGGACGAGCACATTAACTTATGAAATTAAACGTATCAACAGTGAAAAAAATATTGTTCAATAATTTCTGACTTGATGATTTTTTTCTCTCAAGCAATGTACTTGATAGGATGTGGTATAATGACCATACAGTTTTAATTCAAACTGAAGTAACCAACAGATACGGTAAACCCCAGGGCAGTGTCCTGACACTCATAACTTACCTGTTCAATGGCAGTTGAGTTAGGGGCATCTAAGTACTGCAGGACTGAACCACCGATGACCAGATGAGAGCCTGTTATGCTTTGATCAACCTCAGGACCTGATGAGGACAGATAGTTTTCTTCATAACAGAATAATAAAAGCATAAATTTTAATGGACTTAGCGTTTTTCAGCATTCACGAACTTTCTTTATTTAACTTTGACCACTTATGTCCCATTCACACATAAAAAGCATCAGTGGATCACTTACATAACACACCGAATGTTGTCTTCACAACGTCTGCACCAATCTGGTATGACATCAGTGACGAGGTCAGTATATCTGTCACAGCTGCGGGATCAGGAACAGGTTTGTCCAGCCAGTCGGCCTGAGACAGACTTGTCAGTATGTCGTTATGGATGGCACACACTTGCACCATCTCCACATTAGAGATGCCCTCCAGGGTTACTCTGCTTGGCTCCTCTGTCTTGGGCCCCCCTGCTTCAAGTCCAATGTCCTCAAGTTTGTCTGCTCCAGTTACATCGATGAAGTCCTAAATAGAGAATTAACAGCTCAGGTTAATAATTAACCATATAGCTTCATTTGTCTAGCTTAGAATTTAAATTTATCAAATCCTAATAAGTTACTAGGAAAATGATCCATTTATGAAGCTATAAATGAGATATGCCAGTATTCAAACTAATGTGTCCTTGCTAAAAATCCTGCAAAAGTTTAAATCAAGCTCATTTATTTATTTTGAACATGTGGCTAATTGCTTAAAATTCAATAAATCAACTTTTGTTTCCAGTATAAATCATAAATGAGTTTTGAACAAGACCATCCCTGACCAGAGTTGAAAAACTGTCCTGAGATTGCTTTACTTCAAAACTAGATGAAAAACCAAACTTGGATTCAATCCTTTCATTAAACAATCAATTCCCATTTTCAAATATTCAAACCACAAAGAACAATTTTTGTTTTTTATTTGAATCTCACCGTTTCAAAAGAAGGGTATGAAGCTTTGAAATCAGCCTCCTCTCTTTCTTTCTCTGATC
This sequence comes from Lymnaea stagnalis, assembly GCA_964033795.1. NCBI lineage: Eukaryota > Metazoa > Mollusca > Gastropoda > Lymnaeidae > Lymnaea > Lymnaea stagnalis. The sequence continues at coordinate 406,720 of CAXITT010000177.1, read as the reverse complement.
TCTCATCTCCATGGACCTGGTCCTTGTATTTGTAATATGTTGCCTCCTCAGCTTCCTTGAGCCTCTTCCTCTCCTCCTGTTCAAGCCAGGCTGTGGTGAACTGGTCCAGGACACGAGACAGCACGCCGATCATATCCTGGTCCATTTGGCCTGATGTTAAACTGTGAGCTTTCAGGAGGATCAAGGCACACAAAAGGAGCCTGTTATAAGAAACAGATGAAACCATCATGACTGAGGTGGTAGCATCATGGGACATATGGATGTGACATAAATTGTGAATGGTAAGAAGTGATAAGAAGAAAAAGGCATTTGGGGTATGCAAAAAAAAAAAAAGGATTCAAGGAATCAATGCTGGGATAGGGAACATGTTATATATATTCAACTCTTTGTACCAATAGACCAGTTAGGTTACATTATTTTCATTGCAACTGATCAAACATATTCATGGCATAAGGTTTGACAGAAATTTTCCTACCTTGCCTTCACTTCAACAAGAAAAACTTATATTTGACTTGAGTTCAAATGATAAAAATTGTTTTTTACCGTTATTAAAAATAATTAAATCAAAGATTCTCGACATTGCTGAAAGAACTGACTGGCAAGACACAACAAATATAAAATGTATCTACCTTGATTTGACAGTGTGATCGTTGCTTTCTTTGTCCTCCTTACAACTGTCTATTGTTGAAATGATATCAGTGGACAACTGGTTGGCCAGGCTCAAGAGATCAGGTGCAGGAGAGGCGATGGTTGGGAAGGAACAAAGCCTTTGAACTAAACTAGTCATTTTCTGAGTGGATCCAAACTGTCATTAAATATAAAAGTCAAATGGTAATTAAATGTCGCCTATTAACTATCTAGTTTAATGCCTTTTTTTGAAAATATGATATTTTTCATTGTCTATATTAACGACATTCCAAAAAGGTCATTTTTAACTTTAATGCATCTGAATATTTTTAAAGCTTTATAAAATTTTGAAAATTTGTCACAGACAAATGACAAATTAGTAGTTACACTTTTTTCTCAGGATTAACCGAAATAAATCTATCAATCAATTATTGAAAATGAAATAAAGAATCTGAATGGTAAATCAAGTATAAAAATTATGTTACCTTGTTAGCCTTTAGGACTAAGTCAACATGTTGAGCCATTAGGCGCATGCCAAACTTGATCTGTAAACAAATAATTTTAAATTACTTCTTAATGCCATTAATTAAGCGATACATTATATTTAATTTTATTTAGATACTACAGATGATTGTTGCAGACTTACGCTCAAATTTGGAACTGAGTTGCTGCCATTGACTCACTTTATGAACAGATTGCTAGCATTAACTCACTTTATGAACAGATTGCTAGCATTGACTCACTTTATGAACAGATTGCTAGCACTGACTCACTTTATGAATAGATTGCTAGCATTGACTCACTTTATGAACAGAGGCAACAAAAGGCAGCACGATATCCCTGTAACACTCAAAGGTCTGCTGGACTTGCTTGAGAAAACGGGATGTGGTATCTTGCCATACTCTTTCTTCTTGCAGACTTGTTACCAGAGTGGCTTCCCCTTGCAAAGTCCTAGGATTTGATGTCAACTTCAACTTGGTAACCAAATCAAGAACTCTACTAGTAGAGCAGGTGTTGTCCATAAAATTGCTGATGGCTTGAGAAAGTTGGTTGTACTGGAAGATGGAAACAAATTGTTTTTTTTAAAAAGAATGTAGCAAGAGAAATAATACAAATTCCAACAAAAACAACCAAAAAAAAGTTATAAAAAAATGAAAATGCAATATAATAATTAGTAAAGGAATACTTATATAATCAACTCCAACCCTTCCATAATAATATATTTAATAGTTCTTGAAATTTTTCTAATGAAAATCTAAAATTTAATGTTCTTTACTCACCTGTACTTGATCAGGCCTATAAGCGCTGCACTTCTCCAAGTTTGATATCATGTCTTTCAAAACCTGACGTCTCTGTAAGAGTGCTGTTACCCTGGGATGCAGATGCTCTGCTGGTGTTTCAGACAACTTCCTTCCAGTGGTCATGTCCAGGTACATACTCCAGGTATCCAGTTCAGTATCTACCTCAGCAGCCTGCAGAGGTAAGACCAGCATGGCGTGTAGAGTTATGATTTTTAATTATTTGTTGACAAAGTTTGAATGAGCAGTTTCAAGCTGTAACAGCAATAAACACTATTTTTTTTTAAAAACTATTGATTCATTTAAATGTACATTGTTTTTTGTTTTTTTAAACAAAAAAGTTTAGTTGGAAATTTATTTCAAAGTTCAAAATTAATAAAGCTAATATTTAGCCCATTTTAATCAAAGCTATTTTGTTTTTAAATATTAAAAGAACAAGGTGCTTGGTCCACTTGCTGTACCTTACTGCATTGACTTTGAAGGCTCTGTTTGATCTATAAGACATTAAAAAAGCTAGCTTACCTCTTTGACAAAATGTCTCTGCTTGAGTCCGGCCTTCTCTACTGGATCCACTGGTCCTTTTGGTGACAGGAGATGAGCCAAAACTAAGCCAACAGAGACTAGGCCGTGACCCACAGCAGGCACCATGAGGTCAGAGTCATTTGCGTCTAAAGCTTCCTTCAAAAGTTTAAAGCAACTGGACACCTCTTCTGCAATCTGCCTGGTCAAAACAAAGGACCTTGTCTCAAAGACATTTTGGAGTTCTTTCAAGGCTGCAATGTTATCCCCACATGAAGATTGTAAGTTTGCTAAGGCAGCGTTCCATGATGTCTCCTCCTCAGAAAGCAACAAGGGATGAAGAGCTTCCATGAGTTTCTTGAATGCCTGGATAAGGAATAGCTTCTCCAAGTACCTGATGTTATTAAATATCAACAGTTTTTTTAGAAGCATTTTCATTCTAAAAGATGTGGTAAAAGAAATGGATTCCCAGATACAACATTCAAATTTTTGCCTAGATTAATTTTTTTAAGTTCATATTTTTATAAATATTCATTTAATTTCATCATCAATTCTTTAAACTTGAATTAATCTGTAATACTTCCAATATATTTATGTGCAGGATGAAAAAGTGGTGATTAGGATGTAGTGAAGAAAAACTATAATACAATAATCTATGCGGTAACAATGGTCATGCTCCATAAAATAGCTAGGCAGATAGCAAAGTCAAATATTTTCAGGGCAAGAAAGACATAATTTTTACCTGATATCAAAACGGGGACTGGATAGAGTGGCACTGTGACACCAAAGGTGCCTGGACATGAGATTGACCTGCTGCGTCTGTTCCTCCAGTCTTCCCAATGAGATGTGTAGTGGCACAAGTGAAATGGATGCCGAGGTTGAGTTGCTTGTTAAGAGATGCATGGCGAATCTGGACACTGGGGCTCTGTGAAACATTGCCGGGCCCTAATTTGTCGAGAAGAAGAAAGAGGTTAAAAAGTTGTCAATATTTTGTATTTAAGGTCATCAGTCTTTTGATAATTCTCTATTTACCCATGAAGACTAATTTTTTTCCAACTTGAATTCAATGTTTAATTCCTATTCTGATATTTATCTATGCCGACTAATGTTAGGGGAAGAGCCAAGAGAGTCGCCTGATTAAGCCCTCAGGAGCTCTAAGCTTTGGCTATGACTGTTATGATCAGACAATCTCTGGTGTGACCTTGATTTTTCTTTGACAAGTTTTTATGCCACTTATATTTATAATTCTTACATCAGAAGTGTGTTAAGCACTTTCCATTGACCCCTCATTGGAGCATTCAAAGTGTTACTGCTTTGGCCCCTTAAATATCCCTATAAAATATTTCTCAAGATTGGTTTATAAGTTTTGCCTTAATACAGTTTAATATAAAATTAAATGTTACTTATTAAATAATATACATCCTACATTACATCTATAATCAGCTTATTCAATATTCAAAGTAACTACTGTTCCTTACCAAGTTATCTTCCCTGCTGGACCCATCTTCCCCAGGCAGGGGCCAGTCGAGCCAAAACTGATAGTTGCGACATGTTCGAGAGTCCCACAGTTGATTTAGAAGATGCTGAAAGTTACACAAAGAATACATTTCAGACCACTTTTGGGGGAGATTTTTTAAATCTTTAAAATGCTTTAAAGAGGAAGGCACTAGCAGCTTTTTGAAGCAGTCGTCTTGTTTGACTGAGTATATTATGATATATATATGAAGTGATTAGTACAATCTAACTGTAAATATATGACATCAGGTCTTTAACACCGATCTAGTTTATTGAATAACTTACATTACTTCTAAACTATTGTGTTAAAAAGTTAATATTCTGTCAATCGCTTACATTTTGATATTTACTTGCACTGCTCACATCAAACAAGTCAGGGGAATGGGATAAGACAAAGTCTTTGCACACTTCCAGTTCTGTGCTCATGTGTTCCACAATGTCCTGCCTTAGTGTTGGCATCAAATGTCTCACCAGCAAGGACAATTGACTGAGCAGTGCCATGTGCTCGAACATGGGCCACAGTGACACCAGTTTGGAGGGTGACATCTTCCCCACAGCACCATGGAGTAATGCCAGCTTCTCAGAATCTGATCCTGCACATCCCCCATCACCTGACTTGCCAGTGGCACTCTTGTTTGATTTCATGAGTCCAGATTGAGCAAGGACTGATGTCAATGTTTGTAGAGCTGTAAATGTAATGTAATATAAGTGAATGTAATGTAATATAAGTAGCTTGAAGAATTTTTCTATTCAGAAATGTCCACTCCCTGAAATGGAAGCATACTGCAAGCTTATCTACTAAAAATCCTGGTTTTAAATGAGTTCTTAGCTATAAGTAAGCTTAATGAAAGGTCTGTGGATCTTATCTAGTTAGGATAATTTTTTGTTACTTTAACAAAGTTTTCCAGTAAATAACTGAGTCAACATGTTTGTTTGTCATTAAATTACCTTCTTCAAGATGTTCTATTTTTCCCTGCTCAATAGTGACTGTTACTTCCCAAATGTGTCCAGACAATGAAGTCCCAGCCAGTAGCTTCACTTTAGTTGACAAGGTCTCCATGGAGTCTTGTGGATTCACACTCACGGCAGCCTTAAGCTCTGACAGTTTGACGGCCAACTCTGCTTCTCTCTGGCTGACGTAGGATCTCGGGTGGCCATAGGAGTGCCAGAACTTTGTGAAGAGTTTTAAGGAAGTATCACTGCCTCCGAGGAATCGTCTCAGTTCTTCAACCACCATGGTGAGTTTGGGACTGTCACTGTCATATCACATGTTATATCCTAGTTAGTGCATTTAGTTTAGGCATTGAGTATACATAGAGCAGAAATAGTTAAAACTTTTACCACATGGTAATAATACATAGGGTTAAGTTAGGTAGACTCTGAAATGACAAGATGAAAGTTCACAAATTTGCACTTGCCTTAGGAGACCATCAAATAGGAATCCCAGCTTGTCCACTACCCAGTGCCAATGAAGTGTTAGGTGAGCGGAGAAGACATCTTTGTGCATGGCCTGTCCTGATGCAGCTATGTCTGCTAGTCTGTGTAACCACAGCAACTGGTGAGGTTCCTGGGGAACATTCATTATGACAGTTATGAGGGGTAATTAATTCAGGGCAAAAAACACCCACAACTTGTCAGTTCTCACACATAATGAGATATTTTAGCATCTAATCATCTCTCATCATCCCAGTTACTTTAGTCTATGTTCAGTGCTAAATCAAGGTGCATTTAATGTAATTTAAAGCACTATGGTTGACGGTGAAATTAATTTACAATTATAGCCAATATTCTACAACTTGACAGCACTTTAGTATAATTTTCGTTTCATTTATCAGCACAGATATACCTTCTTGCTGTTTAATTATGCTATTCCTATCCCATGAAAAGTTACCTGCACCACAAAAAGGGTAAACACTATAAAAATATCTCATAGTAAGCAACAAGACTTCCATATATTATATAACTTGTCCACACACCTTGTAGAGATCTATAAAGTTACTGTCGCTCAATGTCAACACAATCTCTGGAAGAAGCTCAGCTGTGTGTGACAGAAACAGGGAGACCATGCTTAGAGCCAGGTGAGCTGTCTTCTTTCTACCTAAAAAAAAGGGGAAAAAAATCAATTGTTATTAAGAAATGTTCATTTTTTAAATTTTAATTTAAACTTTAAATACTTCATGAGAGTGATTAAAAACAACTAAATGACGAAGAAAAAATAGTTTGACATTTTAGCTAATGGCTTTCAGCGAACAGAACAAAACTATGTGTCAAATGCAGGATTCTCTCAAAAACATGTAATTTAAATATTATATCTATATGTACTTGAGATTGATGAGCTCTGCATCGCCTCATAACCATTGGGATATTTAGAACCGATGGGGGGGGAGGGGGGCGCAGTTTTTTATATAAATTTGTAAATGTGCAGATGTTCTCTGAACTGGTCAACGCTATGTGCCCCCCCCCCCGAACACTTAAACTGATAAAGAGATTTATCCCCTCTACATGTTAGGGTTTCTGTATTTTAAGAGACACTGAGGCAATGTTATATCAAGGTATACTTCAACAAAATAATGGGGGGGGGGGGGGGGGCAGGTTTTTATATAAATTTGTAAATGTGCAGATTTTCTCTGAACTGGTCAACGCTATTTGCCCCCCCCCCCCCCGAACACTTAAACTGATAAAGAGATTTATCCCCTCTACATGTTAGGGTTTCTGTATTTTAAGAGACACTGAGGCAATGTTATATCAAGGTATACTTCAACAAAATAATGACGTGATGTATTGAGACGGTTTCAGATGCTGCTTTTATTGTCAATGTGCGCCTTCTAACAGCTTGGGTGGGGGGGGGGGTGACTTCTAATTAAATCATCTCTTAAATTATTCTCGCTTATGTCAGCCGGGGTGGGCAAACTTTGTGTGCGTAGGGCGACATTGACAAATGAAAAGCTATCGGAGGGTCGCATATATATTTTGCCATATTAGCATTATATTACAAAGGTCAAGGACTTTTTAAAAAAATTGAAAAGAAATTTTATTTTAAAAAAAATGTTTTAACAATCCTAGATCTAACGGTACATGAAATTCTATAAAATTCAACAAGATAACTTAAAAACAAATTAATTCTTTTAAATTTCTAAATGTCCTCGGGTCCGCATAACATCAGTTGCGGGGCCGCATGTGGCCCGCGGGCCGTAGTTTGCCCACCCCTGATGAAAGCAATCATATATTTTTTCCTTGTGGGGTGGGGAATGTATAGGGCCAACGAACGATGAACATTTGTTTGAGTTTATTTGGCCACACTCAGTTTCTACTGATTTACCTTAATCTGCGGTTTTTTTTTAAAATAAGATTTGCGTTCTGTGAAAATATTCAACCGCGCATTAACAAATCTCTCTTTCAGCAGCGCTCCCGAAATTTGAAGCGTAAAAATCCATGAGGAAATACACCCTGACCCTACAAATGTGTCCGTCCCGTTCTCTCCGTGCTCGTCGTTACGTGTCAGCACTAATAACAGGGAACATGCAAGAGGAAGTCCCAGAATGTCACATGCCAGATTCCACTCTATCTTAAAACATCATTTGTCCTCCCGGCGAGCGCCCCACTCACTCGCCACCACCACCACCACCACTCTAAGCCCAATCTGTCCTATCCCAAATTTTTATTTTAAGAGAAAAGGCAATCCCTCGCAAGCCGTGAACGAGACAAACTTGGGATGGCTCAAACGCAACACACTGGCTCGGTGTCATTCTTTGAACACTTACTCTTTTGGACTTTTCGGCTCGTTTGGTTGGCTTTTATTGGGCTTATTTATTTATGTCCTTACTTCGTTATTGGGCACAGCGATTTCACTCCGGTATTCCCAGAGGGTTGCTATGAACGTGTACAAAGATTTCACCGTACCAATTATTTGATGGCACGTTTTTGAGACCATCAAACAAACACACACCATCAATCGACGCTCGTGTCATGTCTAGTATGGCAATAATGAGCTGTAAAACCTTTCTCCCAGTCAAGTCACCTTATTCGTTGTTGTGTCATTTAAATAAATACACTGTGTCCGGATAAAAAGGGGAACCCTTTTGATAATGATGAAAAATCCAAGAAAATACACAGTATTTTTTAAAAATCCAACCCACTTTACTCCCGAAATATTGAACGGTCCATGATAAAATTTAACAATATGTTAAATGAAATATATATATCTATCGCATGTAATTGCTTCTACGTCATCTCGCACTAAATGGAACACTTTTGATTGGGAAAAAGGTGCCGTACTCACATCTTGTTAAGCCATAATGACGTCACGATTTTGTGACTTTCTTTTGTCAGGGTGTCTAAATAAACTGCGTGGCCAATTAGTTACTATATGGAGGGGGGGGGGACCTAAAAATTGGTCAAAATAACATGACGTCATTTACGGATGACCCCATTATGTAAAATAATTAAAAAATACTAATTAATAATAGCTCCAGCAGGACAGCTGGTTGAGAAGTTGTTTTTTTTTCCATTACACCCAAAGATTAAAAAAATAATGAAATAATTTACCACTCCACGCAGTGGCGTATCTATATTATAGGGGTATCGTAGCCTTTTGCGCCCCCCCCCCCAATCTATACCACGAAAAACTCGGCAGATGACCGAAAATGCTGCCCCTCAATATATGGGGAAATGTGCCTACCGGGTCGGATCGCACCCCTTCCTAAACAAATATGACATGACCGGCCGAGTAGTACCATGACTATATCGTATATTTATTGTGCATCGCACTCAACAGAACAAGAGGCCCGCATGCACCGTTGACAAGTTTTTCCTCCAATCTGCTACTCTTAACAGTGCGATTCAAGTGCACGTGGACAAAACATAACATTTTCAAAGGTTACTTTGCTTCATCAGATCGGTTTTACTTAATATTGATTAAATGTAAGACCCGTCTGAGTAAAAGAAATCCGGTAAGAAGATTGTGTGCCCGTCTTCGGGACACGCTTACATAATTGTACTAAGAGTCATGTGATTGAACTGTACTCCTTGTAATCCTACACGTTCAGTAACACTTTTACAAATGAGCTGCGCTCCATGCAGGATATAACCAACCAACACCACTATCAATGCACTTGTAATTCTGACGATACTCATCGAATCTTCAAATTCTTTCCTAAGTGATTCTATTCCATTCTCCCCCCTTTCCTTTCCAAATCAATTGGAAAGATATACGTGCCCCGATACTGCCCTGGTGCCCCAATGATGCCGCGGTCCGACAGGATTTATGATCTCTAATTGGCTGGGGTCAAGTTATCGGCGGGAGCACCCGTCCAGATCGCGAGCAATATCCTGATTTGTGATGCCATTTAATCACGGCAAGCGGGGCGCTGGTTTTAACTGGAATGGGTAAAGCACTCAGTCACTCGGACGCCAAACAGACGAAATGCATTTAGCCCTCGGTGAGCCCATCTACTGTACAGGACGAATCTTTGAGTGAAGACCACACCCAAACAAGAACCGGGGAGAGAACATTGAATACACTGAAGCGTGCTGGGCCCTTTGCAGTTTTAGATAAGTACGATAATGAGTGACCATTATTTAAAGGAAGCAAAGCTACAAAAGTCATACAGCTCCTACTTTGAGGACATTTACTTTGTGACGACGCTCACATGAATTGGAAAAGTAACAATGAAGCTAATATCAAACGTACTTCAAAGATAGCATCGCTCTGAAATATCTTCAACTTAAAAAAAAAAAAAAACATTTAAGCGCAATACTGTTTAATGGTGATATAACTATAACGAGTCTTTATCTTATTCAGAAGAGTGTCATTGTTTTCCCCAAATAAACTGTTCGGGCAATTTTAAGTGCAGCTGGTGCAAATAATTATAATAAAAGAATTTTGTAAATTATTTTCAACTCGGCAAGACTCATAGGTTCCAATGTACAGACCCGAGGGGGGGGGGGTTGTCAGCGACGAGACACGGGTCTGACAAATGAAGCCTCTGTCCTAGCTCTGTTTGAACACACAGAGGCGATGTATCGGGATAAATGGACGGTGGGCGGGCAGATCGATGCTACCGGATCTAGCAGACCCTCTCAAGCAACAATGCAAATATCACTGACTTTAAAAGGAAGTGCTGAGTGCCAGCAAGATAAATGAGGCCTAGGGTGGGACTTTTCGACCCCTCTTTCATCTTATTATTGAATTTCGCCATAAGTATGCACGTGTTGGATGAAAGAAGAAAAAAAAACGGTTTAGTTGATGTTACCACAAAAAAAAATTGATTATAAAACCAAGAAATTACATTCTGGAACAGACGAGACGAGGGAAGGGAACAAAAAAAGTAAGGTTAAAAAACTATAAACCCAGTCTCATCCCTAGTAATATCTAGGTCAATGAAGGGAATTTGGAAAAAATGGTCTCCATCAGCCCGATTCTATCCCCAAGCCGGAGTCTACAAATTTCATTACGGTGTACTTTTGGTGGGAAATGGCGCATGGAACTTTTAAATGAGGCTACTCAATATATGCAAAAGAGAAACAGCTTGAAAATGCCGTTTACACGAGGACTACTGAATATATACAAAAGACAAACCATAAGATTGAAATGGTGGTTTATAAGAGGACTGCTGAATATTTACAAAAGACAAAGCATAAGATTGAAATGGTGGTTTATAAGAGGACTGCTGAATATTTACAAAAGACAAAGCATAAGATTGAAATGGTGGTTTATAAGAGGACTACTGAATATATATACAAAAGACAAAGCATAAGATTGAAATGGTGGTTTATAAGAGGACTACTGAATATTTACAAAAGACAAAACCATCAGATTGAAATTGCCGTTTACATGAGGACTACTGAATATATATATATATATATAAGACAAAAAGTCACCATCGAATGGTAGTAAATATGCCAAATATGCCACAGAAGTGTACACAGCAATCCCCTGCAATAAATTCATTTGAAATCTTATTTTGTGGACATTTTCGTGCAAGTGTCAAGCACATGTAATAGCGACAATTTAGTCAGATGTCTAATGACGAGTCTAAGGTTTCAGAGATATGTTTGCCTCTTAAACCGGGTACTCAATCGGAGAGTCAGACCTCAAATTAATGACAGGTTTCAGTTTCCTAAATTGAAATAATGTTCATTTTGCTTTATCAAGTGAAATCAATAAGAAAATAAATGGTAAATCTTACACAATACTATACTGTTCTCGTTCTATTCTTCTTTACAATACTATACTGTTCTCGTTCTATTCTTCTTTCTGTCTATTTACCCATTCGAAAGCTTCGTTCCTCCGCAGACACGCGTATTCTTTCTGTTCCAAAAAACACGCACTAAAAGATACGGTGAACGATCTTTCTCTTTATGTGCCCCCAAAACAGTGGGAATTCTCTACCATTACACATCCGCAATATACCGCCCCATCCCAGCCTTCAAAACTGCCCCCAAGACCCATCAAAATACCGATTCATCCTCGCCCCTCTCTAACTGATTAACAACGCTCGATACTTATGAGTGCTGTCCATGGCTGGACATGGGTAGATAGTAGTTGGGTGGGTGAGGTCCAGCTTTTTACCAATTGTTGTTTTTAAATGTACATTATCGAGTAACCCGGTCCTGTCTGGCAGAGTTGTATGGTACAAACCAGTAGAAATCACAGAGTCAAGTTAACACCCCCGAGGTCTAAAAGGCAAGCATTTTGGGGATCTCGTGTAACAGTAATCTATCACAGCCAAGCACTCAGGTTCCCGGTGACAATGACAGCGGAAAGAATTGGATTTTCCACCATGACAAACTAGAATCGACCCCTCAATCAGGACGGCTCTAAATGCCCAACCGGCTTCGGGAAATCGGCATAAAGTCAATTACTCCGGCATAGACACCAAACAAATTGATCTAAATTGGCCCGATGAGACAGGGCGCTATCTGTCGGGGAAAAAACGAGAGTCTCCGAGAAGGTGGTGATTGAGTTTAAACGATTTTAGGACAATGTCCAGTCTGTGAACACGGGCCGAGAAAATGGGAAGGACATGACTATGTATCTTGTGCGGGAGGCGAGAATTTAGTATAAGGTGGACTTCACTGCTGGTCTTAAAGTACAAGTAATAACTTCAGAGGACATAACGGTAAGCCATAACATCCATACAACTAGCGACTGCCAAGACTCTCGCTGGTATGGTTTCAAAAAGAGATTTTCATACGCTTTAATCTGATATGATTATTAAAAAAAAAGAACATGTATTTTAGAAATGTCAATAGCAGCGGCAAAGGATTATTAATTGTCAATAATCGTCAATAGTTTGACAATGTTTCTAAAATGTAGTTGATGCGAGATGAGGTATAACAGAGAAGGGTTGACTCGTATGTAACGGTTCCGCACCGAGCAATCAAATGGGTCTAGGTGTTTAATATGAATGGACATTTCTCTTTTCTTTTACAGAATAAGTGAACGTATATACATATATATATATATTACAATCACCTTATCGCAACTATCAATAAACGGGCAGCAGGCTTTAAATATAAAGCTCAGCAGCAATCCAATCATAAAAGCTCACAGCTGGGCACTTTAGGCCCATAATAAATACTCGCCATGGGAACTATCTGTATCAATGAATTAATAAAACATATCTCAACAGAAGGGACCTCAAACCTCAGGGGGTACACGTATCGAATATGTGATGACAGGCTGCAGGACAAAATATGTATATATTTCTATTTTAAACAATAATGAATTGTAATTTTAACCCAAATACCCATTCCCCCGACACCACCCCCTCCCCACCAAAACAAATGAAGTAAATACAATAACCAACATCTGCATTTCATATTCATTAGCTAGGCTACAAATATTTTGCCAGTAAAAAATAAGCATGCGTATTTATCAAGTCCTAAATTGGCTAAATTTACTTTTGACCTATTCCAGTCACCGGGCTCATTACCTTGTTTATTTACTGTATAAAAGCCGAATTTTCTAGAACAGTATACATGCTGTAAATCATTTGATTTTCAAATATAATTGAAATGTCTCAATACTCATTTCACTTGGATATACCATGCGCGTCTTTCATCGGCTACTGCCATCTTTTACCGTAACGTAACCGTCGTACAGTGGTAAGGTTGACCATCTCCCCCTTGTATTGTGTCATTTAAACGCTTAAAGGAACGAAGTTATAGCTATGCCTGCAATCTTCATCACCCCCGTACGATCGCTTAAAATTCTTTGGACTAAACAATAAATGACATCTGCTGAGGGAGGGTGCATTTTTTTTTGGGCCTCCTACTTTACTCCCTATATCAGGCACTAAACTTGGTAAATTTTGGTGATGTCGTGATGAGGCAGCAGATTAAAAGCGGCACACCACATCGGAGGCAATTTTCACCTGAGCACACCACTTTCCACCACTTCATTTTATGCACAACATCTACCAAAAGTCAACGCGTGTAAAACTGAGGCAGGGATGTTTTTACGTCGCATTGCCTTATGTTGCTGCATTTCAGAAACAATAACTGTACACGCTCACCCCGCTTGAGAACCGTTGACCCAACCCCCACAAGCACGCGACAGTTGAAAGAAGCTTCCAATTTCGTAATGGCTTCGGGCGTCTTCGGGTCTGATCAAGTGTATTAGGCCAAAAGTCTATTGCCGTCATAAACTGGCACCTCTTCCACCTCCGCGTCAAGGAATAAATCCTCACCCAAGCGGGATTGGGGGGGGGGGGGGGACGAGATCGTAAGGGGGGGAAAAATTCAAAACAATGTTATTTTTGTTACCTTAATTTGTTTCTCCCCTCATATGCACAAATACGTGGGGGAGAAAGGGAAAAACAATGTAGAGATGCCAAAGTGGGCGTCTTCGGGTCTGATCAAGTGTATTAGGCCAAAAGTCTATTGCCGTCATAAACGGGCCCCTCTTCCCCCCCCGCGTCAAGGAATAAATCCTCACCCAAGGGGGATTGGGGGGGGGGGGGTGACGAGATCGTAAGGAGGGGAAAAATTCAAATCAATGTTATTTGTGTGACCTTAATCTGTTTCTCCCCTCAGATGCACAAATAGCTGGGGGAGAAAGGAGAAAACAATGTAGAGATGCCAAAGATGTTGAAAGAATTGACTCTCCCTGCAGTGCTGGCCTTAAGCTTTGGCAAGAAAGAAAAACGAATTTTAAACAAAAACCAGGGAGATAATATCGACCCATAAATGTTTCCTATTGGAGTTTTCTATTTTAAAAAAACAACAAAAAAAAAAAACGAAATATTTAAACATAAAATAACATAATGAAACTTAAGATCGATAAAATGAGTTTTTTTTTTTTTTTTTAAAGCTGGTTATGTCTTGGGAAGTAATAACGGTACGGTTTAGGAGAGAAATTAACGCTAATACTCTTATATTCCATTAATGTTCGCTCTCAGGAGCGGAACTACTTGATCGAAGTCACTAATAGCCTAAGAGTTTGTTGTTTTTCGCCTTTGTTTTCTATATACATATACTGTCGCATCTGCTGTTTTCTAAAAGCTACATATAAAAGATGCATACACACACACACACACACATATGTATATATATATATATATATATATATATATATATAATGTGCATAAATAGATTAGGTAAAACAGCATAAAGATTTTATGTCAAGAGGAATGTATCGCGTTCAACACAGTTTCACACTAGTGATTAAAACAGCATTCAGGTATGTTTAACAAACTGTATATTATCGCGGCCATGGAAGCATTCAAGACGCTGAAGAACGAATCTACTAAGTTTAGATTGGGTTGGGGGGGGGGGAAGAAAAACAAAAACAATGAATCAGTGAAGCGGGAGTAAAAAAAAAATTTGGGGTGGGGGGGGAGGGGGCGGAGGGCATCGCGTGTGTATATACAAAAAAAAAAGCAAAAAAAAAAAAGTGTCGAATCCGTTTCCACGACTTGAATAAAGATACTGCCTGGTTTAACAAAGTAAACAAGAAAAGAGCCAGTTATCCGAATGCCTTGAGGCATGAGCCGGGCATGCGCCGAGCGGTGTATTTGTATCTCTAAGCAGCCTTTCTAAGACCTGTCGGTTAGGGCAGTAGGACCAGTTCCCTGAAGGATAAACGCTTTAATCGGTCGTATATTTCATTACGCAAACACTCTTCAAGTTCTTTCATGGCAGGTGGCCAGGAGATGAAGTCAGGTAAAAACATTGAGTTGAAAAGAAAAGAAAAAAAAAAAAGGGGGGGGGGGGGGGTTTCGTAACCCACACTTTGTACAAGGCATGGATTTTTTCTCAAGTTTCTTTGGCAAGAAAATACAATATGATAATTATGGTTAGGTTTGGTGAGCTATCACAATGACCATACAGGCACAACCATCACTACACATTTTATCTTTTCTTCTTTAAAAGTCCCCTGTCCACGTTTTACCTTGAAAAATAATCTGTTGCAGAGTACAAGCACAGGGTAGTACTAAGAGTTCCTCTCATCGGACGTTCAAGTGATCTCTGAGCATTGCTAGATCACACATAAGTACGTTAAATAGATCGGAGAGTGCAGATTTATATCAAATATAACGTGCACGATGATCATCTTATGTCTTAGTTTGAGACATCTCAGCTGAATATTTTCAGTATACGAATCTAAATCAAACACGCTGGTCGAACATTTTGTTGAACTCCCCAAGCGAGAAAGTCGCCAGTTCTCCCCCCACTACAAGATATTTGGTTCCGACTGTGGGCTGGAAGAAGCGATGTCATCCCGCGAACGCACACTAGCCAAGCACTCGATAACCAATCAATGGGATGGAGGAGTCCATGTTCAAGGGGGGTTTACCTCTACCCTTGAGGCCAATCGGTGATAGTTCCACGAGGAGGTTGTTGCTGTCTTTTAGTGTTTCATAGTGTTAGCACAGCACGTAGGTATGTACCAGTCGGTCTTGTGTAGTAAATATATAATATGTGTCTTAACAATTGAGACTTTGATACCATTAAAGTCACTGCCTCTAAATTGCTGGGTTCAAAGTTGTTCAGTTCTGCTGGTTTATTATTGTAAACGTTCTGCTGATACACAGTGCAAGTTCTGCTGATATACCGTACATGTTTTAATGATACACCGTACATGTTTTAATGATATACCGTACATGTTTTAATGATTACCGTACACAATAAGAGAAGCCGCGTACACGCCCCACTGGGGTGGCGAAAAATAACACCAGAAATGAAAGTGACTCATTTCATTTTTTTTTTAAATAACCGCTCGAACTGTACAGTTACAATGCGAAAAAGAGCAATTTAATTGGAAGGTTTTCTTTAGAAAGTCCATTTATTTTCGCCATCACGGGAGGTTTATTACCCTTTGACCTTTCAACTGCCATCACCTTTCATGTTCAGGCCTGATTACAAAGAAATGAGCGCGTGCCACAAGACAGTGAGGCGTGCCACAAGACAGTGAGGCGTGCCACAAGACAGTGAGGCGTGCCACAAGACAGTGAGGCGTGCCACAAGACAGTGAGGCGTGCCACAAGACAGTGAAGCTCCCGCTACTTTGCAGGAGACTCATACTTCCGCCCTATCACCGTAGAACGTACACATTTAATTGGTGAACTGTTCCATTCTCCTTCATACAGTTATCACCGTAGAACGTACACATTTAATTAGTGAACTGTTCCATTCTCCTTCATACAGTTATCACCGTAGAACGTACACATTTAATTAGTGAACTGTTCCATTCTCCTTCATACAGTTATCACCGTAGAACGTACACATTTAATTAGTGAACTGTTCCATTCTCCTTCATACAGTTATCACCTTAGAAAGTACACCTTAAATTATCGAGCCGTCACAATCTCCCTCATACAGTGATCACCTTGTATGCTGGCGTCCGTGGATAAGAGTTGTACAGCATTTTTATATCAGAAAAATGAAGGTTTTAAATAGGCGTTTAGTCTAACAAAAATAAACAACAACGACAAAACAACAACGTTTTCCTTTATAATATGATCCTAGATAATTCCATTTTTTAAATGCCCCAGTGCCAAGAAGGAACTTTCATGAACAAATCATAAATAACTACTTGTTTATAAATGTGCCGCCCCATCTTTAAAACATTTGCACCCTCTTTACCGGAATGATGTTTACATCAAACAACCAATGGACACCGGACAGCAACTTTGTAATTCAAGGGTCGACAACGCTTGGTATTTCTGGTGCGGGTTCTCCCCCCGGGCTACCTTAATTGCAAATGATAGCATTTCAATGCAAAGCCACGGCTAGGAGGAGAGCGGCCCAAATTAGGTAAAAAAAAAAAAAAAAAAAGACAGCCAATCCCCCCCCCCCCCACTTCCCAAGAAACCAAACAAATTTAGTTGGCTTTGAGTTTCGGGTTCTGACTAGACAAAGTTCCCAACTGACAGTGTCTGGAATAGGAAGGTAATGGTCGTTTGCTTGTTTAATTCAAGAGTCAATATAGGGAGTTTCTTACTGGTATTACCGGAATTTATTATTTTAGCTCCAAAATACAGACTTCGTGATAGAGGAAATGAGAATACCTACTTTAGAATATTTTTTAGTTCTTTTTTTTATTAAATATTTTTGAAGCAGCTTTATTGAATCACTGGACTCAAAGAAACACGTACACTCATCGTCTTCCATTTATACATTTTGTCCAATTTATAAATCGCATATCATTGTCACATTGCTTCCTATCTCATAGCCTAATCTCTAATAATAATAATACAAAATAATCTCTTAGTCTTTCTGCGTCTTATTTATACATCGCACCCAAAGCTCTTACATGCCCAAGTTCTCTTACGTGCTGTATTTGGACGTGGAAATTTGTCCCCACTGGTCACGGCCTGCATGACAGCACAGAATTCTCCGATTCCTATTTTCTCCCAAAACCCAATTAAGCGTAGAGAACACGTTAATGGGATTCGTCTCTGGCGGGCCTGCTCGGATTATTCCTACAGATATTGGTTCAAATGAATGATCTGATAGAAATTTGCCGACAACTGACCCCGCACGTTGGCTGTCTGGTGGTATAAGCACTCAAACCTTTATGCCTGTATTATACCGAACTTGTCTGTAAGACTCCTCGGACAGCAAAGTCATTAAACCGGACTGTTCAGATTAGAGACGACCCTCCCCCCCCCCTGCCGTGGCTCAGGGGTGTTCAGCGAGACCGATCAGTAAGGGGCGTATTAATTACGCTGTGTTGCATAGGCTAGAGCCGTTTTAACATTTCTATTCACACAAGTCAAATTCAAATCACAAGCCCTTCCATTCAACATGTGTCAAATAAGAATTACAACAACAACAAAATGATAGTTTTAAAACATCAAAGGTGTGTCCCTCCCTCTAATCTGCCGTCTCATAAATCACTAGCCATCTCTAACATACATCTAAAGCTTCCTTCTCTAACATACATCTAAAGCTTCCTTCTCTTCCATGCCTCTAAAGATTCTTTCTCCTCCGTGTCTCTAAAGCTTCCTTCTCTAACATACATCTAAAGCTTCCTTCTCTTCCATGTCTCTAAAGCTTCCTTCTCTTCCATGTCTCTAAAGCTTCCTTCTCTTCCATGTCTATAAAGCTTCCTTCTCTTCCATGTCTCATAAGCTTCCTTCTCTAACATACATCTAAAGCTTCCTTCTCTTCCATGTCTCTAAAGCTTCCTTCTCTAACATACATCTAAAGCTTCCTTCTCTTCCATGTCTCTAAAGCTTCCTTCTCTTCCATGTCTCTAAAGCTTCCTTCTCTTCCATGTCTCTAAAGCTTCCTTCTCTTCCATGTCTCTAAAGCTTCCTTCTCTTCCATGTCTCTAAAGCTTCCTTCTCTTCCACGCCCTTAAAGCTTCCTTCTCTTCCATGTCTCTAAAGCTTCCTTCTCTTCCACGCCCTTAAAGCTTCCTTCTCTTCCATGCCTTTAAAGCTTCCTTCTCTTCCACGCCCTTAAAGCTTCCTTCTCTTCCATGCCTTTAAAGCTACCCTCTCTTCCGTGCCCCTTAAGCTTCCCTCTCTTCCATGTCTCTAAATCTTCCTAATCTACCATGCCTCTAAAGCTTCCGTCTCGTCCATCTACCTCCCTCTCTTCGATATCCCATCATATTGCCCCCCCCCCAACCAGCATCACTCCCATGCTAGCCATTCTGTCGCCCGTCTCACACTTCCTTCCCTCCCATGTTCTACATTTGTTTCATCCCGTCAAAGCCATCTAGAGAAAAAGGTGATGCTTTAACTACGCCAAACATTAAAATGTCAAAGAAACCCCAAAGGTCTTCTCGAGATTTTTTTTTAATATGTTGTTTTTAGCTTCTAGTAGTTTAAGAGAGAAGTCTAAAGAGAGAGAGTTGGGGGGGGGGGGGTATAATTCAAGGCTGGTATTCTCTGTAATAAAGGTCAGTCTAAAAATAAATGACTTTTTTTTACCAAGGTAAAATATTTCATAGTCAAAGTTTAAAACATCGCTATTCTATCTGTGACCACAATAAAAAAAAACAACAATGAGAAACACCAAACGAACCTTATCACAATAACTAACATTACAGATCATCAGCGATATTTTATGACTTTTAGTTAGATCATAGGTTCAAACTATTAGGAGTCACGATCAAATATTTTGGAGTCAAAGTGTGATCAGCACCTCCATTTATAATTAATTTATAAAACAAAAATAGACACGCGATATTGATATATTTTTTTTTTAAAATACTGTAAGCGAAAAAAAAGGTACATCGAAATTTTTTTTTTTTTAAATGTGAGTTTTATAAAAATATTTACACCATAATAAGAGTCTATTCCACCCAGCTTTTAGTCCATTGCTGGGATGACTTGTCTATTCCACCCAGCTAGTTGTGGGATGGTGAGTCTATTCCACCCAGCTTTTTGTGGGATGGAGAGTCTTTCCTAAGCGGCTGTTTCACCAGAGCTGGAATGACACGAGTCGTTTCACACGGCTGTATGCTCAAAGCCGTGATGACAAGTATTTTCCTCTTGGCTATTTGCCCTTAGGTCGAAAAGGAAAAACAAATTGTGTGTGTGTGGGGGTGGGGGGGGAGAGGTCGAGTCAGGATGATTCAAACCCCGCTCCGTCTTCTTCTTCAGGAAGACAACTTGATCATTAGACATTTTTGTTTATAAATTGTTTCGTCCCTAAATGTACCGAGTGAGTGAGACCAGATTTAAAAACGTATGAGAACCTCAGTCTGCCGGCTTAAAACTCAGGACTACTGAACACACGGTTACAGTCTAGTAGTGCCTCTTGGTACGGGAGTCTCAGATTGACTCCACGCCAGGCAGAGAGCGTTCTCCGATGAGTCCTCTGTATTTGACGATTGCCGTGTGATACAACAGACGGCAAGCTTGACAGTGACGACGTGACTTTTCAACAGAACTCCACGTCTGTCTGATGCAAGGGTACTGGGAGAGAGAGGGGGGGGGGACCTATCTTTGACGTCTGGCCACCAAAATTGGACTCATTTTAACAATGCGCCAACGTCTCCAAACGGCAACACTCCTCACGTTCCAAATACTACAAACGAGAACGTCATTAACTGGATTTGGGGGAGGGGGGGGGAGGGGTGCGATGACCCTAGCGCTAGATATTACGAGTCGGGGTTCTTACCCCTACACTTCTCAATAGACTATACACCTGCACGTTTCCACAAACTATTCCAAATAGTATTCAACGGGAAATTCAAGACTATGGGTAATGATTGAGTTCTGTGACCGACCATTGAAACCCATAATTACTACTACCAGCAAGCTTTCCAGTTTAACTCACTGTGTCATCATGCACTCGCGGGTTTTACCGGAAGACAAGACAAAACATCGACTGATGCAGACGTACAATTTGTCCCACCATAACACCCCCCCCCCCGAAAAGATTTCCTTGGGGAACAGACACGGCCAGGATAGTGACCGACAAGGAAACTAGTCCCTCTTGATTACACAGACAGTGACTGTCAACTGACCGCTGTTATCCACCGGAAGCCTCCATTCTACTGACCAGACGGCCCTATTACCGTTAAAACACAGTGCGCTTGTCATTGCCCAGACGCCCTCAGGGCAAATCAAATATTTATGGCTTCTATAGACCCCCTTATCGATCGGAGTCAACCGGGAGGAATCTATTTTCAAACTTATTTGCATTATATAATTAGACCGCGATTGGTGTATTTGAAGACAACAGTGTTGACATAGTGCTTTTTGAATGGATGGTCCGCCGATACCAGTAACTGTTGTAAATAAATTAACCCACGTGTCAAACGGGCCTCCAACAAAAAAGTGTTTGATGCAAAAAAACAAAAAACAAACAAATCCCACCAACAGCAACAAATAAAGAAACAAACAAAAAAGATATAATTTATTTGCTTGAATAGAACCCCAAGGGGCAAAATAAAAAATCAGGCATACACACAAAGAGCTAGAGTCTAACCTGGACGTCACGGACGAGTCTGGTTCTAGAAATTAATTCTTTAAATAATAAGAACTAGAATATTTTCCAAACGATACGCACTAAAACTGTTTCAGTGAGTCTGTCTGCTTGGATTGAACTATATGGCCGGGCCCATACACATTTTTTTTTCCACAGCGATCAGCGAAGGGCCGAACAAATTAGCATCTGACGGAACTTGGACAAAGTCTCTCTCTCTCTCTCTCTCTCGGCTGTCCACACATCTTATACCCGGCACTAAATTCATCAAATTCAAACCCACCCAGGTCCCCGCCGATCCTATTACCCCGACCAGGGCCACTATGCTAATCGACACGAGGGTATGTGTTGGTGCATGCATGCGGGATTTCCTAAATCTCGGGGGAAAGGGACTAAACTTCTTGGAATCGAAGATGCCAGCACGTGTTTAGAGATCAGTCAGATTGATCTGTTAGCGCCCCTGTTGGCCGGAATCGTGATGGAAACAAATGAGAAATCACCAGGCAAACACTTTCCTATTGGAGATTTCGCGCATCTAGCGGGGGGGGGGGCTGCGGTGGAGTGACGGTTCGAGGTTATGTGCTAACAGCCTATTTGACGCCTACGGTGAGATGACGTCTAAGCGGCGAGATGGTTAGCTCTAATTGGCGTGTTTTGACCCCTTGCGCCGTTTCTTTAGACACGGGCTGACTGGGAATCGTGTTACGTCTCAGAACGGCAGGCCATCGGCAGAGTGTTAACCTTTACGTCCCGAGCAGAGGTAAAGGGGTAAACGCGAGCTTTCTTCAAGACAGCTTTCAATATTTTATAATGACATGATTGGCAGTCCCCATAGACGAGTGTATGATAAATGACAAACCGTCTTCAGTTTACATTAGAGTTTGAGGAGAAATGTGTATTTCTTAATACATAATATATTGAAAATATTAAAATTCTTAAATATTTTTCATTGGTTTCCAATCTTGTCATTGACATTATTAGAGGACTAGTTGTCAAATAAGACAGACAGAGGAGGGATACGTTAAAGACACTTAGACATGTAAAGTAGTAAATGCTGTAAGGACGTTCAAAAACTGCAAGTTCTTAACATTGATCTTTACTATATGATCATCTCTTAGTATTTCTTTCCCTCTAACCGTACCAAACAGAAATATTTAGCCTTCAAAGCTTCATTATTAGATCTATTTCTCTATTTTCTTCCTTTTCGTCATATGCATATCCTTCAACAGGGAGATGTTGACATAAACCATGAGTCCTTTGTGCAATTTTTGACTGCCAAGCCTTACATACATTTAT
The DNA here is from genome assembly GCA_964033795.1 of Lymnaea stagnalis. NCBI lineage: Eukaryota > Metazoa > Mollusca > Gastropoda > Lymnaeidae > Lymnaea > Lymnaea stagnalis. The sequence continues at coordinate 384,071 of CAXITT010000177.1, read as the reverse complement.
AAAAAGCTTCATATAACTAAAATATCCACACAGTCATTTGAACATTTATGTTCCATTACAGACACACGCACACCGTCATTTGAATAGTTATGCTCCATTACAGACTAATGCACACCGTCACTTTAATAGTTATGCTCCATTACAGACAAATGCACACTCTCATTTGAACCTAAGGAAAGCAATATCTCTTACATATATTACGCTTGTGGTGTGACTTCTTCCATTTCCAGAAATCGTGCAAAATATAATTTCCGATAACTGTTAAATTATTTATTTTTTTTTTAAATAATGCAAGTGCATTTGGTGTGTATTATTTTCTTTTCGGAGAATGAAATCGTCGCAATTCAAATATGGAGTAATAAATATTCGGTTTAAAAGAGGTTGGGGCATCAGAATATTAATATTGTTCATGGGCGTGAAATAAAATGTGTGCAGTGACGTATAATGGAGGGAAGGGGGTGAAGCGAAAAATTGGGATTCTTCAATGTACGCTACTTGGGCTCATGTTTTTTTAAGAAACTTTAATAGATGGGAGAAGTAGCTGTATAATCCTTCAAGGTGTTTTCATCAATGCGATTGTGCCTTACCAGCTTATAATTACAATCTTTGATAAAGGTTATAGACACCAGAATCCATTTAAAAGCCAAAGAAGAAACCATAATAAGGCAAGTGTGAGTTACGTAAAACAGCATACATCGACAAGTTGTTGCACTCTAACAGTAAACTTACTTGAAATAACTCATCATCAGTGGGGGAAAAGTCCGTTTGTCTTTTTATATTGGGTTTTAACATGTCAAGTTTCATTCAATGTGCGTTTTTTGTAAAATAGCTCAAGGGTCTTCCACGCTTCTTGGCTACAAGACCCAATAAAACTATCAAGGGGGGTAATTTGTCACGAGTCGACACAGAGTGCTGGCCCAAATGGGTTTAATGTTCGAGCAAGCATTGGAATTAAACATTTAAAAAAATGTATTTTTATAAAGAAAAGAAAATTGACAAGCAAGAGAAAGATTGGGGTAAATAAAAACGTCCAAGACATTGAATGAAGCCCGTTTAAAAAAATGTCTGCATGTAAGGTTGAGGTGTGAGTGTGTTTGGGGGGTATTGATTAAAGATAGATTCCTTACTGCATGAACGCTCTCCCCCACCCCACCCCCAACCGTTTGGTGCACGAAATAGTCGTTTTTCTTTCAATGAAATGAATGGATAACACAATCTTTACTGACTGACTAACGTTATGGCCACTGTGACAGAGATGTAAAATATAATAGAGAGCACCTCGAAATGCGCATCTCTGCCCTACGAGATTTTGTAGTTAAATGTAACTCTCATGACCAGCTAGGCATTTGACCAAAGCTGACACTGCATTCATTACTATGAATTGTTCCAACACGAACTCACCATTCCATCTCATCGCACGAAAAGGTTGGTAACCACTGCTGTTGAGTTGTGACATTATAGCCAATTGGTTAATGAAATAGCCCAAAATAGTTTCTATTCGGGGATTCACGCCCACTGCCCACTGATCCACAAAACCTTCATTTGTTCAAGAGACTTAAGTCATTTGTGCAACAAAATTATGGTAGTAGAATTATGTGATCATCATACCATAACTCACCAGCCCCAAGAAGAATTAAACCCGTTATTTGGCAGAACAAAGTGCCTCACAGATGTTTTGGAATCTGCCAAAATGTGTAGCATGTTCTCCGCTCTTAACAGGGGGCGCCTTCGCTGGTTAGGCCATGTAAGAAGAGTGAGGGAAGGCCTTATTCCTTAAGGCACGTTCACAGTGCAGATTTGTTTCTGATATCCCCCACCACGTTGAGAAGGCTATTGTGTAGACTGTTACAAGAGTGTAGCGAAGACCGCTACACATCTGCAGTGCGAAGGCTCTTAGGAATCTGCTGTAGGGAAAGTTGGCAGAGGGACACTACTTATTGGACGGCTGCGGCAAAGGGAACACCAGGGAAGCCAACATTGAAAGCGAATGGGAGATCCTCGCTGACCATTCTGGGAACAGCAGTATATGAGAGGGTCAAACATGTATATATATATATATATATATATANTATATATATATATATATATATACACCACACATATATTATAAACTCACATACACATATGACATCAATGTATTCAAAGTGTTGGACAATATTTTAGTTCAGTGCATGAGTGTATAGGTAGACATGACCCTTAACACAACAACATTATGCATAAGAAATTGGCCAATAAGATACATGGCAGGAGTTTCAAGTACGAAAAAATATCCCCCCTCCCCCAAAAAACAACAACAACAACAAAGTGACAGGTGTGGGTGATGGATTGCTATTTTCGAATGTATGGCCGAGTTATTGGCGAGGTCAGACGGGCCACGGTGTGAGGTTAACGCATTCATAGCCAAAGACATATTAGATAATAATCTAGGCAGGAAACCAGGGATGAAACTGAAGGCCAGCTGTGAAGCGTGCAAGGACTCCAGGGACGGAGATCAATATATTTCCCACCGCGAGGTAATAACCAGGTCGCTAATGAGAAACCTTCCCAACACGAGCCGGGCGATTATCATCTTAAATGCACCATGTGATTGAGCAATTAGGGGAATTGGATTCCAGTAATTGGGGATAATGCGTCCCAGTCAGACACACGCGGGGCGCACGTCAGTACACGCGACTGTCAATACAAGACTTGAGTCTTGTGAGACACCTCTAAATACACTAACGATGCTTTTGTAAAGACGTTTGAAACTATGGACACCTACTCATAGAGATACGTCTTCGAGTACGGTACTATCAAAGTTTGATTGGTTTTTTTTTTTTTGTTTCTAAGGAAAACGTCGTTATTCAGAATTCTTTGAACGAATGAAAACAACTATGCTGACAGCTTGTCCATCACTATACATGGATTTCTAAATGTGCTTTTTTGTGAACTAACATTTTACAGAGAATGTTAATGTTATCAAGCCCTAGCCTTGGGTATAGATGAATGTCACCATTTAAAAATCTGAAATCGGATGCCAAGGTATGTAATCTTGGTGTAACGATTCATCCCTTTGAGAGCATTGAGTAATTTAAGCTACACGTTTTATGATAGTAGGACGCTGTGACCATAGATTGATGTCTTGTGTCCATGGTCTGATAGTATGACTCTGTGACCATAGATTTCTGTCTTGTGCCCATGGTCTGATAGTATGACTCTCTGACCACAGATTGCTGTCTAGTGTCCATGGCCTGATAGTATGACTCTGTGACCATAGATTGCTGTCTTGCGTCCATGGTCTGAGAGTATGACTCTCTGACCGCAGATTGCTATGATTTGTGGCCTATTACTGAATTGGGGCACTCAGAATGACTGACAGCATGCTGCTTAATGGCTAACGCACATCAACGCCAGATCAATCACACCATATTTTTGACATCTTGGTGGATGCCCAGTCATTGTAGAATGGACGAAGAGGGATTTAAGTGGCATACAACAAATCCAGAATTTGGTATAGAGAGAGAAGGAGGGAGAAAGATGGGGAGGGACAGAGGGGAATGAGAGAGGAGGAGAGAGAGAGAGGAGGAGAGAGAAAGAGAGAGAGAGAGAGAGAGAAAAGCTGAGTAAAGCGTAAAAACTCAGGGCAACAGACATTTTAAAGTCATCGCTACAGGCGTAAATGAGCATCCTTTATTTAACTAATTGTTAAGAACATTAAAACAGCGCCTTTTAAAATTCATTTGCGCATTTTAGTTGGTATTCAGCATCCGGATCTTTTCTGAGAAGGATCAATCCAGAGTAGGGTTTCATTACGCTGAAATCACCCCCCCCCCAACGCCACCCACATACCATTTTATTCTCCCCCCCCCCTCCACAATATTTCAAGTTATTGACTTGGTGGTTGTGAATCCTGTAAACGTCCAAAAACTCCAACACTGGCCACACACGCCAAGTTTTCCCACAAGGGCAAGAAAATTCGATGGCCTAGTCGCACCGGTGCGTCTGGTGAAAGGGTGGTTGTAGACAACGATTCAAAACTAGATCAAACAGCTGGCCGAACACGTGATTAGAAGAGTTTGAGATTCGGGGCGCTGGAAGAAGAAGCACTATACAACTAACTGCGCGACTCCGATCATCCAGGGAAGAATGACATTTTACTGACGCGATCAAATCTAATCCAAAGCAAGATCCCATTGCGGTTATTTAAAAATAAATAATAACTCTAATATCTTTAATAAATATGTTATTCGATGCTGTTCGCCGTAACCCAGGGCTAGAATTGAACAGCGTGTATGTATAAACCAGGACAGATTGCAAATGTCAAATTTCACGTGTATTTTTTTTTTTTTTTTTTTTTTTTTTTTTGGAACGCGCCAAGAAAATGACCGAGAAAATGGTTCCCATGTTTACTAGCATGCAATTTGTCGATCATCCCCATCCATCTCTCGAGGCATTGCCTTCAATTGGTTTCTCGCCTCAATAGCCCGGGCATGTCTCTTACAACAAGCGAAAGGGCGGAGGGATTCCAAGACTTCCCCCCCTCCACTTTAAATATCTCCCCCCTCCCCCGTGGGCATTAATCTTTGAGTTGTTATGTGGTTTGTCTATGGCCAAGATCGTCCTTGTAATCTCCTGGTTAAGACGCGAAGCCTTTCAAACATCAGCGTTTAACAAATCATTTGTTGTTTTTTTTGCTTTTTTTTTCAAATAAAAACAGTTGTCTGTCTCCCCCTTGGGCCCAGCCAAACAATGAACTCAGTTTTCAACGGGCGCCGGTCTCTCTCTGTAATTTCATATCATTAAAAAAGCGTAACGCTCTTACTCGTTGTCTTTGCATCACGTTTTCTCTTTGCTTGCTTATTTAACAACAACAACAACAAAATTATTTGGGTTCTGTAGTTCCCTTGTGTAGAGACAAACCCTACAAATGATTTTCCAGCCAGACGCCGTCGAGCAGTCCCCGTGCATGATCTGATATTGATGACTGGTTTACTTATACCGCCCTCTATAATATGTTTGTCCTCCCAGCAATAGTTCCTTTCTTTAGATACTCCTCCGTCCTCTCTCTACCCCCCACCCCTTTTTTTTTTCTCCATCGGATCTCTGTCTGACACCCAAGATAATGATTTGCCGAAAGAAAATCCATAAATTGTTAATTTAAATGTTCACTACACGAAGCACGACTGCCGTGTCTGAATGCATCTCCTGGGTAGAAGGTTAATGATAAAATGTCTAAATAAACTATAAACTAACATACCTTTCAAAGTTTTAACCATACTCCGACCGAAATAGCTCAATCGGCATTATAACAGAACTATGCAATAATATTTTGCAACCACTATAAATATAAAAAACGTAACATATATCCATAATGAAAAATATAAGAAATTAAAAAAAAAAATACAAAAACTTCCAATGTAGCCTAGTTAACAGATGTCTTGTCATGGCCCGGAGCCAAATTTCCTTAATGACTTATCAAGCTCGGCGCAAATCAACAGACTGGAAAACTGAAAACAACAAACGGTATAAAATGATATCGATGTGGAAGTGAACTTTAGTTTAGTTTCATTGCACCAGATGAATTCGTTCATTTTCATTGATCACCGGTAAGTGTCGAAATTATGAACCAATTTCAATATGGAGGAAAGTGCAGACGCTACCTAACTCGGTCCAAAATAAACCCGGTCGAACGTACTCGCCATGATCTCCACAATCTACTTCATTTACAAACTACATATCACCCCAGACCAAAGTAACTGTACCGCTCGACTGGCTAGGTAATACAGTCAGTACATCATGAACGCGACTTATACCCATCATTTGGGATGGTGGTGGGCATCGAAATACCAAGCGTGTGGCAAGACACAGCATTTACCGTGGGCGCCATTTGAAAGGGGGTGGGGGGAGGCGAATTCAGTGAGCCGGATAAAATTATTTTGTGCTTATAATTTAGTTTATTTGTGAAACTAATGAATTTACTAACGATTGACTATAAAACATAGATTAGAAATTTTTCTATAAATCTTAATTAGGTCTATATTTTAAAAAAAGTTTTCTCAAGAATGATAGGGGTGCAAATTAAGCCCTTGTAGGGTCGCCATATGTCCTCGGTATTGGGGGGGGGGGGAGGGGGGAGTTGGAGGGTTGATAGGGATGACTTAGTTATAAACTAAAGAAACAGGCTGAGCTGTTCTCTACAAATAACGCTATCTCTCCCCCCAAAGATGCCACTTCCCATTAAGGAAAACATGTTTAAATTAAGGTTGCGATCTGATCTTTCGCTTCAGTGGATTCCTACTTCATCGGAACATTCCGGAGGAGAATATTGATTTGTGTTAAGGTCATTTCTGTAACAAGAGCAAAGGCGATCTTGCTGGTGTAGCCAGTAACAGGCAAATAAGGAGACAAATTTGTCCAGTTCTAGGGTACAGGCTAATATTACCATACCGATACTTGCTGTAGGTCACATTTTATCTTTCATAACACACACTACACTGAGTGATTCCCCTCCTCTGACCGATAAACGATCATTCTGGCTGCCGTCCATGGTTTGCCTTGTAAAAGTTATGTGTTGGGGTGGGTGAATATACATGTGTTTTGCTGTTCTTTATTTCATAAATGTATTTTATTTTAATGTCATGATTATGTCTCTTTTGATAAAATTTTTATGTACAGCGCGGTGAGCCCAGCCCTAGGCTAGGGTACCGCGCTATATAAGACCCCTTATTATTATTACTTATAGAAGTCAAACAGGGCCTAAAAAGCCAAGATCTACTTAGAGCAGGGGTTTGTAACCAGGGGTGCCCGAACCCCCTGGGGTATGGGGTGCAATGTCAGGGGGAGGACTTATACAATCAGGTTTATTTACATTTGATTAGCATCTTTAGTTTGGAGGGAGGGGGTGTGGAAGTGGGGTGCTGGAAATATGTGTGAAATGGAGTAGGAGATATGCAAAATGTTTTGAAACCAAGAGCGGGTGTGGCGATGCAAAAATGTTCAGAACCCTTGTCTAAGAAGTAGTATGATTTTCAGGTATATTGAAAAATGAGTGGGAAATAAATCAAAACAACTGAACTTGTACTATATTTTTAAACCAAAAAGCAAAGGCCGTCCATATACAGAGCAGTAGTCCCTAATGTTTTAAAAGCTATTATATTTTTAGCATCTCTTGTAAAATAAATTAAAACAACTGAACTTATGCCTTTTATTTTTGAGGTGGACTATATATTTAAACCAAAAGTCCATATGCAGAGCAGTAGTCCCTAATATTTTTAAAGTTATTAGATTTTTAGCATCTCTTGTAAAATTTGGGAAAGAATGACCATTCAGAGAGTTACATGTCCAGTCTTTAGAAAGATTTTTTTTGTTGTCAACTGGCTCTATTGAGAGTAACTTTTTTGATGATGCCAAATGAGAAAAGTTAAATCGTTGGTTCTGATCTTCAATGGTAATTAGGTCTGTCTCTCAACCAAGAAAGACGTAGTGGGTTGCAGTAAATCTTGGGGAGCTGGGTTCTTTCAAAGTTATAGATAAATGACCAGTAAGGATGACCTAGTTTGCCAAATAAAGCAAGTTATTTTGGAGAGAATAGTTAACCCTCTGTAATGAAACATTTGTCACTAAAAGCAGAGGAGTGCAGCAACCAACCAGATTTTAAAATAAAAGCTAAATATTACAGCAGCCTGAATAAATAGGTTGGAACTTTTATATTTTTTAACTCATGAGGCCTTATATTCAAATACAATTTAATTACTGTTGCAAAATTCTTCTTTGATATTTCAGACAGGGTTAAGTTAAATAGTTAGGCACATATAAAAAATTTATCAACTTGGAATTTTGTAGTTGAAATAAGATGAAAGATCAGGAAGCAGCCATTTTTGTTTAGCCTCACTTTTTTACAAGAGCGCTTATGTTTCTTTTTATAAATAATAAAATCTTAACAATTTCATCTCACTTTGGAAGATTTCAAACCAGGAAGATGGTCACTTTGGAAGATTTCACACCAGGAAGATGGTCAAGAGTAAACTAATAAAACTTAATGAGAAAGACTTACTTTTGGGATTGACCTTTTCCAACGTGTGTGTCTTTTCTTTCAGGTTCAAGGCCACGTTAAGACACAGCTGTACCATGTGGAGCCTAAGACACAAAGATAACACATATCAATGATTTGTAATCAACATGACTGACATGTCGGCTTGGCTTAGGGATTGATCTAATTTGCTTAAATTTTAAATTTAGTAGATCTCTTTGAGAAAGAAAAAAAAAAATGGATCTAAGATTTACAAGACAATGTCTCACCTCTGAACGGCATGCTGTACTTTACTGAGAGCTGGTGGATCCAAGATGACATGTGCGTCAGACAGAAGGAAGGCAGCCCTTTGACAGGCTTGTGGGTTGAAGCTGAGGTCCCACGGTTGTTCACTTAGCAGCGACAAGGCTGGAAATTTTTAAAAATTCAATCAACAATTTCCTAAATCACGGACAGATATATGGTGTACTTTTTCATCTAATTCAAGGTAAGTGGAAATGTTGCTCTACTATTTAAGTGGTTGTCATTTGCTTTAGGAACTGTTTCAGCAGTGTGCATAGTAAGAATCAAATATTTTCAAATTTGAATGTATTAAACTTATAAGAGAAAAATTTATTCAAAATAATTATGTGCAGCACGCTTTTTAAACAAAAAATGAGTTTAACTCTCCGTCATATCAGCTTAAGCATAATTTAACAAAATAAAATCATAACCATAAAGCTCAAACAACGGTTATTCTTCAGATGTGACTAGAATAACAAAACTACTATTTACAAATGTTAATCAAACCGTACATACCTCTTGGGGATGCTGAAAACATATCTTCTAGCATATGTTTTAGCTTCTTCCATTCAGAGTTTTCAAAAATATGAACCAAGGAGTTGGATATCGATGATCTCAAATTATGCAGACATCTTTCAACGAGGGCCACATCGTTGCCGCCCCATGTACCCATGGTGGCCAACTTTTCCTTAACTTCCGTCAGGATAGCACAGAACCACTCCAGGGCTAGTTGCCAGGTTGGTTCAGACTGAAGTGAGACAAAGATGGAGGCTGCTGACTGAAGTTGAGTCTCTTTCAGAGATGTGATTCCTCCGTTGCTAGAAAATTAAAAGGAATTCTCAAGCTCATACAAACAAACAACTCATCTGGTGATTGTTACATTTCACCAGTAACACAAGAAGGGGGTTGATCATTGGGGGAACTGGGCAAAGTTTAACAATAAAAACCCATTCAAGGCTTCATCAATTCAGTTGCTAAATTTACACACAACATTGTTGCAAGATTTTTCGTCTAACTTTTAAATTTTAAAACATACTGAATTGCCTAAAGTATAATGGAGGGTGAGTGGCAAGTCTACACTCAGACGACTGGAAGAAGGCTCTCGCTCTCTGTCGCTCTTTTTTTACCTACAATCCTTCAGGGTACTCTCTAGAATGCAAAGCAGAGGCTTGGCAGCCTGCTTGATGCCAACAAGTCTGGGTGATTCTGATGTCACACTATTGATTGGTGGTAGCAGAGCTTTATCCATCTTTGATAGAGAATCAGTCAGGGGGAAGTCAGTCAGATGTGTGGAAAACAGCTCTCTTGTTTTCTGTTATAATTTGAAATAGAAAAGCAAGTGAAATTAAGTGAATGAACCTCTCGTGCAGGCATTCTTGAAACTCATGGCATGTACCATACATCAAACCACTACAACATGAAGATCAACAGCAGTACCTGCTTGGTAGTGGAGCTCCTCTTGTTGCTAACATAAACATCTTCTACCACGTGGCTTGCTGCTTCTACGGCACTGAAGCCTTTACTGGTCAGCTGGGCAAACATTGCTCCAGCATGCAGGAGGTCTGCAATGACAGGCCTCTCGTTGAATGGCAGGCTGGACTTGAGGGTTGTGTGGAGGTGGAGCAGCCACTCACTCAATCTGGAATTGCCCAGTCCTGTGGCAGTCAGCATTGACAAAATGTCCTCTTTGCTGAAGGAGCATTCGTCATCCTGAAAGTATTCATATGCTGATGGTAATTTTATGAAATACCCATATGCAACAACTTAACATTAGCTGGGACTGATTTCCTTAATATCAACCCATTAACTCTGCTATATAAACAAAGAAATGTTGAAATTAATGTATTACCCATGACAACTGGTTCATAGATTATAGTGTATGTGTATCCATCAGGCATCACTCTCAAGTCTTAGTTTGTAACTATATAAAAAATGTATATGATCGGAAATGACAATCAAATGTATATGGCTGATGTTAAAGACTGTCTTTTTACCTCTCCCAAGATGTAAATCTCAATCCCTCTATTTCTCATGGCTCTTGAAATTTCTCCACGTTTTGGGTCCATAGCAAAGAACAGTCTGCACGGTAATCATATTTAAATTCAACTTTTTATCAGATCAATCAATAATCATTACATCAATCAACTAAGTAAAGCTGCAAAGAATTTACTTCTAACAAGATATCCATAGTTGCACCTTGCAGATTACAACCTGTCTTAATTCAAGCAAACATTAAATGTAAACCATTAAGAACTGGGGAAAAGTTCAATCAACCTTTTCGAAAACAAAGAAAGCCAATGCAAGTAAAACAACAGAAACCAACCTGAAATCAGGATGAGGTGTGATGGTTAGAATGGTCCCATCCACTGTTCCTCTCTCATTGACGGTGAGGACACCATTGGGTTCAAGTAGGGCATTCAGTCTGTCAAGAACTGATGCACTGAAATAAAAAATGTAATAAAAAATAGCTGCTTTATTAACATCCTTGTCTGAACTGATGTATCAAGTAAGCTGAGGCCACTTAGTATCAGCAACTGTTTTTTTTTACATGCAAAAGTTCACTGTTAGGAGGAAATCTGTCAGTTATGTCAGTTTGAATTCTTTAAGATTGTTTTATCCATGAAACTTTTACATAGTCAAATACAACACTATCAAATGATTTTTTTTTCAAATAAACAATTATTTTCCTTCTTTTATCTATGACACTTTTACACAGTCAAATACAGCACTATCAAATGATTTTTTTTCTTCAAATAAACATTTATTTTAATGGAAAAGGCAAACTTATGATTATAAAACAAATTGTACCAGCAACCAACCTGCAAAAGTTGACATTGTCAATTAGCAGCCATGAGCCATTCTGCAGAGCTTTGACCAAGACACTGTCCACCCATTCAAAAGCTCCTCCTCCTATCCCTGGATTCATGTTGGAGACTGTTGTTAACAGCTGAGACAGTCTCTGTCCTAATACTGATCTCTTGCCTGGAACAATACGTGACATCATTAATTTTCAATAAGAGATTATACAAAATAGGAAATATTTCCCTAAAATTTCATTAGATGACTTATTTCTATAACTCACCAGCTTGAGCAGGATCAACCTTATCCAGATGCAACAGAATTGTCTGCAGCTGCTTTGCATGGTTGGTCAAAAGAGATATTACTTTTTCAGTAGAGACACCCTCGGCTGAAACATAATACAGTTATCATGTAACATTGCTAGGATAGTTAACATGGAAAGAAAATAAGAAACAGACTTTCTTTTTTTTCAATGTTATATTTTAATGTTATCCTGTTTATTTTAAAAGCAGCTAAATAAAAAATGTGTGCAAAACTCACCTGATGTGGACAGACTTGTATATTCAGCCCAGTCTCTTTCTAAGCTCTGAACCTTCATTGTTTGTCTTGGATCTTCATCAATAATACATTGTCTTTCTACTTGTCTAACAGCAATTTGAACTTGTGATGCCACTTCAGCAATATGTCTCCACACATCAGACTAAAAAATACATGTTAAAAGCAGACTTAAAGAATAGTCCAAGCAATTATATTATTATCATTATTTCAAAAAATTCTTTTTGTTTTACTATATGCTAACATAATGGACACACCATTAATTAAATGTATTTTTCCTCTTCTGTCAACAGGAAATCCTAAATCATAATGAGTATTTCCAACTGACACTTTAACATTGCTGAGAATGCACTGAAGCACTGGGGAAATAGCTGGGAAAGTGACACATCATGAAGGCAGCTTACACTTTACTGGAGAACAACTTGTATGATGACAGCGGAATGCTCTATGGCAACACATCCAACTACAGCCTGCACTCAACAGCAGAGGGAGCTCTCCTGTTTATCGTGGCAGTGGCGGGAGGCCTGGGGAATATATTTGCCATGACTGTCACACTGATATGTCCAACATTCAGACAGATGTCATCGGCATTTCTGTTCCACCACTGTCTTCTGGATGCCGTCAAGTCTGGATTTTGCATTCCCTTCGGGTACAGCCTTCTGCTTGGTGCCGACATTCCCCATTGTGATGTCCTGGGAGCTGGGTATATTCTGCTCATGACAGTGTCTGCGTACAACTTGCTAGCTTTGTTAATCAATGAAGAATACCAGTGTTCATTTTCAACAAGAAGAAACTATCACAAAAATGGTGATGGCTGCTGCATAGCTTTCGGCGTTGTCATTATTTGGTTTACAACAGTACTTCTCCACCTTGGGGTCGCCTTCTTACCTGGCAGTTCAGAGTACAGCAAAGATGTAGGAAACTGTGTTTATCGCTATGGGGTCACTAAAAATTATGTCATACACGCCCTGTGGGTAATTCTTGTCACGGGGGCCGTCATTGTGGCCGCAATCAGTTTCTTTCACTTCTACAAAAAACTCCGCTCAAGCGCAAACAGCCGCAAGTGGACATTCCTCCACAAGTCCTTATCTTCCTTGAGTCCCAATAACGCCATGTACAATGACCAGAGTGAAGAGGTCCACTACGAGTTCGATGACCTGGCTTCACAAAAGGCCCTCCTCCAGTCACGCCGCTACCTGCGGCGCATCTCCATCATGATGGGCATGGTCGTTTCCTTTGTGCTCTGCTGGTACCCACTGTTTCTGCTGACACTGTTTGATGTACACTACAAGCAGCCCCCACACATTTACAGGCTCCTCATGATTGTGGCATGGACACATCCCATCACGACACCCATTTTCTGTGGAATTATCTACTACGACACAGCAAAGGGAGAAAAGGTTACCAAAGATGTGTACACAAACGCCATACCCATGACCACCTCCAGATCAGGTGAGGCTATACGGCAGGAGATCAACAACATGCACAGGGCAAGCGGGGGCATAGGCTTTCATAATGAAAACTTCCAGTTCACCCCGCAGTTCACCCCCAACCATGTCAGGACCACCTCACTGAGGGAGCGCTACGACAGCGTGTCAGACAGTATACACAACGACAGCGTGGCTCCACAGTGTGAGACAATCATAAATTACAACTCGGAGGAAGGGGGCTGTCAGACACTCATCATGTAAATTAAGTGGATGCTTTCTTGAACATGAACAAGTAAATAACTGGTCTTACTCAAATCGATAAATGTATGATAGTAAGTACACCAACATTAAGAATATCAAAATGATCAAACATTTTTTTACATTTTTACAAAAACTCATTCAAAAATGATAAACTAGATAAAAATAAATATCATTTGGACAAGATTTTACTCTTCTATAATTTAGCATAACAATATATTTATAAAATATTGAAGTGGCTATAACCATAAAAAGTATTTTCAATTTTATCTATAAAGAGAGCAATTCGCAGATATAATAAAATATGGACAAAGACTTCACTAAGAACATTTTTCTGACAATGGGCTACAAATACAAAACATTGGTTTGCAAAAAAATAATAATACTAATAATAATTATAATAATAGAATAATTATACAAGCTTTACAAGCATCAGAAATAATTTATAAGTAACCCATTTTTAATCTTACATTTATTTTGACTAATCTTTTGTTAATTTAAATTATTTTAAAAATAATTAACTTTTGAACAATGATTAACTGGTGTATGTTATCATTCTTACTGTACCTATACATTTTATTTGTGTGGATTTTTATGATGCTCAACAGTGGTTACCATGTTAATGTGATGTTGCAATTTATCTAAATTTATATCTCAATTCAATCTACTTGATGTAACATGTAAAATGTTTGACCCACTTTGTACTTTTACTAGATGCTAAAGACTGCTAAAGACTATCTACTTGATGACTGTAATCCTGCCAAAAAGATAAAAAATTATTTACAATAAACAAATGTACAACAATAAAGAGAAGAGACAGCACAACAAAACCAACCTGCTCAAAACCTCCAAGAAGTTCTGTTGTATCCATAGAGCTGTTCATTGGCAGCACAACAAGTGGGTGCCCAGTCAGCTGAGCCAGTAGTTTCACCAAGCTTGTCTTGCCACAGGATTGGGGACCAAGCTTTGAACAAAAGTTTATTAAAAACATGTCAATATTTTTACACAGGGGATTTGAGAGTTTTCTTATAATTTTAGAATTTAAACAATTAGTAGCAAGATAATTTGATGATAATATCAACTCACAAGGATTGCAAGCCAGCCCATCTCAATGCATTTAATCAGTGACTCCAGTGGTTCAAGACTATGGTGAAGAGCCAACATCACACTGCTAGAATCAATGACAGTGTCACTGTTTCTTGGTATGAAGGAATGCCCAGCCTGGAGTGTTGACTGCCCAATAAAAAGCTTTCTTGAAGATTTATAAAGAGGGTACTGGTTTCCAAGGACTGAGTTGTAGAGTTCTTCCACCTGACATAACAGAAACAAAGCGTTATGTTATGTCTTGCTTGTTTTTATAGCTATTAATTAACTTAGAATTTTGTCAAATTTTGTATTCTTGTCATGATGCAAGAAAAATTTTAAATGTGCTTTTTATGTGCTACTTGATAAAAATATTAAAACAAAGGCCAATTAAATAAAATTGAGAAAATGTTCCATCCTTCTGCTTTGATCAAATGTGGTACAGGGCAAGTAAAAACATTATCAAATTCAAAAATTATTTAATATTTTTTCAAAATGGTAATGCAGCAGTTTATAAAAAAAAATTATCAAAATTAAGAAGGCAATAGAAAGAATGACTGAGAAGCGTACTGACCCAGATACCTGGGAAATTGCTAGTATTAGCACACTTGGCATATAAACGGGGAAAATAATGGGTCTGTGTTTTTATTTTTTTTAAAAAGTAATTTAAAAAAAAAAGTAATCTATGGGGAGAAATGAAAAAAGTGAATACAAATAAATAGTACATCATTTTATTGTAAATTTACCTGAATTAACTAACAATACAAGACTGACTAGACATTTATGCAAAAAGGTAAATGAAACTGCAAAGCTCTGGAAAAAAAAGTACTAGCAGTAAATTTTGTTTAATTATTTGTCTTAGCAATATGCATTTGTTTTGTTATCACCTTGGCACTTTCTATTTACAATTAAAATTTTATTTCACTGGCTGATGAAGCCATTGGTTTAACTGAAGGAAGGTTAGGATGGTATCGTCATAATAATGATTAAATATTTATTAAAATAATATGCATTGGTTGGTATCAGAAAAATGAAAAACTGCTACAACTGCTACCAACCAGCAACCAACGACAATAAAGACCTATAGCAAAGCCCCCTTCCCCCGTTTGATTTTCGTTATGTTTATGGGTTGGGGCAGTGGTTCTCAACTTGTGGGTCACAACACCCCAGAGGTTGACTAAAAAATGTCAGAGAATTTTCATTACTGAGGGTTAGGGGTGTGTGTGTGTGTAAAATGTGCACTTTTTCTTAATTGAATTTTCATTTCAAAATTCAAATATTATTTCATAGACCGGATTAGTTTCTTATTGTTACTAAATCATTTTTTTTTTAAACTATGATTCATTCAGCTAATTTAATATAAATATTTTGGCAGTTTCTTTTCCTTTTTTACAAAATAACATAATGTTTTTTTATTCTTTGTTTAATTTTTTTAAAATTTTGTGTAAACTTACAATTGGGCAACTTCCCTGCAAAACTACAACCAGGAGTGTGAATTAATCAAAAATTTTCTGGGGATCGACTTACAGAGCTCACTTAATAAAACCCTTGAACCTTTTCAGCCCTTATTTCTGCTTCCCTCCACCCCTGATCAAAATTACAGTAACAACACCTATTATCTACAAAAAAAGCTCTCCCCCCCCCCACCCACCACCAACCGTTTTCTCAATTTCAAGGAATAATTCTGGTAAATATTATATAGGGGTCGCTGCACTAAAAAAGTTGAGAAACGCTGGGTTAAGATTAAATAATTAAGCAATTTTTTTTTTTGAAGCCTTCAACTTTGATGCCTCGTGATCGCTACTGGTTCTATACATGAAATTTTAGCATCCCCAATCAGGTGTAACACATTTTAGAAAAGAGAAGATAACTCATTTTTTTAACACCCAGACTCAGACACGCCTGTTATTTTCTCAAAATAACTGTAAAAAAACTGCACCCGGCTAAGCTCTAATAAAAAGAACCTTCTAAATTGAGTTACTTTTATAACAAGGATTCCATTTATTTTAAGCATGGAAAAAACGTTATTTTTAATTAGCGTATCTTTCACTTTGCTAAAACATCTAAGCATTTAAAATAATCAATAATAAAAAGGAATAAACACTTTTAATAAAAGGCGATCTTACTTTAGCTTTGTCTGTAGCTGATCTCATTCTATCAGTGTAGATGAGGCCAACATAGTGTCCTGGATTTAAGCTGAAGTCTGCCTGGAGATATAAAATTTCATTACAAATTAAATAAGATATTTAATTAAAAATCTGACAATTTAAAAAAAAACTTCCTTCACAACACATAAATGGAAATAAAGCTCCAGTACATAAAGTAATAAAAAAAATATCTTTTGTTAAAGGATGACAGAAAAATAAATTAGTTAATAGCACATTGAAATACTGATGGATAAAACATCTATTTTGGTTTTTTAAAAAATTAAGACTTTTCATTCACTTGTAAAATGAACTTGAAACAAATAAAGATATATAATTTCTGAGCAATTTTTTAAAATGAATTTTTAGTTGAAAAGCTTGAATTTAAGGTTAACTTGATGGTTTTAAAGCATTTATACATAGCTTGAATATCATAAGCATGTTTAGATACCTTAAAAAAAATGTTCAATCTGCTATAACTCACCTGGTTTGCTTTAATCAGGTCACACCATCTAAAGAGATCTCGAAGATTGAATTCCCACGGAGAACCTTTTATTCCCCACAGTTTCTTTACCATTGTCTGCTCATAAATCTGGCAAAATAGAAGTCAATTTAGTTAAAATCTCTAAGTAACTATTTTTTAGTCATTACTTCTATTTTTACAAGAACAGCATTTTATTTTTAAACAATTTAAGCACTTTAACTTTTTTTAAGTTGGCTATTAAAAGGCATTTTGATATGTTTTTAAAAATCTCTAATAAATGCAATGCAGTTGAATGTGGCAACAATACACTTCATCAATATTTTTTTTTTTTTTTTTTAAAAACCTTTGAGTTAAAGTCAACCATAAGAGTCAACATTTCCTCAGATAAGTTGGGGTACATTGTCTTTGTGATGAAAATTAGGTCTTCTTTAGACAGAGGATCCACATAGACCTAGCAAAGTAGAAAAATAAAATTTAAAAAAATTTAATGAAACATTCTTATTTATAAATACCTTTAGCTATGATTAAATACTATTAAAAAAAGTATGCAACCTTTTTCACTCATTCATTTACTTCTCTGACACAACTGTTAATTTGTTAAAATAATGTCAAAATTCATCTGTAAGAGACTTAAATGTGGCCAAATTTGAATTAACCAAGAAATACAAAGTTAAATTATCTAATTAAAAGTTAACAAAAATTCACCTGGGTGAATCTGTTAAGAAAAGAACGAGGCAATCCCTTTCTTCCTCCACCTTGAGAGAGTGGGTTCTGACAGGCAAAAACACAAGTTTTTTCATGCTGAATGTGGAAAGACTTGCCCAACTCTGGAATATATACTTCTGCACGGTGATCAAAACAGGCATTGAGGCCTTCAAGAACAGACTGTGATGCTAAATTCAGCTAAAAATTACAAACAAAAAACATTGTTAATGCTTTTTAATCAACTTTATTCCTGAAAACTAAAAATGTACATTATAAAGATATATTAAATCCCTAAGTGGTCTTTCCCTGTTCAGTTAACATTTACATGCAGAAAGCTGTTGATTTAGACTGTTGATGGTAACTAGGTCAGAAATTGTCTGCTGGACTCTAATTCCTATACCTCATCAAGAACAACCCAATGACCAGCTTTGAGGGCCTGAAGAAAAGGTCCATCTCTCCAGGCAAACATACCACCTTGACCACCTTCCACTGGCAAGTCAGCTCCAAACAGGTCAGTTACATCCTGCCAATCAAAATAGCATACAAGATAATAAAACAGCCACAAGATATTTTTAAAAAAACGGTCCTAAGGTAAAAACAACAGTCACAGGGAAAAAATACTGATACAAGATAAAAAAACAAATTTTGTTTTAAAACTGTACAGCTTACCGTCTGCTCAGAAAGATTTATTCTGATGAGCTTTTTACGGGCCATTCTTGCAACTGCTGCTACAAGACTTGTTTTGCCCACTCCAGGTGATCCCTCTAGGAGCAAAGGACGGGGCAGCTGGAGACCCCTGAGCAGTTTTTGGGCATTAATGCATGTTGTAGGAGCCTCGAATGCAAACATTTCATCAGCTGCGCAGACAACAGGCTCTGAAAAAAAAAAAGAAGTTAACATTTTTTATTTTTTTAAGTCTATAAAATGTGGCGTAAACAAAATTCAATGATATCAAGATTTGTATCATATAAAATCTCCAGTTTGATAGTTACCTCTCTTGATGGAAAAAGGAGCGATTGTCAAAGAATTTTCAGTAACAATAAGGGATTTCTCTACTCCTGATCTATCTAACAGAAGTCCACACAGGTTCAAATTTATTTCACGACCCATTAGTCTGGATAGTTGTCTTTGAAGGAAATGGAAACACAAAATTCTGGAATCCTTTGTGTTAGCCTCTGAACTGAATGTTGCTGAACCTGGAAAGAAATAAAATTAAATAAATACATAGACAAAATAATGAAGTACTTTACTTGTAAAAGATCAAATATTGTGAAACTTCCTAAATGATGCCTTTTTCCTATAAAAAAAAAAAAAAACAACAAGATAACAAATTATCATTAACCAACTAGTCATAATGCTAATAAAATGTTATCTAACTTAATAAGAATGAAGGCATATATTTTTTCATGATTCCATTACAATATCAAGTGTAGCTTTCGGGGTCTCATGATGATGAGTTGTTAGTCATCTTTATATGGATATTCTGAAGTATTTATATATTTTTTTCAGTACAGAATTACTGATGGATTATTTCTCATCGATCCTTGCATACACTGCACAAGAAAATCTTGTGCAATAATCGGTCTTATCAACCATCTGCTGCATCCACAGAAAAAAATCAGCCCTAACACCAATTAGATGATTTAAGTGGTCCTCATTGATTCAAGTGATGAACTAAACTAACAACATTCTCATCTCACACTATAACAGTTAACAAGTTACGGTAAGAAAATCACTATGTAAAAAACCTACCAGCACCCAAGCTGTCAATAAGAATCAAACAAGCCCCATGGATGTAGGAGATGAGAGGGTCAAGGTTGCAAAGGGATGCTCCATCTGTTTCCATGTCAACATCCTTATCCTCATTCTCATTCCAATTTGAGGAACATGTGTTGATGAATTGTACCCAACTTAGAATGTCTCGAATACTCACTGTAGTTCTAAATGTGAACATTAAAAAATACAAATGAATGTTTCTAAATTCTCTCATCCAATAAAATATATACCTTTTCTATGGTTCTAATGTATAACTAACAAGAAGATATAATGTCTGATTAAAAAAGGGTTACCTTTTCCCAACATCTGTACTCATAAACCACTCAATGAATTCCATGATGGCATGACCAAACCCACTATTACCATCAGGGGTTTTGTATAGTTGAAGACTAGATTTGATGTTTTTCTCAATGACAGACACAAGATCATCATGGTTATAAGATTGAGGGCACCAGATCTCTGTGAATCTGTTTCTTAAGGCAGGGGAGAGCTGAAATGTATTTTTAAAATAGGAATGTTGTTATTCAAAGCATTGCAGGAGAGTAAAAAAAAAAGGCTGAACTTAATATAACACTATACATATAATAATTAAGTTAGTCTTTATTTCAAGAGTCATCACTCTGTATTACAAAGTAACAAACTTTACCTCTTTCTTGCCAAAGTCTCCACCGGGATTCATGGTACCAAACACATGGAAGTGTTCTGCAGCTTTCAATGTCTCTATCTCTGATGAAGAATCTCCACCTCTTTCTGCTAGCAAAATTGTTCTTTCTGGTTCTAGGACACTGAAAATTAGATACGTTGAATAAAATAAACATTTAAGTGAACTAGACACAAAATATATAGATAAAAAGTCAGTGTATGACAAAACAAAGATGTGTTTATTTCAGGAGGAAATATAATTAAAACTTAAAAGCAATTTTGTGCACATAATGAGGCATTAAGAGGAAAACTTAGGCTATTTCCAAAGGCACTATTTCATAAACCCCTTTTCTTATAGCAAAATATGACACCCACCTGTTTAATCTCTCCAACACAGAATCATCAGCCAAGGAAATTTCATCAATCAGAAACATGGCCCCTTCTTTCATTGCTTTAACTAGAGGTCCATCCTTCCATTCAAATAGTTTGTGCTCTCCATTCTCCTAGTGAAATAAAGATTTACATGAGATACACTAATCATCGGTAAACTCTAGTTTGATGCGAAACATAGTTTACTGCAAAACAAATATAAATGGAAGTTCAAAGCATGTCATAAATCTTTGACTTAATACACTCACTGAGTCATCATGATTTCTCACTGGTCTTAGGCCCCCCAGGAAATCTGCACTTTCTGTATGCATGTGGCAGTTGATGCTGTAAAGATCTCTTCCTTGCATGGCTGCATACAACTGACAGACTGTTGTCTTACCAACACTGCAAAAGAAGCACTGCTTTCTTAGTGATAAAGTCAAACAAGGCAAAAAGTTTTCATAAAAATTCACAACTTTTAGGAAGCAAGAAGAGATTAACATGTTCAGAGACTTACCCAGTATCTCCAACAAGCAGGATGGGCTCCTTAAATCTGATGGCCTGACCAATCAAAACAGCTAATCTGCGCATACTGTAAGTCCACACTATATGCTGAAACTCAGGGAGTTTCTGGTTCATAACATCAGTCAGCATGGCCGCCACAGGAGCTGATGTTGATGGTGTGGTATTAAATAGTGAATCTACTTGTAACTTTCTTTTTAAATTTTTTTCAAGGACTTCCTTAATGATGACCTCTTCTTCCTGTTTCCTTACCCTACCGGCAAGTAACAAATACCCTGAAAATAAATAGATTTTTTGAAATTCAATAAGCATTTTGGGATAGAGTTTACAGTTAAGAGATATGTAAAGATTGAAAGTAGGATTTAAAAATGTAGATTGTGAAACTATATATTGTCTGCATTTTCATTTACCATTCACATTGTTAAAGTTGTTTTTTTGTTTTTTTTTCAAAATTTAAAGCAGCCCAAGTCCGATATTATTCAAAGTGGTAAAACAGATATTGTTATTTAATAATTTGACATGCATAAAACATTTCTCTTAGAGTTGGTTTTACTTTTAAAAAAAAGATAAGAATCCAAATCCCTGATTACAAATAGTGCAGTGAGATTTTTTATTTGATACAAAAATAGCCCTTTAGTAGGTAAATGTAGAAATTTAATCTAATGCTACGTTGCCTAGTCAGTGACAAGTTGACCTAACAAGGATACAGATAAAGCTTTGCTGTTATCTGAAAGCTTCTTCAAACCTAAATATCTTATGTTGGTATATCTTGTACTGCACATCTTGATCCAAAGCTTAATGTAACTGTTGATTACTCGGCATTTCAAAGCCCGTAAGAATGGGAAAATAAAACTAAAAGAACTGCTAACCATGTTCAGCTAAATGCTGATCCCAGTCATAAAACTTCTCTCCCTTTCCAGCCTCAGGACAATTGTATCTCAAAGCCCATCTGAACAAATCTCTAAGTGTCATGAAACCATGCTTGCCAGAAAAAATGCCAGATCCTCTGCGGCGTGTCTGAAATAGATATAGAGATGCTAAAATTCAACATATCCAAAAAAATTAGCCAAAGTTTTGCATAGCCACAAAACTTTTATCAATATTTTATTTAGAAGTAATTAATTTTTTAAAATGTTAATTCTTTAACTGAATAAAATTAAAATCCAAACTATCTATTACCTGTAGTTGCAACATAACTGCCACCAATTTCTTTGCATAAGACAAAGGAATCCCACACCTTTCATGCAGAATAGTTTCAAGTTCAGATGGTGGAATTTCATCAAAGTGAAGTTCAATGAATCTGTTGCGAAAAGCTCTTGAAAGGACCTGAAAAAAAAGTTCTTAGTTTGTTTCTAATAACATAAAAACTAGTTTCTTTTAACGCAAATTGGTGTTTATCGGAACAAATTATGTCTAGATATATTCGGATCAAGAAAAACTGTCAATGTAATTAAATGAACTTTTACCTAGATTTTGCATTAAGTACAAATTTAAATGGTCTAGTAATAGATTATTTTCATACATCAAAATTCAGACTGCCAAATTGAGTATTTTGGATATTTTTGAGAATTACAATGCAAATATTTTTGCATTTATAAAAGTACAAAAATCTGACTATTTGTGTTGAACTACCTTTCTTCCACCATACATTCCTGGTGGGTTCTGAGTGGCAAAAAGAATAAACTTAGGGTGAGCATGAACCATTTCTTGTGTTTCTGGAATAAACAGTTCTTGATTATCATCCAGAAGCTGAAAGAAATAAAAACAAAAATAATTGTTTTAACTATTAAAAACTTTTAGATAAAATTCTGTTTATCTAACAAAATAATAATATCCAAGAATATTTTTAAATGTATTTCTGGCACACATATATTCACTTACCCTATTGAGTGCCTCAAGTACATCTGTAGGAGCCAGGTTGAGTTCATCAAGTATGACCCAGTGACCTTTTCTCATGGCTTCCACCAACACTCCTATTTTTTATGAATGAGTAAAAAAAATTGTTTAATCAAAAGTCTTATTTGTGACCTACAGATTTTTTTATAAGACATGGG
Organism: Lymnaea stagnalis; assembly: GCA_964033795.1. Classification (NCBI taxonomy): domain Eukaryota; kingdom Metazoa; phylum Mollusca; class Gastropoda; family Lymnaeidae; genus Lymnaea; species Lymnaea stagnalis. The sequence continues at coordinate 360,960 of CAXITT010000177.1, read as the reverse complement.
ATAAGAAAAATGTGTTACCTTCTTTAAAAACCAGCTTTCCATGTTCATCGGCTGCATAACAGCCAATATACTCTTGTAAATCTGTGTGCTCATGATTGTTTACCCTAACACAAACATTGCCTGTCAACTGGGCCAAGTATGTTATCAAGCTAGTTTTTCCTACTGACGTTTCACCTTGGAGCAGAACAGGATGTCTCCTAGTGGGCAAACAGAAATATTATTTTTTATCCTGTTATCACATTCAATAAATTTGCAAATAAATATCTGTTATTCATTAATAATTTTTGTAAACAAGTATCTTGTTATTAGATAATAAATATGTATCATAGTTACTGTTTAACTGACCACATTTGTATGTGTTAACCAAATATAGTATTTATTGTAATGATTGTGTAATTAGCTGAAATAAAATCTTATAATCACCCTGCAGAAACCACTCTAGCCAAGTCTTTGAGATTAAGTTTTACGGATGGTGTGACTATGTAGTTTGAAGGAACGGTTGGTTTCAGCAGGCCCCTTGAGATCCAGTAATCTGCCACATTAACCCAATCAAGATCTTCTCCATCTGGCCTAGGCAATTTCTGACCCAATACAGCTTTGATTGCAGAACCACTCAAGATGTGTTTGCAAATAAGATCACTGACTATAGGATGTGACGAACGGTCAAGCTGAGTGAGGAAGCTCAGACAAAAGCCCTGTGTTTAAAGGCCATGTTAGATTGTTAGTTAATAAAGTGAACTCTAAGTTATTAAAAACTATAAATTTTAAATTACAAAATTATTTCAGATTCATAAGTAACACAATTTAAAACAATTAAGTAATTTTTTTAACACGCTTTCTTGTGAAAAAATAACTTATGTAACAAAAGGAATATCGTATTGTGAATGCTTTAAAAAAATTAAATATTATAATGTAAACTTTATCTAATTAGTTCAAAACATATATCCATACTCTTGTTTAATTAAAGAACACATTTACCTCGTACAGAGATCGGGGTACACTCCTACATGAATTCCTAGCAGAGAATCTAAGAGCCCGGCACAATGTTCGTAAGCTGAAAAGGTAAAAATTACATGTAATAATGAAGAATAATCTTGAAAGCAAGTTTCTAAATAATTACCATTGTTCGTTTGTAACCCAAAATAAGGTGGGTGAGAAAATTTTATTAAACCGATTATAAATTATATTGTTTAAACCCTTTTATTAAAGCTGACATTTGAAATTGTAAAATAAAGGAGTTTTACCTTTACAGCCTTTTTTTGCCAACAAATTTCCCATGAGCAAATAATTTTTTTCTAGTTTCAGGTAAGAATATTTTTAAAAATCACAAAGTGATCCAGATACCTTTGTCTATTTTTAGGTTTTTGAGAACTGAGTGGGAATATTTTCAGTTTCTAAACAGATTTTATTTTTAAAATATTTCTGCAGTTTTTAAGCTTGATCAAATCTTCAAAAGTTAACTTACAATAAGTCAAAAGAACACTGAAAAAAAGTAACAAAAAAAAAACAACAAACAATGACATTGATTCAGACTGACCTGAAATGTGGTTTGTGTCCTGTGCCATCTGTAAGCTTTTCTGAAGGGTCTCCTTTGATGCCTAAATAGAAATTGACAATGCCTGACACCTGTTTTGAGGTTAGTGACAAGCCAGGCAAATAATCCCGAACTAAAGTGGCAAGATCTTTGGGACAATCTAGTTCTTCAACATAAAATTCTGTGAATCTAAAAATAGCACAAGGAAAAATAATATGAGGAATCCAAATTCAATTAAAAGTAAAAATAAAAGAATCATGAATAAAATTCTACTAGACAGCTCATGCTAAAAGGGACCAGAATAACTAAATTATATGATATTACATTGGTAAATATCAGTAAAAACTAATGAAAAATTAAATAGCTTTAGGCATAAATACAAGTAAGTTCAGAACAGAATAATAAGTATCCATCTACGCATTATTATCTAGGATACAACGAACAAAGCAGTCAAAAATATAATCAATGTAACAAGACTATTGATTTGTTGAATACCCACCGATTTCTAATTCCAACTGGAAGGTCTTTCTTTCCCACATCTGTGGCAGGATTCATACAAGCAAATAACCTGAATTCTGGGTGTCTTTTAATGGGCTCTATGTCTCTGTAACAATGAAAAACAGTTTTTATAGTGCACTCATAAGGTATCCATAATAAAATAATGTTTCTTAAAACAAAATTATTTACCTTAGTACATAAACAATGAAAATGCAAATCATAAAAAAGAATTTTTATTTTAATTTAAGAAAAACTCAAAACAAATTTATCCACCACAGTAAGATATATAACATTATTAATAAAATAACATGTAAAAGAATTCAAGAATATACATGCAGAGATAACTGATTTGTTATAACATGTGTCTTAAACAAAACTTACCCTCTCTCTGTCAAAACAACTGAACCAGACACACTCTCTAAAAGTCCACTCAGACATTCCAGTGTCTCAGCAGCAGCTAAATTAATTTCATCTAACAGCACCCAGTCTCCATTACGCAATGCTTTCACGAGAGTGCCCTAAATACAAAATAGAAATTTAATACATCTGGGCAAGACCAAAAATTTTTTAATAAAATCGCTCCGCATTTTCTCAACCTAAAATTAAATAAATGTTACTGAACTTACTTCGATAAATGAAAAAGCCAAAACATTTTCTGCCTCCCTAATCTGCAGCCTCAGTTCATGGATCCTGACCTTGACCTTACTCCACTGATTGTATTCTTGGCTCCCTTAGTGAGAAAAAACCCCATACATTTCATGCATTATTTTATTGTTGGGGGTAAAATTGTAAGTATCCTTTATTTTATTTTCAAACAAAGTGTCTCTCTTTGAGCAAAGAAAAATTAGACATTTACATCCATCAAATAATAATAATAATTTAGCATTATATCACCATAATATAGTTATAACTTTTTGGGAAGTACCAGTACATAGAAAAAAAATATTCTGGATTTCTTTCAGCAGAAACTTGCTAACAGTTAAGATAACACCCATTTGCCTCATGATGGTTAAGTACAATGGATTTCAGCAAGTTATTTTGACCTGGTTGGCATAAAAAAAGGAGTTTTTTTTCTCTTCCCAAATGACAGTTTCATTACGGACCTTAAAAATCTATTCCAACTAGCTACTAACCAGCTGGAAAGAAACCAGGCCAATTAAAATACCCTTCCTCTTGGGAGAAAAGTTAATTGTGTCAAAGGGGACAAAAACATGTTTAATTTACCAGATATTTCAACTTAACCATAAACATTTATCAGACTATAGATGTAAAAAGATTTACCTAATTCATACTTCTTTAGAGCCTTATCAACAGGTGCTTCTATCAAGGACAGAAGATCATTCCAGCGTTTTTTTGAGAAGAGTGTCTAAAATTATTAAAAAAAGACTCATGATTTATAAATTTTTGTGATTTTTAGAGATTTTTTAAACCATCCTACACAACACAATAAATTTCCTTCACTAACGTAATAATGACAATAATTTAACAAGAACAAAGCTAATCAGGCTAGATTTATTTTAATGGGAAAATCAAGGTTGTACAAGAAATTGCATCAATCTCAATATCTAATCATTTAAATTTGTTTTTTTTTTACCTGGATGTGGGAAAGAAATTTTTCATTTTGTGCTCTTGAGAATGAGTTGCAAAAAAGAGTTTCAAATTCTTCTCTAAGTGGCATGATGACAAATTTCAAATCAACTGGTTTAAAGCTAAATGAAACAAGAAGATGTTTATACATTAAAAAATATATATTTAAAAAATTATTGTGGTTTATTTTTATAAGATTCCCAAGGACAAGCTACAGCCCAGTTTAACATGCAATTTATGTAACCTTAATTTTTATTTAGACTAAAATCTAAAATTATATCTAAAATTTATGTAATTATTAAATTGATAATTACCCGCCCAGAAGGTCTGTGCTGTCACTTTGCTGGTTTAGATTAATAACATGTAGCCTATGACCTAAAAAGAGTAATGATGTTAATTTATTTTTTAATATGATTATCCTCATCAGGAGATTATTTAAGGCAACCTAAGCACTAGTTTCAAGTTTTAGATTTGTTTATACATTGGATATCACGTCTCTTCTTCTTCTTCTATATCGTAAGGGCCCACGATCAATTTATTGATCAATTTGGCTCCTATGCATGTAGATGGGATTTGCAATGTTTCTGTTACTGGTGGTGATGAGGAAATCATGCACTAGGGGTTTGAAGGCTTGAGGCAATAGACACAAATGTGTCTAGTGTTGTCGCCTCAACTGTTCCTTTTGAAAGATTGTTCCAGTCCCTGATTGTCTTGGGCAGGAATGAGCAGCTCCTATACTGGCTTCTTGCTGGTATGAGCCTGAATTGCCTGTCATGGCCTCGTCGCTGTCTATGGGGGAGAGGGACGAGTTTCTGTTTAATACTGGAACAGTGGACCAGCCCATTATTTATCTTGTACATCATGGAGAGCCTGGATTGTCGTCGTCGTTTCTCCAATGGTGACCAGCCTAGTGTTTCTAGCATGCTGCCAACACTAGAGGTATTCCTGTAGCGGTTTAGGACAAAGCGTGCTGCTCGTCGCTGGACCGCCTCCAACCTGTCAATGCTCTTCTGGGTAAATGGGTCCCAGACTGAAGATGCATAATCTAAAATCGGACGGATAAAGGCTTCATATGCTCTTTCTTTCACACAGGAGTTGCCAATCTTTAGATTTCGCCTTAAGAACCCTAGGGTCTTGTTTCCTTGGTTACATACATTGTTAATATGCTCGTCCCAGCGGACCTCTCTTTGAATGGTAACACCCAGGTACTTTACGGAGGAAACTGGCTCAAGTATATGGCCGTGCAGTTCGTATTGGTAGTGTAGAGGAGTACAACTTCTAGAGACTGATAGTGTCTGGCACTTGGCAGGGTGAAATTCCATGTCCCAGCTCATCTCCCACTCAGCTAACAGATTGAGATCCTGTTGTAGCTGGTCCTGGTCAGATCTGTTGGCGATCATCCTATACACTGCTGTGTCATCTGCGAACAGTCTTGCCTGTGATGTCAGTTTCTCGGGTAGGTCATTAATGTATGCTAGGAACAAACAGGGGCCCAGGACTGATCCCTGGGGGACCCCTGACTTCACATTGACGTCTTCAAAGAATCAGTGTAGGAAGACATTAAAAGCTATCATTCATAAAAAAATTAAAACCACTTTATTATTCTGACCCATTGGTTGGCAGCATTTTTAATATCCTTAAAAGCGTTCCTACCTAAATGATGCGCCAAAAACTGAACAGTAGAAGTCTTTCCTGTTCCAGTTTCTCCACACAACAAAACTGGTTCATTGCGTTGAATGCAAACAGAAACTTTTTCCAACAGGACTAATGAAGATCGTGTGTAGGAAAACACAGGAGCAGGTTTACTGTAGAATCAGAAATAAATAACCCAAGTTAATGCACCTTAAAAGAAGTTCAATGTAACTCACCATAGCCTTTATTGTTTGTCTATAAATACTTTCATCTATTTTTTTTTCTTAATTCTTTCTAAAGCAAATCAAGTTTATGCATGTTAAGAAACTTTTATTTTTAAAATGGAATTCTATTTACTTAGGAACAAACAGTAACAACAGGTCAAAACATTTGTATTCTCACCTTATCAAACTATTTAACTTAAGCTTTTGTCTTTTCAACTTGGCTCTTCCTATTTCAAGAAAACTTGTTGTCTCTTGTACTCCTGGTTTGTGCTCTGCACAAAAATATTTAGCCTGAAAAATACAAAAATATTTAGCCCGAAAAACAAACAAAAATCATATCTACGCACAAACTGCAGAAAAGAACAGGTAATGTATATCATTAAAGACTTGAGACTTAATTATAATGCAAACACAAACACTAATTGAATGCATGTATACAGATATGACAACAACAAAAAACATGATGTAGAAATATAACTTCAGTTTATCCAATCTAGGTATTACTCACCCTATCCTCAGTAATATTTAACTTCACACCAATGGCTGTTGCCAATGAAAGTCTCATGTTTGGTTTAGAGAGACAAGAAACAAAGCAGTCCAGTGCTTCAAGAAATACTTTCAAACCCTGTGAGGATTCAGTATGATCAAAGTCTACACTTGAACGGCTACACCAAGTCATTAGGTCTCTGAAGACAGAAGGAAAGGTTTTCCTGTTTAGTTATTGAGGGATAAATGCTTTTATTTGGTCTTTAAATGAATAATAAAGAAATATCCCTTTCCTACCATATATCACCCCCTCATTCTCACTATTTACAGTGTTTGTGGGGTACAGAATGAATTGTAAAATATCATTTGAAATTTTGAACATACCTTGTGGAGATCAGCCTGCCATCAAGAGAAAGAAATTTCCCATGAGTAGATGATTCTCCATGTTGGTCTATTTCTCCCATGTTGTGTCTACCAGCAGACAACAGAAAGTAAATGTTCAAAAGTTTGTCTGCGACAGGTGATAATGCAGAAAATTTCACTGATATAACCTGTTAGAAAATTAATGGCAGATATTGGAATAAAATGATAAAAATGTCTTTCTTTCACCATTTTATCTTCATTTTATTCATTCTTTTGCAATGCTGACGGTTTAATATGCTTGCCTACCAATGAACTAAATGTTATCAACACATAAAAGCTCGAAATAAATCCAATTGAAAATAATTATTTAAGCAGTCTAAAGAACCAACTTCAATTTTTAGGCATGGGTCAAAATAATAACATCATAAATCATTAAAAGTCTTGGAATACACATTTATCTACATATGAAAGAAGTTAACGTCTAGAGAGATTTCTAATGTAAGTAACATTTAATAAGCAAATAAATTAATGATCATAACAAAATGATCTACATCAAGCATAACTAGGCATTAATCATATAAGGGTCAGAAAACCTAAAATGAGGTAAAAAAACATCTATAAAATTAATTTACTTTCAAAAGGTATTAGGATTTACTAATCTTTTATAGAGTTAAAAAAAACAAACATCTGTATGAAACTGTTTCAAAGCCACAATGGTAAGCAAATAAAATCTAAGATTACTAACCTCTTTCAGCTCATTCCTAGATAAGGGCTCTACATTGATTATTGTGCATAATTTTTCCAGCACAGCAGAATTTCCTCCTTTTTGTTGATGAATACCTTCTAATGAGCTCACAAGTCTGGTTGAAATAGAGAAATATATGTAACTAAAAGTTAGCTAAATGTATGAAATATAATAAATATTTTTACAAAGTCCATACTATATACATCAGGTACAAAACAAATGGAATTTTCCGCTGATAAGATGAATAGGAAAAATGTGTAACAAGTCTACTGAGGTGTCCATTGATACAGAATCAAATTAGCCCCACTTATGAAAAGTGTGCACTTTGAAATGAACAGTGGCGTATTTTTATGACCTTTCCTACATACCTTCTGGTTGTGAATAACTGAAAGCCTGGAGACACTTTAACCTCATCCCCATGACCTGGAACCGATAGTGTTCCCGTTTCTGCCAATGCCACCAACAAAGATAAGACATCCATAGGAGCGGTGTCAACATCCTCCAGCAACACCCAGCTTCCTTCTACAACAGCTTGAGTAAGTACACCAGCCCTCCACACAAATTCTCCAGGGACCTCTGTGCTGCAGTATGTCCCAAGCAAGGCCTGTGCACAAAATAGTGGTAGACTATTTATTTTCAGTCTGGTAAAATGAAATGTTAATTTAATGATAGATCATTCTGAACATATGGATTCAGTGTCTTTAATAGAAATTAATAAAACTTACTTTGCTATCAGTTTGATCCCCTAGTTGAATCTTTATCAGATGCGGCACTTTGTGGCGACCAGTTAGCCTACCCAGATGCTCAACTAGAGAAGTTTTTCCACAACCAACTGGGCCCTGAAGCATCACAGGCTTATGACAAGATACAGCCAAGGCCAAACTACGAAGATGTTGTCGTGTAGATGGAACAAGGACCAAAGGACTATGTGCCTGTAAAAATGTCAAAATGCTTTTTGTGTTCTTGATCTCATATATATTTTCCAAAAAAGAATAATTTAAACACTACAGGAATACTTTACTTTGCTTGGATTAACATAGAGACATATAATGAATTATCTCACTTAATAAACATCAAGATAAGGTATTATAAAAATAATTCATGACATACAAAAAACATCGGAAAGTAACAATATTACTTTTAAAATATGCATCAAAAATGTGTATTCTTAAAATACTACTTCATGAAAATTCTAATAAAATATTTTGACCAGCTTTCACAGAACTGTACATGTGTAATCCAATCAACGTAAAAAAAATGTATTTTTGGTTCACTTATTAACAGCTTATTATGTACAAACCATATCATCTGGTTCAGCTGAACTTATTTTTGGCAGAAGTATTTCCATCACACTAACAACTGATGTGCTCAGGTCACTCATCACCAAATTCTGCCTTGTGTGTGTTTGTTGTGAATCCACATTTTCTACTTGCATTGCCCCACTTGCTGTCATTAACTTCTCCAGGTTGTGGAGTTTTTCAGACTCCACCCTTTAAATAAAGGGCAAATATTTAAAATGTATTCAATTTAGACTGAACACACAGCTAAAAAATTACCCGTGATAAGGCCCTTACATCATTCATTTGCTCATTCTTTCCTCACATCAATTCATTTAATTTATTTGCAAGTACACACTTTATATCCACACTAGATGGGGCAACACAGCCATTTTACACAAGTGTAAAATACAGGAAAAGGTGCAAAATCTGTTTTTTTAAAAAGTGCACGTGATCACTTGCAAAATAAAAGGATGAAGAGTTTTAAAAAATTCAAAAGATAATGTCATTGTTACTGCAAAATCTTTTGTTGAGGGAATAGCCTTAAATAACCATTTAAAAGGGGTAAATCTGTATTAAGTTTCTTTAGAGGGCAGACAATGTCCCTTTGAGGATTATTATATACACGTAACGCATGGAGTAAAATGCCCCTTCTGTCCATGTGACTTTTTGCAGCGGAACGGTGGAACATAAAATTATAAGAAGATAAACTCAATAACTTTCTCAAGACATACTATATTGATTCCCTTATAAATTCGAACAGTGGAATCTGTATTAATACAACTAGCATTATGACCTGAGGAATTATCAATAATTACATGTAAACTGCTATCAAAACACTATTGATTAGTGAAAAAAAACCTCAAAGTTTGATTTTTTATTTTTTTTAAATATTTGAACTTTAAACAAACTATTTTATTGAAAAGTTGTGATTGCTGAAACATTGGGGAAGATTGTTAACACGTTAGAATGCATGGGCAGCTACAGGGAGATTATTCATCAATTTTTCTCCTTGCTATGTTACACAATTGCCTATCGGCGTTCTGTGGACATAAAGGTTAAAATTGGTCATCACCAAATGGGGCAGTGTGGATATAAAGTGTTAAGTGTGTAAAATCAAATTTGCTTATATCACATATGAACCACATTGTATTTGAATGTTTAATATACACAGAGTATATTTCTATTTTCATTATGGAAGATACAAATAGTTAAAGCAAGGTCGTTTAGTTAAACAGTTATATAAAAACTGGGGACAAAGGTGAAGGATTTCTAAATAATTATTTGAACATTAATACTTTATACTATTATTTAAAAATACAAATATCTTATTTAAATCAATAAAAAAAATAATTGAAAAAAATAAAAACCTTAAAGTCATTGCTCTCTGTTCCTCAGATGTAAAATATTTCTTGAAAAACACTACAGTTTCACTTTCTGACATTGCTAAATATTTACACAATGCAGATGCAGCATACCTGTAGATACACATTCTTTATCAATTAAATGAGCACATTTTTATTTTTAAAAATTCAAAACAGAATAAATAAGTATTGGATTCAAATCTAATGCAGTAATTTACTCATATTTTGTCTTATTACCCCATTATTGATATTGTGCAAGTTGGAAGATTATAGACATGATGTCTAATCATTAAACTAGTTGAGTGCTGCCTTCCAACCTCAGTGAGTGCGGATTTTTTTAAAACTCGGGGGTTAGGGTTTCTTTCCCGAAATCTCACACGGGCACACACTTTTAGAATACAATTTACATTTTTTTTTTTTTTAAATTTCAGCAAATGACAGATTGTCACAAATTAGCGATAAGCCAAGACCTGTACAATCTAGTTAACTGCGCTGAATTACTAAGCTTAGTAGATCAAGTACACAGGTTCTCATGCGTTTTAAACTCATGACCATATTCATATAGAAGCAAAGTGACCATTACCACGATATATTGGAAAAAGGGGTTTTTAAATATGGTAAATTCTCCGCAAGGAAAACATTTTAAAACTTAATTTTTCATATATTTAACATCATGCTTGAAATAACAAATTGAGTTTCAACTAAAATAAGACACTGATTTAAAAAGAAAACTATTTAAATATCACTACTTCTAAGTCAATTGTTTCTCTTTGGCTGGAAACCTGTGCTCTAAAAACTTCACTAGCCCAAGATGCTCATGTGTCCAAACACCTTTATATTATGTAGCTTTTTATTTCCAACATCAACATAGTAAGATATATAAAAAATATAAAAATGTTATGTATTAACCTACCTAAATGTTGTTTTTTTAAAAATTCAAAATGAAGCCCTTGTTACAAGATGTTAGAAACATTTTCATGTAGCCATTTGGTAAAAATTTAGTGACTGATTAAAAACTAGAATCAGAGACCTGCACAGAATCCAAAACTTATTAATTGTTGAAGGTTTTTTTTCCAGTTTAAAATATATTTTTCATAAATTAATTTTATCTTGGGATGAGGAAAACTTTATTTATTCCCGTTTTCCCATGATAAGCAAAACCCCTCGGGAAATAAGAAACCCTACTCGGGGTTTACTTCATCCCCAAGAAGAGTCACCTTCTCAATCGAAGAGTTCATTCCGCATGCCTATTTGCCCTTAGCTTGGTGACTTACCCAAACTAATTAGAAGTTACTAACTCTTGGTTATGAAACGAACAATACTACCGTTTTTTCCATGATGCTGTCTAGAGCATTATGTAATTTTTATGGGCACAAAACCTGAAACCATTTAATTTTATCTCTTATACAGAACCTATCCATTCAATTAAAAAATGTTTGTATGCTGCTTTAAAAGAAGTATATGTGAGTCCTAAATATTTTTCAGAAACTTAAATATGGGAGCATTAATTGTTTTTTCTCTTAAACATAAATAATAACTATGTTCGCAGTCAACATTCCAAACTATAATAAGTATTTATACCATCCAATTTTTAAAAAAAACACATATATTAATATACTTTTTCTTTCCACTTGTATATTTTTTTAATTAGTTTCAGATATGAAAAAGTAACAAAATCACTCCTCACCATTTTACCATGAAATCTGATGATGTGATAAAGTCAGTCAGGCTGGCTATATCTATTTTGTCAGCCACCTCAGGCAAATACATGATGTAACACCACATTGCATGACACCAATCAATATCAGAAATCTGAAATTTAAATCGTATTAAGTACAATAATTTTTTTTAAAACCTATAAATTACAATTAATATTTTCCTTTCAAGACTTAACTATACAGACTAAATGCAGATGTTGAATTATCTTCTAGAAAAACTTGTTCATGTAGTCAACTATACCAATAACATAATAATTTTGTTGAAGCTTAAAAATACCTGCTTCTTTTTAGGTTTTTTGTATAAAGGTTCACCATCAGCTGAACCACTAACTGTTGAAAATGGTTTGTACAGTCTCACAAAGTCCACGGCATACCTTGAGAATAAATAAAAGTAAATTATTACCAACGAAGAACAGTAAAAGAGATAACATGAACTATTATGAGGCACTGGAATTATATATGGCCAGAATAATTTTGAATCTTAGCTATTTACACATTTTAAAAGTTGACCTGAATTTAAGTAGCAATAATATTCACCTCTTTAGTTCTGGACTCACACAGAAACCTCGACTAATCGTTATTGCAAATTTTCTCAAAAGTCTGTGACCAGAATGTCCATCTTTTAAAATAGACTGGGTCAAACGAGATGCAAGCTCCAATACTAAAGGTCCAAAAAATGCACAAATATCAACAACACAGTCACCATGAAGAAGTAGTTCTGACAGGCCAGTGAGAATAATATCACGGTCATGCTGAGTCCATATCTGTGGGAATGTCATCAATCATTGTTAAAATAGTATATTCTAATAAAAATAAAGTTACTTAGACCTTTATCTGTATAATATTTGATATATTTATATCATTAGTAGATTAAACTAACATTGAAGATAACATGTTCACTTCATAAATTAGAAGTAAGATTTTCCAGAATAAACCTAGATGAAATTCTTAAAGTTTTTAAGAACTATAAAATGCTTAAAGGTTGATTTTTAAATGTAGTTTTTCTTACTCAGGCTAAGACAATACAGAACATGATTAGGAGTGCTCAGAGAATATGGTTATGCGTGCACTTTATAGCATGAAACATCATATTACACAGAGGGAGTCCTGGGCATATTTATAATTATGTAGATGGAAGAAGGAGATTTAATTACCTTAAGTAACCACCCCTAAGTTAGTCATTGTCATGTGGCATACCTATACAGGAGTGGGGCAAATTTTGGACTTTTACCCATTGAGTCAAAGTAGTTATGCCAGTAGACCAAATTAAGGGATTTGGCTTAACTAAAACCAAGTAAAAGTAAAGCCAAAAAAAAAAAAGGATGCTCTCTTCAAACCATAAAGAAAAATACTGTCTCCTCCCCCCATTCAAAAGAGTTCAAAGTTGTGTCAAGCAACACTTGTAAATAACACACTAAGACTAATGCTGTGAAGGCAGCATTTACCACAAATCAATGCCTGTCAATGGAGTAAATTGAAGTAAATCATCAAGCTTTAATCTTATTGTTCAGTTGATTTAACATCAAAATTAGGCTTGTTTAATGTGCAGTCGCATGGGTTTTGCCAAGAGTTGTCTCAACCTAAGCACGGTGGCGTCAATTTGAGGCATCCTAACACTGGACTTAAGATGACTGGACCAACGATTAGACCTGAACGATGAGATTTCCGGTTCTTCACTGAACATTATTCGTGTCAAAAACATAATCTGACAATCCATTTAGCTCATTTCATATAAGTTAAAATGAATTTTCCATTCGGTTTATATAAAATTCAACTTACAAGATTCAAAGGAAATAAAAAGAGAAACTCATCCTCACTGATAACCCAAGATAAACACAGGAAAAAGGAAGCGCCTATGGTTAAATGTACCCATATGTTACTTATTTCTACAATGTCCCAATTTCAATTCAAAAATAAGAAAGGAAATAAATAATATCTCCCTCCCCAGAACCCCTCCCCCTTTTTTCAAGATGGGAAGAAATAAAACATCAAATATATAATGAGCTAAATTTTGAAATCTTTTGAAAAACCGAACTATGACCAGTAGGTAGCTGACATTGGGAACCTCCATGACCTATATACCGTGGAAGTCTTCGCCACCCTGCCCCTAATTGCATTTTAGACTTAGCAATAGCAATTTATAATTCAGTATTTCATCTGATAAAATGTAAATAAATTAATATTTGTTTTATTTAAAAGGCAATGTCTACACGTCCGGCAACCAGACAAATAGTGCGAGAGATATTCAGCCAGCGGGCATGTCACAAGAACTTCAAGAATGACCATCAAACCCATGAAGAAAGTAAACCATCCCTGAATGCTTTGATATTATGCTTTTCAATTTTTGGTTGATGCATTCTACACGATGTGTAGTGCTGTTAAAGAGATTCAAGCTTTGTCTCTTTAATCCTTCAACCCAGTGCATTTTTATGTCATGCCAGCTGACATTAAAATAGTCCATTACCAGTCAAGTTTAAGTGCCTTGAGACTTTCGTACTGTTTGTCATAATCCAACTCTTTAGCAGAGTAAACAAGCTTTTCTGGTATATCTAACACAAAGAGTCTCTGCACTGGCTTGATCCCCAATTTTTCTGATCTTACTTTTCTGCGAAAGGTATGCAGAGTGTGAAAAAGACAAATTTAGAGTGAGGCATTGGGAATTTTCTCACTCATCACGTAGAGCTCTCTCCTTCATATAGACTATTAGTGGTCACGTGACAAGGCTGACAAATATATCGGGCAACTTTGTTATGGCGGTCATGTGACTTGGTCACCGGACGAATAGCTCGAGAAATTATCCATCCAGTCGCCGGACATTTAGACTGTTGTAGACACTTCGTATTTTAACATGTATATTATATATTAAGAGTATTTTGAGTAAATGATGTAAAATGCCTTTTCTGTGTTTGATACATGGGGGCTATAACTATAGTGTAAACCAGGCCTGCACAACTCAAAATGTAATGCGGGCCGTACTACTTTATGAAAAACTTGTGCGGGCCAAAAGAAAATAGGACAGGGGGACATCTATTAAGAAAATAATAAGAATAAAGAATATTTCGTTACTTCAGGGGCTACAAAATGGGTGCTGGCCCGCGGGCCATATGTTGTGGAGGCCTGGTGTAAACCATTGGAGTTGAAAAACTAACTAGGAAACACTGAACTCAAGATCTACAGTCTATGACTATGGGACTATTTAAAAATGTATTTATAAGTTTAAAAGTAGGCCTATGGGGCCATCCATAAATGACGTCATGCAAATTTTGCCCAATTTTGACCCCCCCCCCCCTTGTCACAAAAAGGTAGAGGCCCCCCCCACCCCTTTTCAAATATAACATCAAAAATCTCTGCACATCCCCACTATAAAAATTCCCAGTGTCCACTACTGTCCTTTACAGACACTTCAGAAATTCACCGCCCATGGATCTCAAATTACTACACCTGTGTCAGAAAAATTTGACTAGACGCAGTGGTTCTAAACCAAGGTTAAAAGCTCCTCCCCAATCCTGAGGTGTGGAAGACCAGAAAATAGCATTTGTTGCAATTGCTAGTTGCTACTGCTTTTTTTTTTTTTTTGAAATTACTTTTATACATTTTTGAATAGCAGCCGCAAGTGTTTTTCTGGTGAATTTTGTTTGCACATTACTTGTATTGGTAATTTTTTTCGTGTCTATAAAAATTTAATTAAATAAATAAAACTATGATACCCAGTAAATAAATTATTTAATTATTTTCATATTATACTAGCCAATATACCTGGCGTTACCCGGGATTGTATTCACAAAAACAACTTCTACCGCCTATTTCCCGTTTAACAATGGTATCCCTCTCCTGGAGGGACCCTGTTTGGATCCCAATCCCGATGTAATCCCGTTTCATTAAGGGATCCTGATGGTATCCTGATCCCAACAGAATCTGATCCAAATGGGATCTTGTTCACGATGGGATACTGATCCTGTAATCACCTCGCTGATAGGATCATGATTTGATCGCGTTACCCGATGGGATCGTGTTACCGTTGTTTCCCAGTTTACTATTTAATCACATTTCCTTTTAGGATGATGTTCCTCGGTGGGATCCTGTTCTTCGGTGGGATCATGTTCCCAGTTGGATTGGTTCCCAATAGGATTATGAAGGGTATGATTGGAGAAAATCCCCATGCATGTATAGAAATGAAAAGAACTAAACTAACAATTCAAAAAGCTTTTAGATCCATTACATATTGCAGTAGAGCGAAAATAGAACATTCTGGATTAAATTTGATATCCTCCTCGAAACATGTGAAGAATTACTTTTGGACATTATTTTTCTAATACAAAAAGTTATAACTTTATGCACAACTATAAATATAGTACATTTAATTTGAAAGAGGGGCCCCATTCCATAGGTGTACTGTTTTAGCTGTAAAATTCAGTCAGATAAAAAATAGAGTTAAAATTCAAAAGTTGCCTCATTAAAATCGGTTTAAAAATGCCATGGATTTAACCTTTTTAAAATAATCCAACATTCTGGAAAAGTCTAGATCGGCCCAGAAAGGACTAGACATTATTCATTTTAAATCCACCGATATTTCAATACCGACAATGAAGAATATTGCTACCAAGCTAGGCCTATATCTGTCAATTCACATAGAACCTATAGTGTTGTCTAAGCCTATTGATAGTTATATACTTACTATACTTACTAAGATCACCCCCAACCCCCCCCCCCCCCAGTCAACCTTTTTTTTTCGTTCCATCCCATTTCCATTACCATTTCAGATGTATTCTGTGACTCCTATCTCCACATTTTGACATAAATTCTCTCGACTGTCAATGTCACTACACTAATTTATTAAAAAATGTTTTTTGATATATTAAATTATTGTCTATGTACTGCTTTTCTATGTTCTAATAAAATATATTTATTTACTATGATGTTGTTTGAGTCTTGTTTATTAATTTGATGTACCGGGTATTTTAATAAAACTAAAACTGTTATATTTAGGCTTAACTAAAAAATATATTATTAGTAAGTGTGGTTTTTGATTGTCGTAGTAATAGAATTAGATTAAGCTTAGGCCTAAATAGACTATTATAGGATTATAACAACAGTTGTTTATAATTATAACTGATATTGATATTTAGGCCAAATTTTAGTAATATTCTCACTGAAACAATAAGAGAAAAACGATTAATATTATTATTACTATTGTAAAACTATTAATATTGATTCAATAATGAAGAACATATGTCCTAAATGTATCCCTAAACCTAACCATGGTGAAAAAACATGGTGCTATCTCTTCATATATACCTTTATTTCATTAGCCTTTGGCTGGGTGGGGGGGGTTAAGTTAAGAGAGGCGGGGTTGGAGGTGCAAATGACTTCAAAGCAAATACCCTTCTTTACATCCCAGACCAGGGTGATAGCGGACTAATAAAGACAATGGATCTGAGATTCATTCAATGAATTAACATTTAGGGTGATTGAACTGACCGGCCAGCAGACCGAGTTAGAGTTAGCAGTTTGAGTAGTTGCTCACCTGTTTTGCAAGAAACTGTTGAAGCTTAGAGGCACACGTTTTATTTTGTTTGCATAAAAGACTTAGCGGAAGGAAAATATTCCATGAAGACAGGTGATCAGTGCTCATTTTAATTGTATTTTTTTGGAGTTACTGCTGTAAAATAACGTATAGACAAATAAGTTAGTCAACAAGATTTTATTTCATTTTGTCCACATGGTAAGTTAAAAAATAGATCTCTCCTGTTACCGGGAATAAAAGTATATCAAAAGTATTTTCGAGATATCACCCTTTCTAAATACATTTAAAATAGATTTAAAATTAATCTTGTGATTGGCCTATTAATATACACATTGAATTTTCCCCTATAAAATTTTAAGATTTTTAGTTTAATTTTATTAATTTATGTCAGTATAATTGTGGATTCTTTAGTACTCAAGTCAATGATTATTCATACGAAGTGGATGCGTACACCGCGGCGGTGTACCTAGCGAAACCATCGGCGCCTGCGTAAACCGCGGCGGTGTACCTAGTGAAATCGTGGGCTTTGGCCTGGGTACACCGCGGCAAAAATTTACCATTGGCCTGGTTTTAAGATATACTTGTTAGAGAAGATCTTGTGTGGTCAAGTGGTAGAGTGGACGCTTGGCGAAAATATAGTTTGAGATCAATTCTCAGTAGGGAATCGAGTTTTTTCCTCCCATTTTAGTTTTAAAATATTTTGTAGCAATTTAAACAATTTAAATATATGTTTAAATATTATATTAAATACACTTTATATATTTATTTATATATATAAGTGTTTCAACAAGTTGTGCCGGCCTTTGACTTTGAAAATACCGGTAAATTTAGTAATAAGACTTAAGACATTTGAAAACAAACTTAAAGTTTCTGAAAGCACATGTAATACATGATGATCATGTATAGTGTATGTCAATGTAACATGTATAACAGAAACAGTATGAATACTAAAAGACTGATATTCTGTTGTATTTCAACATTCTTCGTGTAGTTGAATATTTACATTTTACTTTTACGAACACCCAAAGAAAATACCAGTATGAATAATATTCATACCATATGAATATTAATGTGCATGGTCGTATTTCAACCTTGAACCATCTTGCTTTCACTATGCCTTATGCATTGGCAAAATGTACATACGATATCAAAGGTTCATTCACAACACTCAGTATCACAGCAAAGCTTTTGAAAACACCTCGATTTTAGAAACTTGCGGAACGGTAGCAAACTGTATAGCAAAGCCATAGGACTGCGTTTACCCTTTTCATGACGGAATTTGTTTCCAGAATGGCATGACATGTGCTATTCTCAGGGTAAAACACGACGTTTTCTCACAGAAACCATTGCACAATGGGCCTTGGACAGGATTTGCACTATGTCAAAGTTTTTTGCATTTGTTGTTGTTGTTTTGTTTTTTTTGTTAAGAAAACGATCCTTGCCGTGGAGTGGGGGGGGGTGAGTTATGGGCAGAGGCTTAACCAAAAAGGGGGCATTCACAAATCACGGCTCAGGATAGGGGTTGACCACAAAGGACGTCCACACAACAAACTTACCTTTTGCATCCCCCCCCCTTCCGCCAGCATTTTTTTTACTAATGTGTAATGCCAATGTAAAACTAAATCAATGATATTTAATTATTGTTAAAAGACTTTCAAAAATCACTGCAGTGTTTCGTATTTATCATCATACTGTTGTTTTGTGTTAACACATGCTTGGTATCACAATGACAATGCCTCGGACAACTTTAACTTTACGACTTCATGATCAATGTATTAGTATGTGATTCTCTTCCCGTAGTGTATTTGTGGCGTAATTATATCTTGGTGCTAACAAAATAGATTCACTGTCTTCTCATTCATTTTTACACCATGCCCCGAGGGATCATATACAATGTTATATTTATAATGCCCCCCCCCCCAAAAAAAAAAACAAAAACAATAAAAACAAATGGGTGGGGGGTGGGCAAGAAAAAAAAAATTCAAAATAAATAAATCATGGTTTAACATTACACCCCCAGCCCCCTCCCTTCCAAAAATAATAAGAAATGCTTTACATGCACTTTGCCACATAAGCGTGGAACTTACTCAATATCTTCCCAAGGTAATAAACGAATTTTGAATAGTTTTCAGTTTTAACACGAGTATAACATTAAATCTACAAGTACCGGATAGGCCAAAAAGTTAAAGACTCGCAAAGACCATAGTTTTGCTACTTTAAATCGCTGTGGTGTACGCAGGCCACAGACCATGATTTAGCTAGGTACACCGTCGCGGTGTACGCAGGACAAAGTCAATAGTTTCGCTAGGTGCACCGCCGCGGTGTACGTAGTGCCGGCCTCTATTCATAACTGAAGCTAAATGACGAAACAATATGGGTGAAAAAAAAGAAACATTTTACATTTCTTTCCATCATAAGTAGAACACCGATTACAGCAAACATCTTGATTTACACCTTGGGTGTCATTTAATTTTAATTTTTTCAAAATCGCGGTGGCTTATTCTAGCAGGGATTATACATTTTAAGAAATTATAGATAACCTTATATAAAAGGCTAGCTTACTGTTCATTAGACCACGACCACAAGCTAAATTATGGTTCAAAGTGGACCTTTTTTTATATAATTAATTGAGGGGTTGAAAAATTTTGTCAACTGCAAAATTTATCGTGGGGGTGGCAAAATATTGCCCATTCCATCTACATCAATGTTGTCCACAAAATATAGGAAATTTTGTTTAAAAATGTTCGAGGGTCTAATATGTTATTATTTCCAGGTTGCTCAACAGCCTTGAAGTTTCTCTATCACACGCGTATATACGAAGACGTTAACTATTATAGTGTTGACTGCATATTCACAATATAAAATCGTGTGTTAATCTTCGTTAAGTGGCTATAGTTTCATGTTCAAAGTTACATATGTGGCCAATGTTGTTGCTGTTTTTTTTCCTCAGGTAAATACCGACAATGCTCCTGTAGAATTGGCAGCAAATATTTTGTTTGTGCTTTAATCCTTGTTATAATTCTATAAACTCCTGCGTGACAGTCATACATATCTCTGTTTTGTCTTTTAACCACTTAAATGTTATTTAAAAAAATACCCCTACCTTGTTTGTATCATTTATGAGATTCCATGAATCATTGTCAAATTCTAGACAATCCGTTTGGATGATTAAATCTCCCTTGCCACCCCTCCCCAAAAAAAAAAAAAAT